>BSBN01001491.1:0-600000 GCA_027924645.1 Cunninghamia lanceolata
ACCTTGTGTAGCATAATCTATGAATTTGTTGTTATGATCTCCAAAAGATATGCTGCAACAAATGAACCATTTAAGCACTCATGCTAACATGCATTAGCCTATCATTAAAAGAGTGATTGTAAGGCACTATACTAATTCACGATCTTCAGTTTGAGCTTATGAGCTAAATTACATGTATTTTGCATATGCACCTAAGCCAAGTCAAGGTTTGAACAACTTACACAAATTTGTACCAAAATTGAAGACTCTTGATATGAGTTATAGTTTACAAAGATGCAAATTTCATGTGAAAAGTTTATTTAAAAATAAAGGAATAAAAACTTTTGTTATCCACATCTTTAATTTCGAAGTGGGTATCATACATGAGAAGATACAGTACAAAAACTAGAAAATGAACATAATTGGTATCGATGTTCTATGCATATGATATTGATTAGTGATTTCATAGATACTTTTCTCCTCAAGCATGAGTGTTGACATTGGTTTTGATTCACAAGAAGGGATATTACTTCAAGCAACTCTAGATTCTAATGCTAAATTTGAATGGCAAATGCACAATTGAATACAATAGGATAACACTTTGGCAAAGAATTATAACAATATCCTAAAACAACTCTCTGATCTAAACACTTCAATCAATACTTTCTTCTCTAGGTCATCCATGGTGCAGGAGCACCAAGGAGATCATCTATGTTTTGTTTTCATATTTGTCTTCATGTTTGTGATTCATGTTGTCTTTCTCCAATAAGGTCTTGAAGACCATCCTCATGTTGTAATAAGGACCATGTCCATTTCTTGTTGATATCATGAGGTGTAATAGGCAGTTTTTTAATAAGGCATGTTTGTAAGACTTTATAAGGCATGTAGGAGATGGTTATGAGTTTCATGCCTTGTCAAAGGCTTGTCATTCTTGGAGAAAATAGTATACACATCCCAGACAAGGATAATGCCTTTTTAATCACAAAATAAACTTAGACAAATGCTAACATGGATAATATAGTTGTAATCACCATAACAAATGCTAGTTGGCAGCGATGGTTGAAGAATAGTTGCACAAACTTCTCCATCGATCCAAACTGCCTTCCCATGTAGTTATGTGGTTATACAGATGTATAAGTTCTTCCACCCATGAAGGAGCAAGGGGGAAGGAAGTTTCAATAAGAAATAAACAAGGAAACCTCTGTTCTGTCCATTTTTCTGTGTAAATTTGTTGTTCTGAGCTGTACTCTGCTTCTGTATGGAACTATTATGGTTCCCAAGTTAGTGGCACGTGTGGAGTGATGAAGTAGCTTTCAAACAAAGTTGGTTTGATGTCTTGACACTAACTATAAAGCAAGATACATTTGTTCTCCTCAGACTGCTCTTTGGTGACTATTTTTCTGAGTTTCCTCGCTGCTACAGTCTGTACTGTGCAGAGGTACGAGGCTATTTTCACTTTTTCATGAATTGATCAATTAGAACATGGTATTGACTTTCATTTGAATTCAGTTGGTGCTTTGAAATTTCTGTGGTAGGGAGGTTATAAGGTTTTTTCTAAACTTGGTTTGTGAAACCCTACCTTAGGGTTTTGGTTGTAATCTATGCATTCTCCTCCATTCCACTAATGTAAGACCTCATAGATTAGTAAGATGGATTGTTGTTATGTTGTTTCAATGTTGTTTTGCAAGATTTTGGGCAAAATAGAAGATTTGAGGTAGTTTATGTGAAGAACCCTAGCAACACCATGTGCTAGGAGCTTGTAAGAGATAACAATAGTATGAAATTTGATGATAGTTGATTCTAGAAGCAAGTAAAGTCTCGATCTGTGGTTTTAGAAGGTCCCTAACATGTTCAAGTAGTGCTAAGAGTTGTAACACTCCATCCAAGGGTAGTTGCTTCACAAATTAGGCCTAATTGGGGCTCTGTCATTGAGAGGAGTTATAGGTTGGGGTATTCTGTCCAAAACAACCTATACCCAGTTTTGGATATGTGATTAGGGAGTCCAAATGGGTATCTCTTGATGTGTCCAAGTTCTGAATTTGAAGGTTTGCACCAAGAGTTATTCATGATTGTTCTCTTTTTTAGGGCTACAAGCAATTTCTTGGGTTTGTGAAAGAAGTGCTAATCCTGAGTTTGGTCTGCCTTTGCCAATGATTGGAATGGGTCCCACAACATCTGAAATCAACCTTTCCATGAAGAATTTAGAGCCTCTAACTGTTGTTCCCACTTTTGCAAACTGATCTTCAAATTTGGGTATTTTGGTGTAGTGTAAACCTGTCAATCTGTTCTATCTTCCTCCTATCCAAGTGCCTCTACATCATAGTGGTATCAAAGCCATAAAAGGTTTTGTTGTTGGTTGTGTAAGGCCTGGTATATGTCAGCAGAGGAGAGTGAAGGAGAGGCTAGCAATATGCCTCCATAGGGGATGATCACTGAAGTGGTCAAGAAGTTCAAGGAGATGGAAGAGAAGATCAAAAGTGGAGTCAAGGAAGCACTCCAAGCAGCGTTGAAGGCATTGAGGATAGGGAAGAGGATAGATGAAGGTTCTGATGAAGAAGAAGAAAAAGAGGAGGAAGAAGAAGAGCAAGAAGAGGTAGAGGTACCTACAGATCAAAAGCATTTCCTTGAAGCCATTAAGGCAATTGGCAAGGATTCTTCAGAGGCTCAGATGGAGATTCCCATGTTTAGTGGGAAGATGAATGTTGATGAAGTCATGGAGTGGATCAAGGCCCTAAACAACTACTTTGAATACAAAGAAGTTCCTAAAAATAGGAGGGTGAAGTTTGCAAAAAAACTAAACTCAAAGGTGCTGCCCTTACATGGTGGAATTACACCCAAGGTAAGAGGGTAAAGAATGGGAAGAGTATGATCTCTTCATGGAGAAGAATGTTGGAGAGGATCAACTCCAATTCCTTCCATTAGACTATGAGGTACAGATCTACAAGAAGATGCAAAATCTCAAGCAAAGAGATTTGGATGTGGCCACTTACACCAAGGAGTTTCACAAGTTCTCTCTTCATTGTGGGTACATGGAGGATGAAAAAGGTAAGTGGCAAGGTATCTAAATGGTTTGAGGTTTTAATATCCAAGATGAAATTAGTTTATTAACCCCTAAAACCGTGGAAAAATGCTTTCAAGTGGCATTAAGGGTTGAATAGAAGTTGAAGAGGAAAGGTGAGCAGCAAAAATAGAGGAAGAGGTGGCAGAAATTTCAGATGTAGGGATAGTTTTGGAGGCAGAAATCAGTGCCGAAGAAGTCAAGGGGAATCTAGTTCCCAAGAGCAAAGTGGAGAATCAGGTTCTAGAGGAGGCTTTAGAGGAAGGAAGCCCAATGGAAGAGGTAGATTTGGTGGACCCAGGGAGAGGTCCTAATGTCTTCACAGGAAGGTGCTATAATTGCAATCAAGTGGGACATCTAGCCTTCAAATGTCCTGAAAAGCAAGCCTCAAGATCTCATGGAGGAGAGAGAAGGAACCAACTGATCCAAGAGGAAGATTGCCAAAGTGTCAACTCTCCAATTGGAAGTGCAGCCCCAGTCCATGAAGGAGAAAGTTTGATGATCAGAAGAATCATGTTGAAGGTGCCTCAAACGCAAGAACCCCCTCAAAGGAAGACATTGTTTAGGACAACATGCAAGCCTATGGTAAGATTTGCAAGGTAATTGTTGATTTAGGCTCAACTAAAAATTGGTTTCCATTGAAATGGTAGACAAGTTGAATTGAAAAGACTTCCTCATGTTAGTCCTTATAAAGTATCATGGTTGAATAAGGGGCAACAAGTTTTGGTAGATGAACAATCATGGGTAGAATTTGAGATAGGAGAATATAAGGACAAGATTTTGTGTGATATGATTTCCCATGGATGCTTGTCATTTTCTGTTAGGACGCCCATGGAAATATGATGTTCAATCACAACATGATGGTAAAACTAATTCTTTCATTATAACCAAGAATGGTAGAAAATATAGAATGGATCCATTGTCTGATGAGAATGTAGAGAAGAATGTTGGGTCAAGTGTCATGATTGTGGAGTGGTAAAGAGTTTTTAGACACCCTTAAGGAAGAAGGAACCCAAGGGTATGCACTGATTTTGAAGCCTAAAAATAGTCCTAGTTTGCATGATCCTAGTAAGGAAGAGGTTCCTAAGGAGGTGCAACAATTGTTAGAGAAGTATAAGGGGATTATGGTAGAATAAATGCCTAATGAGTTGCCACCTATTAGGGACATAAGCCATCAAATTGACTTCATACTGGGATCTACTTTGCCAAACAAATCAGCCTACAAGATGACACCTTCTAAAAATGAAGAGATTTCCAAGCAAATGCAAGAATTGTTGGATAAAGGATTGGTAAGAAAGAGTCTTAGCCCATGTGCTATCCCAACAGTCCTAGCCCCTAAAAAGGATAGTAAATGGAGATTGTGTATGGATTCTAGAGCCATTAACAAGATTACCATAAGATATAGGTTCACTATGCCAAGGATTGAGGACCTAATGGACTGTTTGGGAGGGGCTAGATAGTTTTCTAAAATTGATCTTAAGAGTGGGTATCATCAAATTAGGATAAAGCAAGGGGATGAATGGAAGACAGAATTCAAAACAAATGAGGGTCTTTATGAGTGGTTGGTGATGCCTTTTGGTCTATCTAATGCCCCAAGTACTTTTATGCATCTCATGAATGAAGTGTTGAAGGATTTCATTGGCAAATTTGTTGTGGTATACTTGGATGACATTCTTGTTTTCAGCAGGACTAAGGAAGAGCATTTGCAACATTTGGATCAAGTTTTGAAGAAGTTGCATGATGAACAATTGATGATCAACATGGAAAAGAGTGTCTTCATGAAGGAAGAACTCACCTATCTTGGTTTTGTGATTTCACAAGGTAGTTTGAAGATGGATCCAACAAAGGTAGAAGCCATTTTGTCATGGCCAACTCCAAAAATAGCAGGTGATGTGAAAAGTTTTCATGGTTTGGCAACATTTTATAGGAAATTCATAAGGGGTTTTAGTCATATTTGTGCACCAATTTTGGATACCATCAAAGGGGGGAAGAAATGTAAGTTTTTTTGGACAAAGGTAGCCAATGATTCTTTTGAAATTCTGAAACAAAAGGTAGCACAACAACCCATTCTTGTTTTTCCCAACTTTACAAGTTGTTTGTGGTGGAATGTGATGCTAGTAACCTTGCTATAGGGGCTGTCCTAAGTCAAGAAGGCATGTCTGTTGCTTTCTTTAGTGAAAAATTGAATGATGCTAAGAGAAAGTACTCTACTTATGACTTGGAATTGTATGCAATGGTACAAGCTTTGAAAAAATGGAGGCACTGTCTTTTGCCTAAAGAATTTATTGTTTATACTAACAACCATGCACTTAGTTTTCTGAATTGACAGGAGAAACTCAATCATAGGCATATGAAATGGGTTGAACAACTCCAAGCATATACTTTTTAATCAAACACAAGAAGGGGCAGGCCAACAAAGTGGCAGATGCATTGAGTAGAAAGGTGTGTATGGTTCAAGAAATTCAGTTGCAAAGTGTAGGGGTTGATGCTCTCAAACATATGTATTAGGATTATGAAGATTTCAAGGAGGTATATGAAGTTTGTTCATAGTTTTCAGACTCTTATCATTCTGATTTTTTTGAGTTTTTGTTGCAGCAGGGGTTGTTGTTCAAAGGCAGCCAACTATGTGTTCCTAGGTGTTCCATGAAGGAGAACATCATAAAGGAAAAACATTGTGGTGGACTAGGAGGTCACTTTGGGCTGGATAAAACATTAGATCAGGTGAAGAGGTTTTATTTTTGGCCTAAAATGCAATCAGATATCAAAAAATTTGTTGAATGTTGTAGTATTTGTCAAAGGGCAAAGGGTACTTCATCTAATGCTGGTCTATATCAGCCACTTCCTATTCCTAATAGGCCACAGGAAAGTATTAGCATGGATTTTGTTTTGGGTCTTCGTAGGACTCAAAGAGGCTTTGATAGTATATTTGTTGTGGTGGATAGATTCAGTAAGATGGCTCATTTCTTGCCATGTAAATGCACTAATGATGCTTCACACATTGCTGGTTTGTTCTTCAAAGAAATTGTTAGAATCCATGGTTTGCCTCTTAACATTGTGACTGACAGGGATCCAAAGTTTGTAGGCCATTTTTGGTGCACTTTGTGGAAGAAGTTGGGTACTCAATTTTCACTTACTTCAGCCTATTACCCTCAGACTGATGGCCAAACTGAGGTGGTGAATAGGTCTTTGGGAAATCTTCTCAGGTGTCTTACCAAACAACATGGAGAGGCATGGGATATGATCATCCCTCAAGCAGAGTTTGCTTATAATGATTCCACCAATAGGAGCACATGAAGGAGTCTATTTGAGATTGTTTATGGTCTTCATCCAAGGGATATTCTTGAATTGAGAGATCCCCATGGGTTGGAGAGGAAAAGTGCTCAAGGTGAAGACTTTGCATTAGCCATGAAGGACATCCATGATAATGTAAAAGAAACTCTTCAAAGGAACAATGAAAAGTACAAGGAGAAAGCCAATGAGAGAAGGAGAGACGTACAATACAAGGTTGGGGATTTGGTCATGGCACACTTGAAGAAGGAAAGACTTCCAAAGGGGCAACCAACCAAACTCCTCATGAAGAAGATAGGACCATGCCGAATTGTGCATAAGTTTGGGCCCAATGCCTATGAGATTGAGCTTCCTCAAGGCTTGGCCATATCTCCTATCTTTAATGTTTCAGACTTGTTTCCCTTCAAAGGTGATCATAATGTAGATTAAGAGGTAGATATGACAACAGCAGGAGATGAAGAATGGGTTAAGGGTCTTCCACCCACTCAACCATTGAAGTTGGAATGCATTCTTGACACCAAGGTCTTGAAGAAGACTAGAAATAAGACATACAAATAGTTCCTTGTCAAATGTAGTGGCATTGAAGATGCCACTTGGATGAGTGAAGAAGACATCTTGAATCATGTTGTCATAGTTGCTGATCTACTTCCTCAAGAGACTTGAGTTCTCTTTCCACCCGGGGAGTATGGTGCAGGAGCACCAAGGAGATCATCTATGTTTTGTTTTCATATTTGTCTTCATGTTTGTGATTCATGTTGTCTTGCTCCAATAAGGTCTTGAAGAGCATCCTCATGTTGTAATAAGGACCATGTCCATTTCTTGTTGATATCATGAGGTGTAATAGGCAGTTTTGTAATAAGGCATGTTTGTAAGCCTTTTATAAGGCATGTAGGAGATGGTTATGAGTTTCATGCCTTGTCAAAGGCTTGTCATTCTTGGAGAAAATATTATACACATCCTAGATAGGGATAATACCTTTGTAATCACAAAATAAACTTAGACAAATGCTAACATGGATAATACAGTTGTAATCACCATAACAGATGCTAGTTGGCAGCGATGGTTGAAGAACAGTTGTACAAACTTCTCCATAAATCCAAACTACCTTCCCATGCAGTTATGTGGTTATATAGATGTTGTATAAGTTCTTCCACCCATGAAGGAGCAAGGGGGAAGGAAGTTTCAATAAGAAATTAACAAGGAAACCTCTGTTTTGTCCATTTTTTGTGTAAATTTACTATTCTGAGCCTTACTCTGCTTCTGTACAGAACTGTCGTGGTTCCCAAGTCAGTGGCATGTGTGGAGTGATGAAGTAGCTTTCAAACAAAGTTGGTTTTATGTCTTGACACTAACTATAAAGCAAGATACATCTGTTCTCCTCAGACTGCTCTTTGGTGACTATTTTTCTGAGTTTCCTCGCTGCTACAGTCCATCCTATGCAGAGGTATGGAGCTATTTTCACTTTTTCATGAATTGATTAGTTAGAACATGGTATTGAATTTCATTTGAATTTAGTTTGGTGCTTTGAAATTTCTGTGGTAGGGAGTTATAAGGTTTTTTCTAAACTTGGTTTGTGAAACCCTACCTTAGGGTTTTGGTTGCAATCTATGCATTCTCCTCCATTCCACTACTGTAAGACCTCATAGATCAGTGGGATGGATTGTTGTTATGTTGTTTAAATGGTTTTTTGCAAGAGTTTGGGAAAAATAGAAGATTTGAGGTAGTTTATGTGAAGAACCCTAGCAACACCATGTGCTAAGAGCTTGTAAGAGATAACAACAGTATGAAATTTGATGATAGTTGATTCTAGAAGCAAGTAAAGTCTAGATTTTGTGGTTTTAGAAGGTCCCTGACATGTTCAAGTAGTGCTAAGAGTTGTAACACTCCATCCAAGGGTAGTTGCTTCACAAATTAGGCCTAATTGGGGCTCTAGGTCATTGAGAGGAGTTGTAGGTTGGGGTATTCCGTCCAAAACAACCTATACCCAGTTTTGGATATGTGATAGGGAGTCAAAATGGGTATCTCTTGATTGTCCAAGTTCTACATTTGAAGGTCTCTACCAAGAGTTATTCATGATTGTTCTCTTTTTTAGGGCTACAAGTAATTTCTTGGGTTTGTGAAGGAAGTGCTAATCCTGAGTTTGGTCTGCCTTTCCCAATGATTGGAATGGGTCCCACAACATTTGAAATCAACCTTTCCATGAAGAATTTAGAGCCTCTAACTATTATTCCCACTTTTGCAAACTGATCTTCAAATTTGGGCTTTTTAGTGGTGTAAACCTTGTCAATTTGTTCTATCTTCCTCCTATCCAAGTGCCTCTATATCAATCCATCTCTGATCAAAGGAGCTACTAATGTATAGAGTTAAAATAATGTTGTTAATTGTCATTTGAGAATTAATTACTTTCTACACAATTAATGAAAATAACTTTTGCAATGAAATGTACAATTATATATATGCTCACACAATGACTCTTCCAAAGCCACTAAGTTTTGATTTAATAGCTCTACTAGAATCATGATAAAATCTTCCATGACTTGTTAATTAAAATTGTATTTCCCCTTCTGATACCCATGACTACATCTATTCCTGTACATTTTGTTCCATGTTCCAGAAGTAAAAAGTTAATTGCGTACCAATAACAACGTCCTTGCAAAAATATAGATAAGTACAGTTTATATAACCAAATTAACACTATTATCACCTCCAAATCTAACTACATTAGAGGTCATTTATTTGCAACCCCTTTCTTTTCTCATTGATATATCTATTTGTTGTATGTTTTGAATTCTATTTTTGATCATTTGATGACATTAATAGAATTATTTGGAAGGGTTTAATGTATCTAACATCTTGATAATTTTCTTTCTTGTAAACTAAACCAGTTTGCTATGTATTTGACAAATTCTCTACGTACTTAACTTTTTCAAAATAGTCTTTTGAAAATAGTTTAAATCTTGTCCAAATCTCTAGATAACTAGAATTGAAGTAAAAGGTTGCCTTATTGCCTCATGACTAAAGATGGTAAACAATATATAGTTACAAGGAACAGTATACATTCTACTTTATAAGTAATTCAAAAATGTCATCTAAGCCAACTACCATATGACTTGTTGATGCTTATTTTATTTTACTGTTCTAATACATACAACCTTAGACATTTGTCCCCTATCATGAACTAGAATAACTACCATATAAATTGCATAACTCATTTTGTATAAGCACAAAATAATCTTGCACAGTTGATTGTTTCATGTTTAGTTTGCATCAATGACCTACTCTTAATTCATGTTTAGTTAGGGTGATTTGAAGGAAGATCAAAGTTGCACTCCAAGTAGATGTGTGGATAAAGAAGGGCTTAGTGGAATATGGAAACTTTTAGATTTTGTGATTTTTGTTTTTCCATTTCAAAACTATTTGTTTTCTTTCTTTACTAATGAACATTTTTTCATAAGCCCTTTCCTACACTCAAATCTTCAATTTTAAACTCACTTGCATGGAAGATGCATTAAAGGTATCAATTATATATGTTCCATGATTTAAATCCATTATTTTGTGGTTCTCAGTATGACAGAAGGAAGGATGTTTTTGCTTCTTAGACTTGTTGCACACCTTGCACTAGGTCCATAGGCTGGTGGAATGGTATCCGAGGACACAATGGCTCTCATTTCAGATTTTTTTGCAAGGAATCAATTTAACATGGTTTGAGGCCTAGCTTTCATTCCAACCTAGGATTGCATCACAATAATGTCATATTATAGTCTTCAGATATGTGTATAGTTTATGTGCATTGTAGCAACCATTTAGTAATAATTCCTCACACACCACACTGTAACTGAGATGTGTGAATGCCCTAAAACTATATAGATTTAGTCCAAACACTATCATAATATCATGCTTGATAAGATCATGGATACATCATAGTTTAGGTTTCTGAATGCTTAAGTCCTCCTTTGTCAGATGTTGTAGTTGCAACTGCCCTGTTAGACATGTATGCAAAATGTGGAAGCATAGACAAGGCATGTGAACTATTTGACAGAATGCCTCAAAGAAATGTGGTCTCATGGATTGCAATGACTGCAGGATATGCACAAAATATATTTGTTGAAAAGGCTTTAGAGATTTTAAAGCAAATGTAATTGGCTGGTGTAAAGCCAAATTCCACAACCTTTTCCAGCATCCTCCCTGCCTGTGTCGAAATGGGAGCTTTGGAATAGGGTATGGACATTCATCAAAACATAAAGAATAGAGGAATTTTGTTAGATGTTGTAGTTGCAACTTCCCTATTAGACATGTATGCAAAAGGTGGAAGCATAGACAAGGCACGTGAACTGTTTGACAGAATGCCTCAAAGAAATGTGGTCTCATGGATTGCAATGACTGCAACATTCGCAGAAAATGGTTTTGTTGAAAAGGCTTTAGAATTTTAAAGCAAATACAATTGGCTGGTGTAAAGCCAAATTCTACAACCTTTGCTAGCATCCTCCCTACCTGTGTCAAAATGGGAGCTTTGGAATAGGGTATGGACATCCATCAAAACATAAAGGATAGAGGAATTTTGTCAGATGTTGTAGTTGCAACTGCCATATTAGACATGTATGCAAAATGTGGAAGCATAGACAAGGCACATGAACTGTTTGATAGAATGCCTCAAAGAAATGTGGTCTCATGGACTGCAATGATTGCAAGATATGCACAAAATATGGAATCATAGACAAAAAATGTGAATTGTTTGACAGAATTAAAATATGTTGTAGTTATCAAATCCTCAATCACAACTTCCTCACAATGAATCGAGGCCATTGTAGAGTTAAGCCTAAGGTTTCTTCTTAGTGCAAAATGAGGATTAGGTTGAGACATTGACATTAAAGCAAAATATAAAGCAATGAAAAGGAAATTGCATCCAAGTAATCCTAATTTTTTCTGCCAACAATTCATACCAAAGATTGAACAATTTAAGGATATTGCAATAGGTAATTTGTATCCACACAAATAATATTACTGAAGCATTACAAAGTTTAAGCCATAAGAATCATCCTTTTTTAAACATGGATTGCAAATAATTATGAAAATTTAATAATTCTAAAAATTTAGAAGTCTTGGTCATTAACATTATTGTCTGCTACAATGTCATCAAGTGTATCATTGTCAATGTTCATATGTTCTTTCAAGTATTTAATATTATCATCATCCTCATCTTGACCTACATCATCTTCATCATCATTGAAATTTGACTGTAGACCATCTATATTGGTACCAGATGTATTTGGATCATCATTTTCTATACCATCCATATTGTTGTCTTCTTTTGCCTGAACATAACCATCTTCAACATCATCATAGATGTCAATTTCTTTGATGTTCTCTAATCCCTCTCTCTCATTTTGTTGGCCATCATTGTTTTTCTCAGTATCCACTAATGCATCGTCAAATACATGCCTTAATCTTGGATCATAATGTATGACAAATATCCATTTCGGGTCCAAAATATCTTCATAGAAAAATACCTACACATGAATGACATACATATATTAGACGTATTGTATAACAATTTTATTGATTAATAAACACATGTATATATTCCCAATAAACTATGAATTAATAGATTAATGATCAACACAGCTTCTTATTTGAGTTAAAGAAATACCTGCTCATAATGAATTGGTAGAACATAAGGCTCCTTATCCTCTAGTAGGAAACATGAGGAATCTATAGAAAACAATCCACTATGGGTATCATGTCTTCGTGTCCTCTCAAATGCTTCATACCATCTACACTTAAAAATACAACATTTAAAAGAGCAGAAATCCAACTCAATAATTTCTTGTATTTTCCCAACATATTGTAGATTCCCTTCAATTATATTCTTATCTTTTGAGATTGATCGACTTGATTGCTTGAAGTCAACCATGATGCCACAATTGAAGGATCGTCTCTTTACATCTACACTTTCTACATGATAATGTCGACCATGTTAGAGCTCAATCCAATTGGATGTTTCCTAGTTATCCCTACAAAGTAGCCATCATTGATCAATAGGATTTCTGGGCCAGGGGCCAATAGTACAGGAGATAGACTCTATAAATATCTCCTCTTCTTCTTTAGGCTCTGCAGAACCAAGGGGGGTATTCCCTATTCAACATCCATGAAATGTGCTTATTAACTTGTGGGATGTTGAGACAAAGCAGATAAATCCTCATATACACAGACCAAAACTGTAAAATAAGTGCAGAGGGGCTAACTTTGGGCTTATGTTCAATTGTGAGACAGAGGATTTTGGTCCTAAAACTACTTCTAAAAGTCCTAAATGTTTGTATTTTGAAGTATGAATTTAAGTTTTATATTTGGATGCAAAACTGGGACTTTGGTTGTAACCTCAATACAAGATTGGACTAGTGCCTATCTCAGGGCTTGGAGTCAATAGACATACATATGTGAATGATCACCATAAACTCAAATCAATAACTGGGTTTCAAGGGGGCTTTGTAGTGTCTGCCTTACAAATACTTCCCAAAATTGAGTATTCAGTTATCTCTGCTTACAAACATCCTCACTGCAATATGTTCTTCCCAACACTTAACCCTGAACATTTAATCTACTACTTGAGCAGAAGTAAAAGATCAAGCATTCAACATAGCAAACCCATATCCTAGAATCTTAAACACCCCTTAGCTGTTCAGATTTAGAAGAATAACATATTCAATTTGGAGACAAATAATAGAATACATGCAATGAAGCATTACTCATTTAAATCAACATGAAACCAGTAAGATTATGCATGAAACATTCAACATATGATTCATAAACTCACAAGTCGACCAAAAAAAAGAGCCACCAATGAAGTATCTTATCACAACGCCCCAAATTTGACTAGTTTTCAACAACCTAGAAATGAGTAACACAGTCCTTATATACCACAAGGATGCGTACTCAACAATTAAATTACATGGCAATTCAAAATTTGCTAGATACAATGCATTATGAGAAATGGCGCCTAAAAGAAATCAATGCAGTAGGCAGAAGAGAAGGCTGGGAATGGTTGGACTCAAGACCCACGCTGATTTTGGGGATTTTTCTCTTAAAATTGGTAGGTGGCACGTCCATCATCAACCCATGCCTCTGTACTTTTGCAATCAATGGCTGACCTACCAGTGTCCTACGGAAACGTAGCAAACCACATGTTTTGGGAGCCTTCCCACCAAGAACGCCACCGCAATCGTGAAGAAAACCCTGCATTCGAATACAGCCGTCGACCTTCGTCAACATTTCCCAAATCTACAGCTCAAATCAGACAGGCAAGTTGTTGGCCAATGAGAATATGCCACGTAGATGCTTCCTTACCATCGTTGACTTTTCAAATTATGTGAAAACTGATTGTCCCACATTCACCCTGCAATGACCTCTCCAAAATTTTATAAACAAGACCACACTGAAAGATAATTGTCGGTGACATTGCTCTCGACGACGCCAATTTAGACCCCATCAGGGTAGCTCAAGCTATCAGAGTAACACTCCTCATCTGCGCCGATACCACTTATCACACTGATGATCCCCTCAAACAAAACCCTATCGTCCAGATCCCTTACATCGACGAACCTCCTGTCTGCTCACCTGATACGAAATATCACTCCGACAACACTTCCATCGGTACAACCCCAACCCATCGGTGCATCCAAAAATCCATCTGCCGATATCACTACTCTCACCGACCATTGAATCCAACGCCTGGCCTTCGGCAAGACCACAAACCATCGGTGGGCCTGATAGCTACTATGCTAATATGCAGATCACTCTGATGAAAGCATCAAACCACACTCTGTCGACCAGACCAGCCTTATCAGAACGACATCAACCTCGGTTGCCAATAGTAGCTGTCATGTCGACCCAAAGATCAAACCACCCTGAACAACGCGATCGATGAGATAGAGGCCCACTCCTGCTGATAGACCAAGGAAACCCAAGGGACTGAAATGAAAAATGACCACTAACTTTTGCTTTAAACCCTAACTCCAGTGGGCACCACCAGACCATATGACCACATTGCTAGATATTTCCTTGCCTATGAAAGACCATTTATTTCAGTGAAAACAAATATAATGACGAATATTAAAATAGTTAATAGTGTCAAAACTGTAAGGAAACAACATTTTGTAAAATTCCAACTGGACCTTTCTTTCACATCCTCTAGACATGTTGATTTCATCTTCTGTTATGTTTGAATCTATACCTGCATCTTCTGTTTGGTTTTGAATTTGTTCAGTAACCCATTCTAGTGTGCAATCTTTGCCCCATTCCCCAAGCAAATCAGTGGGAAGTGGAGTATTCCTTGGGTTTGATCTCTTAAACTATCTCCTTACTTCTAACACTTCTTCTCTCTTTTTATCATACAGATCGATCCATTTGTTCATAAAGTCCATGTGGTACATAATGAACTTATCAAGTATAGCACTTTCGTCTACACCATTAGATTTTGGTTTTTCTCCATCAATAATATCTGATGCTCATTCTTCATCCCAAAAGCGTGGACCATCTTCAAAATCCTTACCAAGGAATTCACACAGGAAGAAAAATGCTTCTATCAATACATACCCTTCAACCATGCAACCCTCTGGATGTGCCTTTTGTT
Source organism: Cunninghamia lanceolata (assembly GCA_027924645.1). Classification (NCBI taxonomy): domain Eukaryota; kingdom Viridiplantae; phylum Streptophyta; class Pinopsida; order Cupressales; family Cupressaceae; genus Cunninghamia; species Cunninghamia lanceolata. The sequence goes on from BSBN01001491.1 coordinate 14,952, forward strand.
GGACATATCTTTTTAGAGTTTTCATATACCTCTCAAATAAAAACGTCCACCTCATTGATATGAAACCCACCAATTCAATGTCATCGACTAGGTGTATAAGTAAATGGACTTGTAGGTCCATGAAACTTGTAGGGAGATCCTTCTCAAATACACATGCAATTTCTACAATTTCCTTCTTCCATTTTGGCACTTCACATTCGTGGATCTCCTTGGAGGTCACCCACCTAATATAAGAATAGTAAATTAGTATGAACCTTTAGTCAAAAATTAAAATGTAATATAATATCTCTATGTCTCTCACACATGAACATTTCATATAACCACATACCTTGTAAATGCTGACAATTGATTTATGACATTCCTTAAGTCAATTGTAAGACAAGAATCCCCCCTAATTGCCAATGGCATGATATGTTATCAAACATATTTATGAAAAGGTGATTAGTAATTTTTCCTCACACGACAAAATATCAAAATATATTTAGTACTTAATCAATGTTAGCAGTAAATGTTAAATGATGATATATAATACCTTCATAAAATTATGAAAATCATATGTTTTAAATCCTGTGATATGTCCATCAACTCTAAAAGCTTTAGCCAATGACGACCCATAGCCAGTAGGTATCCTTATTGAACGGATGACATTTTTTAGTTGGTCTAGCTCTTTTTTTTTCAAAATCCATGGAGCTTCTGCATATGTTTCATTTTCCCTGTTTGGTCACAAATGTTTTCTATCAATTTTGGTATGTGAAAGAGCAATATCTCTCCTTGAAGATAAGGTGTCCTCTTTTTCTGATATATGTCAAAATATAGAATCTGGGACATTTTTGAAGATGTGCATAGGATCTAATAGGTGAGATATTAATAGATTCTTCCAGTAAGGGAGCTCATAAAATATGGATTTTCTTTTCATTCCTTGTGGCATATTAACTACAACTTGTTCTAGTTCTTCAATTGAACCACCCCGATCAAAAAAATCCTCCCAAGCTTTCAATTCAGCATCTTCATACTTCTTAAGCCATTGACCTAGACCTATAATCATGGGAGGGCCTCTATTTTCAACTTTTCCATCAAATTGATTCTTCAGGCGATTTCTAAACTTATGATCTAGTGGTAGAAAAACCTTGTTGTTTGCATAAATAAATTTATGTAGATCTTTAGAATATCACCCTTGAAATTATTCTACACATCTTGGACATGCAAATATCCCCTTTGTTTGAAGCCTTGCAATTCAATAATTAATGTTAATAATATCAAAAAAATAGTATAAAATTAAGTATGAAAGTTGGGATGGAAATAAATTATGAGTTAAATACGTAAATATTTTATCTTAACGAAATCGTGAATAGTCCAACATAGCACACCATACAACATGAAGGACCTATTTGATGGGGGACGTGATATGTCATACATTCTTATGCCTTTCCATAGCAGTTGCATCTCATCAATAAAAGGTGCAAGATAAACATCCATGTTTTTAACTTGATGTTTTCCTGGAATAATGAGAGTCAGCATAAGGTGCTCCTTTCTAACACTCATCCATGGGGGAATATTGTATACTATCAATCCGACTGGCCAAACACTATAATTTAAGCTTAGGAAAGAGAATGGGCACTCTCCATCAATTGCAAGACCAAACCTGATACTACGGGGTTCATCTTTGAATTTTCTTGGCCATTTTTCCTCTATGTGTTTCATTGCTTTGGAGTCGGCCAGAATTCGCATGAATCTATCTTTACTCCTATTTTTTGTATGCCAATCCATCAATTGTGCAAGTGAATTGCAACGAAACATTTGTTGAAGTCTAGGTATAATTGGCATGTGATGTAAAACCTTATTTGGAACTGTAGGACCTTGTACATCTATACGATATCTCTTCTCTTTGCATACATGGCATTCTACCTTGTTTTCATATTCATCTCTGTATAAAATACAATCATTTTTACATGAATGAATTTGCTTATATTCAATCCCCAACTCAACCAACAACAAATACGCCTCTTTGCAAGTTGATGGCAACACATTCTCTTTAGGGAATATTTTAGTTTTTAGTGCCCTATAAGATTGCCAGAGATTAAATCAATTGAATGATTGACTTATGATGATCATGTTTCATATGTCAATCTCTACTAGGACTGTTTATATATAATATATGGTTTTAAATTCCCCTTAAAGAAATAAAAATGAAGTTGATGAATGTTTACGAATTATGTACACCAATTGACAATGCAAAGTAAGAAATGGATTTCAGCTCACTTTAGTAGGGTAGTGAATCCTTTGTTTGACCAACCAAATAGTGACTTGATTTCTAATAATATTAATGTGCATGCCAGTTTTGAAGTTGTACTTGCACCTGATTTGAACATCAGTGTCTTCACTGCTTGCTTGATGGAGTCTTTCAGGTTGTTATCATTAACATTATGTTGGTGGTAATTACCCTTGCTATCATCGTTACTGTCAACCATATGATCATTATTGTCATCATTGTTTCCATCCCCAAAGAAACCTATAAGAATTTCATTCAATCCTTCTTCATGCACTACATTTTCACTATCATGATCATCATCATTAAGGCTAGCTGGCATGTCATTAGTGTATGTAGATCTCATCAGCAGTTCAAATTTTTGAGCTGCTAGTATTCTCTTCAATGTTTCTCTTTTTTGCTTGGTATGGTTTAAAGGATGGTTTTGATCATCCCGTCCAAACCTTAATAACCCAGTTGGATCTTGGGCATTAGTATGTGTTTCATCAACATCTTCTACCTATCAACAAACGCAAGCATTATTTAATGTTTGGCAACAATTGCACTAAATTTAAAATGTATCAATTTCAAAGAAATATAATCAAATATGGCTTAAAAAATAAAAATATACATTGTATGAACATATATACATCAATTGAATAATGGAACAATATTATTTTATAGACTACCCTTTTTATACAATAATTTAAAGAAAACACAATTTTGACAACATAGTTTATAAAACATCAGTCCACACTCATTTATTATTCTTTGGTTTTCTACCCTTAAGAACATCCTTAGGGAGACCTTGTTCTTCCCTTTTCTTTCACGCAGAAGTGCGTTTTAAGAAGGGGTAATCAATCAATAACTCATCCCCAATGGTAAGGTCCATAAAAGCCTCAACCATTATCAATCTATCAAACTCTCTTTCCATATCTCCATCTTTATCATTTATAACCTCAACAAATTGACAATTTGGTCTTACATTAGGGTCCCTTCCCTTACTACTATTTATAAATCCTGCAATATTTTTTTGTGTGTATGCACGTCCATCTATATAAATAAGATGACCTCTATTCATTTCTTTTCCACTTTCCAATTGGAGATGATGTGTATACATATTCAAATTTAGACCATATGCTAACATGCTAGGCTTATATTATGCCAGCCTTATCGATTCACCACTGTAATATGATGGACCATAATATGGAATTAATCTCCTAGTGGTTTGTTTTGAATTATTTCTATGTTTAGATCCCACATGTACATTTTGGATGACAAAGAGGCCTAGATACACTCCATGAATATTGAAGGGTCATATCATGTAGTTGTATCCCCAAAATTGAAACACCTCGTACACTCTAGGTAGTTGTTGATCAATAGGCCAAGCACAATATAGTCGATGATCAAATGTCTCTTTTTAAATTGATCTCAAACTCAGGGGAAAGTCATCATCTCCATCACATTCATTCTCATAGGGTATGTAGTCCACCTTCCCCTTGTCTTTAAGCAAATTATGCATCTTTAAATCAGTTCTTGTTCTGTTACTTGTTTTCATCAATTCCTCATCTTCGGAGCTGGTATAGTGGCACATATTTTTATTAGATGTATCATCTGATGAATGATCATTACCCTCTAGGCTGGAAGTCGGTGATCTAGGAAACCTTAAACCAAGAACTTTATCCTGCAAGTATCCATTAAGAAAAAAATTAGTTATTTAAATAATATAAAACAATGTTTAAATGAAGTATACATGTTATTTATATGAAACCGGAAAATTCCTTACCACAATTCCTATTAGATTTGAATCGATTATAGAAGGCATACTACTGACTGGAAGCTCATCATATATGTAATGTCTTTGTACAATTGCTCATTTGAATTGTTTCTTTCCACGACATACAGAACATCCACAAACAACAATTTTCTCAAAGTATTCATCCCATGTACTATAGTCCTGACCAACCTCTTGTTCAGTGCAATCATTTGTTGTGTTTGCAGAATCCATTGTCCTATCCTTTTCCACCCATTGTGATCTATGTGATTTAATAGTTTTAGGTCCACATCCACGTACATATCTTTTTCTTTTGCTAGTTGAACACTCAGGCTCTGCATTTGCTCCAATCTCCATCTAAAATAATCAACAACATGCATTAATTTATGTCAAGATTGGATAATACATTATAAATTTCAATAATACTGTGAAAAAAGATGGAGGTATCACAAAATGCCATCAGATCATTTTTTCCTAAGTTAAGTCAAAATTTGAGTACTTGATGTCCCGCTTCATCCATTGTGTCCTCATTTGATATGACACGATTTGTTGCCATGGCCTCGTCTGGCCCCTATAACACACAACATAGTAAATAATGTTTAGTACACCAATTATATCATTTCAATGAATATGCTATCCAACACAAAACCTCACTTTAGTCATATATGTGACATATTCATATCATGTTTTGGCCATGCTAATTTTCAAACTTTTCCCTTGATCATAGAATCACATTTAATGACCATTCATGTGCATTTTCAACCAATAAGTTTGACCTCAGAGGCCTCATGGACAAAAAAAATGACTTTATCTCCTCTATGTTGTAGCATTTGTGAATTCATAAACACCTTCCTCCTTTGGTTGAGGTTTCTTTCTCTTCTTACCTCTATTGTATCTGTAGATTCCGTTGTCATATCTATTTCCACCCACTTTCCTCTCTACGATTTAGTAGTTCTACGCTGTCTACGTCCTCTCTCCGTGGCCTCCTTTGGATCCTGTAATACACAACAATGACAATAGTCATGTTAGGTCTTAAAAATGTTGGTTGAAGACCACAAGAGGTTGCCAAGCCCTTGATATGTTTTGGGCTAACAAATAAGACCAATTAGTATAATTGAATCTTCTACTCTTTTGGCACTGCTAGACCTAGGTGGGTGTACCTATGTAAATGAGGCAAACTTAAACTATGTGTTTCCTAATCTAGCAATCTTATCCACAATGGCAATTGAGAATGGAAAGATATAGTTCTAATTTGGTATAAATTGTATAAGCAATATCAAGGTAAATCCTATGTTTAATTGATATAAATTTTTAAGTAAAATGAAACGGGTAAGACCAGTGCCTTGTTGGGTAAATGGAGTCAAATGAAAATCTGAAGATGAGTGGCTTGTATTTGGTAGTAATTCTAACTATTTGGCACACTAATATTGGTTTATAGCTTGTATAAATGTGCAAGGAAATAATTGATAGACTCTTCTTAATAATCCAACTGACACAACTAGGTTACTTGTAATTTATCAAAAGGATTTTTAATCCCTACTTGAAGGAACCAATTGAATAAATCAAACAAGAATAGTAAATGATATCACTTTGGAGACAGAATGCTAACCCTCATTATATGGTTCTTCTTACTGATCCAATTAATACTCCCAGATTACTGTGATCCACTAGAAGGATTTAATTCCTTTGAGGAAACCAATTAATCATATCACACAAATACAATAAATGTGCATTGATAAACTGAGTATATACTTGATATATCAATTTAAATAATAAGGAAGCACTAAAATGGAGACAACCAAATAATTGAATAACTTCAACAAACAATTGATACCAATATGGCGCCACAGAATTAGAGATCTTCCATTAACTTCTTCAAAATTGTGCTCGCAACATGGTCTTTGAGTTTGTAAATATTATGGAACTTTTCTACTATCTACTACTACCCCCTGTCCTTTTGGTCCATACCCTATATATAGGGAGCGAATAGTTTCAAATTAGTTACAACTTTTCATAACAACTTTTTAAAATTTGTTGATAAATGTAAACATAAATTAACTAATAACAAAGCACGCTCTGTTAATCCCTGTAGGAGCACCCATGACCATTGGTCTGGCAAGGTGCTCCAACTCCATGATAGGTGCTTGTCATTCTTCATTAGGATCCAAATATTTCTCCTGCCATTTGTCAATTGTCAGATCAGTAGGCCATTTAAATTCTTGGGTAGTCATGATGCTGGTGAGATGATTCTTCCACCTATTATCCAGAAGATTTCTGATGTCCGCCACAAATTTGGTATAGCCATTGTCTAACTGAATGATCCCATCAAGTAAAGTATTGAATTCATTGAGATTGATATCTCCTCCATTCTATATATAAGCCATGCATTGAGTAATCATCTGATCAAATTCCCCTTTCCATTCATCTATGCTTTTTAGTTGGTTACCCTCCTTGATAATCATTGGGCTGAAATGACATTTGATAACATCAAATTTGCTCTTCTTATTTTCTACCTTCCTCTTGACATCTAGAAGATACTTATATTCTTGAATTATATTTTTTTACCATCTCCTGAGTAAGCTTAATCCTTGGAGGAGCATTTGTATCTCTGTGGGTAGCTTTACATAAGGTAGTTAATATGTGGAAAGTAGGTTGCCATATTCTTTGTAGTTTCTCGAGATTAGGTAAATTATTCTCTATTTGTTCTGCATCTTTGATCAAATTACTAAAATGCTCATGCACTCCACTTAATTTATCTTTCAACATACAAACCCTGTGTTCTAATATTTTTTTGAGGGTTTCCACAATATGAGGTTTGACATTACTTGTGTTATGCTACTTTAATTTATCAATCTCATCCTTTAATTGTGAATTTGTGGATCTTCTGCTTTTACTGGTGGGTGATATACCACTATTTCATCTCCTCCGACAATGTTGGGAACTTGTACTTGCTACTTCAGTCTTACATTTTCAATAAACAATTTATTTATCTCATCATTCGACAACCTTAATCTTCTTTCATATTCGTGTATTTTCCTTTCCATATTCTCTACTATATCTTTGGTAAACATAGTAGAGTGAATGGTCAAGGTGGCAGCCTCAGTGGGAGTTGTGTCTCTCATTATCCGAACCATTTATGATACCCTCATTTCCTGCACCACATCAAGAATGGAGGCTTCCTTGTGCTTTTTTGTTTTGTCCACAATGCTAGGGTTTTTGTAGTAGGACTATACCCAGTTCCTGACACTCCTTCTAAATCAAACTCTGCAACCAACATGGGGTCATCCTGAGATCTAATTTGGTCTAATAGAAATACCTTAGATAACTCCATCCTAGGTACGATCAATATGTTTCTCTTCAACACCATTTCCCTAGCCTCTGCAGGAGTAATATTTATATTATCAATATTAAGATCAGCATATGTTTGGGCTTGGATTTCAGCATGCTTGGATTCATCAACCCCTATGAGATTGATCTTTAATTTTTTATCATACTGTTGCATTTTCATTTTGATCCAAAAATCCCTAAATTCAACAGTGTTAATAAATTTATCATCTTCTAAGAACCGTAGAGAGGCGACCAACCTTTCGTCTTCCTGTATTTCATTTGTTTTATCATCTGGAAGTCTAACCTTTGGGTCTAATGGTTATTGATTCTTCTGTTGTTCTTCCACCCCACTTATCTCTATTAATGCTAAAGCAGCCTCATCCTCCTCATTATCACTGGAGTCATACTCCACCAATGGCTCAATCTTCTGTCTCTTTGCCTATGGTTCATTAGTGGGAGAAGGAGGGGATAACTATGGAGGCTATGCTTGGGATGTAGAAACTTCTGGTGTTGGTTGATGAGGTGTAGAGGGTGGGACCATTCCTTCATCCTGGGCCATTTTGAATAGTTGGTCAAATTTACTAATCACCAATTGCATTCTTTTGATGAGGTTGGGTTCTTCAGCAAAATACCCCTTGAAACTTGGATCTCTGCGTTTCTTTCTATTCTCTAGTTTCATCATAGTCTCCCACCTCTTTCTAGTTCGCATTATTTCATCAAAGAAAACTAAATTTCTTATTACATCCTCATCAAGATCAAAGTCATGTGAGATAGCCCTTTTTGTGAGCAGGGTTCTCCTAATCATGTTTATGTGCCCCTCAGGGTCACAAACTCTTTCTTTCACACTTTTGAGAGGATAATTTAACTTCATGAATTTTTGTAATTCCTCCAATGTGTCAGAACCTATGGACAAGTCCTCAAATATTGTCAAATCAGGTAAAAATGTACCCTTCCTCTGATTCCTCATGAGGTCAAACTCCATCCATAACATTTGCCACATAAATTCTAAAAAGTAGATCCTGGGAGGGGGAAACTTTGGAAGTATATGTGGGGCTTGATTGCACCCATATACCCTAATGACAGTATGCTCAGGCATGTAGAAACAATCTGCATAGTTATGGGTGTATCCTTTATTTGGCAAGCATTGTACAGGCCTCATAACCTCCATGATGGATTGAGGCATCCTTTGGGGTGTAAAACCAAGGGCTCTCAATACCCTGCAAACAAAATCGTCTCTGAAAATAACATAACTGCATTCATTCCATCTACTGTCCCAAATATGGAACCAATTCTAGATAGGGAGCCTTTCTCCACATAGATGAGTGCACAATTTTATCCTAGCAGTCCATTTGGTTTCATCCTGGTGCAAAATCAAATGACACAATATAGAGTACCTTTTGAATGTAAGGGGCACCTTGGCTTCCTTGACTTGTATTAAACCATCATGTATTTGGTTTTCAATCAAAGAGGCAAAATCAAATTCCATATTGGTTTCTGGGTGCTGAATTATCATCACCATGCGCATTAGACCTATCTGCATGCAATTCTCTGCATCTATCCCTAGTACCTGGCATAATGCATAGTAGGTCTTTTAGAAATAGACCTGGAACTTTGCAACTAGGAAGGGTTCTGCTTTGGAGGCTGGAATGGGTATTACCCTGTTTCCACCACCTCTCTTCATATACACTGGGAGTTCATCAATTCTGTAAGTCTTTCTAAGTCTCTTATATTCTTGTTCTAGTTTATCCAAATTAATCTTGGCTATGGCCTGTTTATTCAACCTGAAACACCTTATGATGGCCTCTCTAGAGATATCAACCAAACACTTTCCATTTGGCAACCTTATTGTTTTTGTTGGAGCATGATATTTTGAAGCAAGGGCTTTAACTAGATCAACATCAACAAAAACATCTGGGACAATCAATTTAGCTAAGTCTAGATTCCAAGGGTTTGAAATGGGACTCTTTTCTACTCTATTTTTATAGAAATACTAGTACAAGCCCCATCCCGACTGTGGTATTTTAGGGTCCCTACATCCCTGAGCTGAATCTCTGAATATCTTCTTTGGACCCTTGTCAACTAACCCAGGTAAGAGAGAAGGTAAAGGTTGCTATAATGGTTTTTTATTACTTTTGGATTCCTCTTTTTTAGTGCCAATTTCCTTCTTAAGTGCCATTTCCTTTATAAATTTACAGGAGGAAATGAAAAAACCTTACCTAAAATTATTGCTTCTGAGAATCTCCCTGCAGCTGAGAGCTTGAGCTCCAACATGACTCTTTCTATGCAAGTCTAAATGATGGATTTTTGTTCTTCTTATTTCATAGGCCAACATGTAATTGATTCTTTGCTCATTCAATTTGTACGATTTCAATCTCTATGCAGATTTCAAATCTTTGAATTTTGATGTGATGTGACTGGTATGCATTAAATAGAGTGATAGATTTAAATACCATGCCACCTCAACTTCTTCCTTTTACCCACACAGTACCGCAGTGTGTCAAAAGACTCGCCTTTTATGTTACCGTGCTACCACACAGTTAAAACTTTATATCCACGGTATCACGTGTTAGATTTTGGTGCATTTATTAATTGTAGCTCTTTACCTCAAGCATTTCTTTAGACCCTCACGATATTCCGGTGTCACCTCACTACCACTGACAATGTTGCTATCCATCGAGGTATAGCAGTGTAACCGCAAATACTATCTCCATGGTTACCTCCCTACCATAAGGTACCTTCCCATTCCTTACGGTATCATGGTAATACGTCTTTTGTCTTCTAGAAGTTCACCATGGTACTGCCAACATAATATTTACATGCTTCAGTATTACGATATAGTAGTTCTTTTCACCATGGTACCGCAGCCTTCTCAATAGTGTTTAGCGGTAGGGAGGTATAATGTGAGTAATGTGCTTAAATAATGTTCACTGTATAATGGGAGGTATAATGTAATTAAATAAAATTTACTAATATAAGTGAAAGAAGACAATAGTTGATGTGATGAAATTTCAATAAGAAGTTAGTGGATTAAATAACTTATAAATTAATAGATAATAAAAAATATCTAACAAATTCTATAATTTCTTCATAACGTTTTTAGCCTACCCATTGAACCTGTGGGTCCAATTGGTAGTTTGTAAAATTATGTAGGGAAAATAATGGATTATGATGTGGATTATGTCGGACTTATGCCAAAGCATGGACCATAGGGATGGTATGTGGAGGGTATGTAGGATAGTGGATAAATGATGGTAGATTTTTCAGCTTTATCAGTAGAGGCATCTAATTTTGCATTTTTGGATCCCTTGAGGATGGTGGAATGAGTGGAAGCTTTAAGTTTAGCTTTAAGATTAGGGTTGAGGGATTAGGGTTGAAGGTATAGTGTTGAGGGTTGAGGGTTTAGGGTTGAGGGATTAGGGTTTAAGGCATAGTTCTTTTTAGGGTTGAGGGTTTAGGGATAGGGTTTAGGATTTAAGGTTCAAGTGTTGAGGCTTGAGGCTTTAGGGATAGGGTTTAAGTTTTAGCGATAAGGGGTTAGGGTTTAGGGTTGAGGGATTAGGGTTTAGTGTTGAGGGATTAGAGTTTAAGATATAGTGTTTAGGGTTGAGGGTTTAGGGTTTAGTGTTGAGGGATTAGAGTTTAAGGTATAATGTTTAGGGTTGAGAGTTTAGGGATAGGGTTGATGGTTTAAGGTTTAAGGGTTGAGGCTTCAGGCTTTAGGGATAGCATTTACGGTTGAGGGATTAGGGTGGATGGATTAGGGTTTAAGGTATAGTGTTTAGGGTTGAGGGTTGAAGGTTGCGTTACGCTGCACTGAAAGGTTATGGTCCCATTAGAGAACGATGTCCTCGCGCATGGACCATGTCGAGTGCCCTCATTGATGTTGGTAAGGGATACATGGAAGGCAAATGGATTAGGCAGATAGTGGATTATGACGTGGATTCTAGAGGGGAGAAAAGTGGATTATGATGTGGATTATGTAGGGAAAATAGTAGATTATGATGTGGATTATGTCAGACTTATGCCAAAGCATGGACCATAGGGATGGTATGTGGAGGGTATGTAGGATAGTGGATAAATGATGGTAGATTTTTTGGCTTTATCAGTAGAGGCATCTAATTTTGCATTTCTGGATCCCTTGAGGATGGTTGAATGAGTAGAATCTTTAAGTTTAGCTTTAAGATTAGGCTTGAGGGTTGAGGGTTGAGGGATTAGGGTTTAAGGTATAGTGTTGAGGGTTGAGGGTTTAGGGTTTAGGGTTTAGGGTTTAGAGTTGAGGGATTAGGGTTTAAGACATAGTATTGTTTAGGGTCAAGGGTTTAGGTATAAGGTTTAGGATTTAATGTTCAAGTGTTGAGGGTTGAGGCTTTAGGGATAAGGTTTAAGGTTTAGCCATAAGGGATTAGGGTTTAGGGTTGAGAGATTAGGGTTTAGTGTTGAGGTATAGTGTTTAGGGTTGAGGGTTTAGGGATAGGGTTGATAGTTTAAGGTTTAAGGGTTAAGGCTTCAGGATTTAGGGATAGCATTTACAGTTGAGGGATTAGGGTTTAAGGTATAGTGTTTAGGGTTGCGAGTTGAAGGTTGCATTACATTGTACTGAAAGGTTATGGTCCCATTAGAGAACGATGTCCTTGCGCATGGACCATGTTGAGTGCCCTCATTGATGTTGGTAAGGGATACATGGAAGGCAAATGGATTAGGTAGATAGTGGATTATGAAGTGGATTCTAGAGGGGAGAAAAGTGGATTATGATGTGGATTATGTAGGGAAAATAGTGGATTATGATGTGGATTATGTCAGACTTATGCCAAAGCATGGACCATAGGGATGGTATGTGGAGGGTATGTAGGATAGTGGATAAATGATGGTAGATTTTTTGCTTTATCAATAGAGGCATCTAATTTTGCATTTGTGGATTCCTTGAGGATGGTGGAATGAGTGGAAGCTTTAAGTTTAGCTTTAAGATTAGGGTTGAGGGTTGAGGGTTGAGGGATTAGGGTTTAAGGTATAGTGTTGAGGGTTGAGGGTTTAGGGTTTAGGGTTTACGATTGAGAGTTGAGGGATTAGGGTTTAAGACATAGTACTATTTAGGGTGGAGGGTTTAGGGATAGGGTTTATGATTTAAGGTTCAAGTGTTGAGGGTTAAGTCTTTAGGGATATGGTTTAAGGTTTAGTGGTAAGGGATTAGGGTTTAGGGTTGAGGGATTAGGGTTTAGTGTTGATGGACTAGAGTTTAAGATATAGTGTTTAGGTTTGAGGGTTTAGGGTTTAGTGTTGAGGGATTAGATTTTAAAGTATAGTGTTTAGGGTTGAGGGTTTAGGGATAGGGTTGACGGTTTAAGGTTTAAGGGTCAAGGCTTCAGGCTTTAGGGATAGCGTTTACAGTTGAGGGATTAGGGTGGATGGATTAGGGTTTAAGGTATAATGTTTAGGGTTGAGGGTTGAAGGTTGCGTTATGTTGTACTAAAAGGTTATGGTCCCATTAGAGAATGATTTCCTCATGCATGGACCATGTCGAGTGCCCTCATCAATGTTGGTAAGGGATACATGTAAGGCAAATGGATTAGGCAGATAGTGGATTATGACGTAGATTCTAGAGGGGAGAAAAGTGGATTATGACATGGATTATGTAGGGAAAATAGTTGATTATGATGTGGATTATGTCAGACTTATACTAAAACATGGCCCATAGGGATGGTATGTAGAGGGTATGTAGGATAGTGGATAAATGATGGTAGATTTTTTCACTTTATTAGTAGAGGCATCTAATTTTGCATTTTTGGATTCCTTGAGGATGGTGGAATGAGTGGAAGCTTTAAGTTTAGCTTTAAGATTAGGGTTGAGGGTCAAGGGTTTAGGGATTAGGGTTTAAGGTATAGTGTTGAGGGTTGAGGGTTAAGGGTTTACGGTTTAGAGTTTAGGGATTAGGGTTTAAGGCATAGTACTATTTAGGGTTGAGGGTTTATGGATAGGGTTTAGGATTTAAGGTTCAAGTGTTGAGGGTTAAGGCTTTAGGGATAGGGTTTAAGGTTTAGTGATAAGGGATTAGGGTTTAGGGTTGAGGGATTAGGGTTTAGTGTTGAGGGATTAGAGTTTAAGATATAGTGTTTAGAGTTGAGGGTTTAGGGTTTAGTGTTGAGGGATTAGAGTTTAAGGTATAGTGTTTAGGGTTGAGGATTTAGGGATAGGGTTGAGTGTTTAAGGTTTAAGGGTTGAGGCTTCAGCCTTTAGGGATAACATTTATAGTTGAGGGATTAGGGTGGAGGGATTAGGATTTAAGGTATAGTGTTTAGGGTTGAGAGTTGAAGGTTGCATTATGCTGCACTGAAAGGTTATGGTCCCATTAGAGAACGATGTCCTCACGCATAGACATGTTGAGTGCCCTCATCGATATTGGTAAGTGATACATGGAAGGAAAATGGATTAACCAGATAGTGGATTATGATGTGGATTCTAGAGGGGAGAAAAGTGGATTCTGACATGGATTATGTAGGGAAAATAGTTGATTATGATGTGGATTATGTCAGACTTATGCCAAAGCATGGACCATAGGGATGGTATGTGGAGGGTATGTAGGATAGTAGATAAATGATGGTAGATTTATTACAGAATGGAAGGGAACCATAAACAATGGTTGCACACATCCGCATAAGTTTAGCTTTTTTGGATCCCTTGGGGATGGTGGAATGAGTGGAAGCTTTAAGTTTATCTTTAAGTTTAGGGTTGAGGGTTGAGGGTTGAGGGATTAGGGTTTAGTGTTGAGGGATTAGAGTTTAAGATATAGTGTTTAGGGTTGAGGATTTAGGGTTGAGGATTTAGGGTTTATTGTTGAGGGATTAGAGTTTAAGGTATAGTGTTTAGGGTTAGATTTAGGGATAGGGTTTAGGGTTTAAGGTTTAAGGGTTGAGGCTTCAGGCTTTAGGGATAGTGTTTATGGGTTAGGGATTAGGGTGGAGGGATTAGGGTTTAAGGTATAGTGTTTAGGGTTGAGGGTTGAAGGTCGCATTACGTTGCATTGAAAGGTTATGGTCCCATTAGAAAATGATGTCCTCGCGCATGGACCATGTCGAGTGCCCTCATCGATGTTGGTAAGGGATACATGGGAGGCAAATGGATTAGGCAAATAGTGGATCATGACGTGGATTCTAGAGGGCAGAAAAGTGGATTATGATGTGGATTATGTAGGGAAAATAGTGGATTATGATGTGGATTATGTTAGACTTATGCCAAAGCATGGACCATAGGGATGGTATGTGGAGGGTATGTATTATAGTGGATGAATGATGGTAGATTTATTACAGAAAGGAAGGGAATCATAACCAATGGTTGCACACATCCCCATAAAAGTTGAAGCTTGTGATGCGGAGGTGGTGTAGGGTGCAATGGAGATGTTTGCTTAGGAGATGGATGATGATGGTGCTAAATTAGGTGCACTTGGCACCAATTTTGGCATCCCAAAGAGATTACATTTAGGGCTAAAAGTTGGTGCAAAAGTCAAAGTTAGAAACACCGACTTTAGCGCCGACTAATGAATCCAAAAAAAGTTTAAAATTCGCGCTAGCATTAAAACATACCACACAAAAAAAAACACAAATAAGCTAACACAGTGTACTCTGCCTCTATTTTAGGTTTCCTACAAATTGACGACTTTATTATGTGAAAACAGAAGTTTCTGAAAAGTTTCTACAACAGATCTGTGAATTTGTATTTTATTTATTTTTGGTTCTAGACATCCAGAAGATTAAAAATTGCTTTAGCTAGCTGCTAAATTTAGGGTTTCTAGATACCTCAGCCATTCAATCAAGCTTGTTCATCTGCCTTTTAGCAAGTAAGTTCCAATTGCTGAGAAATTAACTCTTGACCTAGTTTTTTTTTATCAATTTTTATATAATTTTGAGCTCAAAGAAAGTTGTTCTAAGATGTTGTACTCACGCTTTAGGGTAAATTTGAGTAGTAATGTTGTTAATTATCCTTGCTTGCAGTATAACTTGCATTTACCATTTTTGGAAGGCCTTACGAATAAGGTCTCTTTGTACATCATACCCAAAATAGAAGTTGTTAAGATTTGTTTTTGGCTACATATTTGTTTTTGGCTACGATTGGTCAAGCATGCTATTAATTCATACCTAGCTACGATTTCCTCCACAGACTAGATGAAAATAATTTGCCCTAGGTCACCTCAAAATGTCAAGCAATAGAGAGAAGGGAGAAAACTCTAGCCACAATCAGGTAATTCACTATCAATTTATAGATTTGTAAATGTTTCCATTGTTTCTTTGATTTTTAGTATTTAGTTTTCTATTTCTAAATTTAAAAGAACAATTTTATTATATATATATATATATATATATATATATATATATATATATATATATATATATATATATATATATATATATATATATATAGGGACATGATAATGACAAAGATAAAGAGGCATTGGCTTCCATATTGGGGGTAGAGGCAGTGAATAAATTGGATGGTGTTGACTTGACAATGCTTGCCAAATACATAGAAAAATGATCTAGTAAAGCCCCTGAAATATTGCAACCAAATCAACAGTGTCAAAGGGAATCAATTGATTTCCCAACCAGTCATGGATTGGGCAAAAGATCTAGGAGGAAATCAATAACAATAACCTCTAAGAATGTGGAAAAGGGAGTAGAGGCTTCCAATGTCCTAGCCACTCCTAGGACACAGACTTCTTTGACCACCACACCATGTTTTGCATCTTGCATTGGTAGCTACGATACCAAGATAGAATATGAAGTGGTTTCAGGGGAAGTCTGAATGATAGATGCTGGAAAATGTTTGTGAATAGGTTGAAGGAATCATGCCTTCAATGGTTTAAAGACCATCTACATTTACCATTCTTAAAGATACCCATGCACCTGCAAAAAGTAGTTATCCAAGACATGGAGACTGAATTTGGCATAGGTTGGTCTGTAAATAAAATAAAGCTATGAATATCTCAAAATTACAAGAGATTTCGGTGCAACCAAACAAAAAAGATAAAAAAAATCCCTCCCGAGCAAAGGCTCAAAAAAAGGCCAATTAATGTAAGTCTCAAAGTATGGAAAGAGCTTGTAAAAGGATATGAGAAGTCTGATGCATGGAGGAAGTTTGGTGAGGAGAGTATGTAGGTATTTGAATTTTCTCATAAGATTATATCAAATTTATTAAACGATTTTTAAATTTTATTTGTGCTTTACCTAAATTGAATTAGTATATGTTTCAGGACAAGGCCTCCAAGGCTAGGCTTGACAAACTTTGTGCCACTCATCACAATGGCCAGAAAGGTTTATAGGCCTTGATATATACATTTGTAAGTATATTTAATATGTTAAATTATATTTTTTTTATTTCCTAGGAAAAAATAAATAATTGCATATTAATTAGTTTAACTAGTCCATGTGCCATGTTTTGACATGAGGAGAAATATGGCCGGCAACCAACGCAATTTGAAAAGGAAATGTTACAAAGCAAAAAGTGGATTGATTTTGTAATTTGGATGGAGAGCGATGTATCAATAGTTGATTTTCAATAACTTAGTTGGATTTTTTTTTATCGGTAAAAGGTTGTGGGAGCCCAAAATATATTTATTCAAAAAATTGTAATTACAGAGAGTAGCATAATTACAAAGTATATGCTATTTACAAAATATTGGCTTAACTATGAAAAGCCAAGTATAAGCACTATAGACTATATACTATCTATTTCTGCCCATTCCAAACAGCAGCAAAAAACTTTGTTTTTTTCCTTCGCATAACCATTGACGACTACGGATTAAAATTCATAACCAAAATAGGGGAAGTAGACAGAGCTACTCTTGTTGGTAGAATTCGTCTGACTCCATGAAGACTGCAAAGAGCTGGATCTATAGAGGAGTGTCTTCATAAATCATGCCTATAGCATGGACTATGAAGTCCCTCCCTCGCATCACCTAGAGCTGATGAGTAATAAGCCTCTGCCCATCTAGATCAGTAAGGAAAGGCAGATGCACCATCTTTGCCTCTAGGTTGAGCAACTTTGGAAGATCTCTCGCCCTTGGAATTCCATTCGCCAGATCTGCAAAAACCACCGTCTCAACATCATCTCCCAAAATAGACTCCTTGAAGGTTTCATGGAGGAAAACTAGAGCATCTGCCTTTGGCATACCCAAGTCCAACAATGAAGCGAGGAATCAGGAGGAGATGTCCATGTTGATGTGATATCTATCTATAGAGGAAAGAAAATGTAGACCCAAAACCATCTTCATCGTATCAATAAACCACTTTGTTTTCACTTTCCACAAGCCCTTCATCCGACTATCTAAAATTTACCCAAGAAATGCTAATTGTCTTTTAGTGTAGGTTAGCCGGATGGGCATATCCATATTGGTAATGAATGGCACCACCTTAGCCAATCCTCAATATATAGAAACTGAAAGCATCACCATTAATACCCAATCCTGCAAAATTTATGGTAGGCTTGAGTGAGCGTCCCATCGGCAGGTGGGGTTTGTCAGTCACACAAGCAAAGGAACTACCTTCCCACATAGGAAATAAATCCCATGGCAAATGAAGTACTAACCACTTAGTACACCAAGTACTAAGGTGGCTCTATTTCCCAATAAAATCTTTTTTCACCCAAGACCAATCCTGAATCGATCAAATCTTATTAATGGCCTTAAAAAGGAAAACACCATCCCTATCAAATTAAACTAAAAATTCTCTTTCAAAAAAATTTGAGATAAACATTTGAAGATGTAAACTAAGATTCTTTTGACCCTGGATTTACCACCTTGACTGCTTGACCATCGGCAACAACATTAGCAAGAGAATCTGCCTCCCCATTAGATTCACAAAAATATGATTAATAGTAAATGCCTTAAAGAACTTCAGGATATCCAGAGCTCACTCCAAGTGAGCCATTAATTTCCAATTTAACATTGATTTAGATCTTACAACATTTACCACTAAAGAAGAATCCCCTTCTATGTCTAAGTTTTCAATTTGGAGCTCCTTACTAAAGAGAAGGCCCAAAACCAAATATTGAAATTCAACAGCATTATTTGTATCATCCACCAAGGGTACTACTAACTTACCAATGATGTCTCCATACGAAGATCTGATGATGCAGCTTAGTTGGATATTGTTGTGTTAATATGTCAATTTGCATTTCTTGTGTTGAGTTTCAATAATCTTTGAAGACATTATAGAGTGATACTTGAGACAAACAGTTACAGTTGTAATCTATTTGTTGTGTTTAGTTTCTATTGGTCTTCTTGTATTTTTGACTCAAGTGGATTGTTATTCATAGGTCGCTTGTCATTGTTGTTGATCATGTGGATGTAGTTATCATTGAGTTTTTAGGTGGTCTCCTAAGTGAACAGACCAAAGGGTTTATCTCAAGTCTTTGTTTCCTAACCTTTTTATTATAAGACTTAAAGGGGGGCATGCATTACAGTTATGTTGTTGGTTATATTTCAAACCTTTGAAATATAATAGTGGACATTTAAATTTTAATATGAACATTTTTTTTTGTTGACAAGGAGCCATCATTGGCAGTAGGCATTAACTCTTCTCTACCATAATAGCTTTGGGAAGTACTAGTCTTTAATGTGCTTGGTTTTGGAGTATGTGAGGGAGAAAAGGAAGGAGTGGGGAACCATTTTGGGGGGGAATTCTTCTTTTTGCCTTGGGGTCGAGGAAGGAAGGTTGATGGTTGGACTATAAGTGATTTAGAGGAAGGTAGACTTTGGGTGTGCTCATCATGTTGGATGAGTGTCTTGCTGTTTGGGTTGGAGACTAAGATTCAAATCTCCAACTGGTCTTCTTCAACTAAGCTAACCTTTCTTTGAAGTAAAGCTCCTTATCATCCATTCTTGTAAAATTACATTGACCATTTTGGTGAAACATTTCCTTTAACTTGTGTAATTGTATGTGGTCTTGTGAAAGCCTATGCTAAAGGGTCTAGATAAGGAAAATATTGTTAACTGTGAGAGTTCAAACTTAAGATCATGGGACTTACGAACTGTGGCAAACTATTGGTTATTGTGTTTTGGATTTCTATCATGAAGGAAGCTACATTAATTTGGTCACAGTTTGAGGTGGAGTTTCAAACCCTAGCTAGAATTGCTAGAATGCTATCATTGCAACATACCATGAGTCTTGAGGAAACCTAGCCTAGTTCATGGTTATCTTTTTTGACATGGTTGTAAACCCTAATGGTGTTGGTATTTCACCTATAAATGTCCACTCTCTCAATTGTGGATGCGAGGTCTTCTTGGGATTAATAATACCACTCCTAGGTGGGCTTTTGGGATGGTTTTGGATACTTGGTTTAGGTCAACTTGCCCCCCAACACTCCCTCCAAGGTTATGAGGTTTGCATTACTGAAGTCATAATGGAATACAATGTTGAAACAACACTACATGATTGTATTTGATTACTAGTTGACTCTTGGAAAGAATGGGTTTTGTCAATTGCATACAGTTGTGTAATATTGCAATAGTTGTATTGTACTTGTAACTAGAATAGTCTATTGTGAAGGCATTCGTTTGATGATAATGACCTTTGAGTTCATTGTAATGACTTGCACTAAATTAGAAATGTGATTTCAATCTAGTATTTATTAAATTGGAGACTATTTGTGAACAAATTTATATTAGTATGGACTTCCCTGTGTTTGAATGTTTGAGCACTACCCACGGAATAGTAGTTATTATGTACTTGTGATCACTACATCATTTGGATAGAGGACTCATAAATGGAATATAGGACCTTTTGTTTCATTGTCCATAAAATCCTAATGGTTGATTAAGTTATTGTGCATGGATGTAAATGGAAACTTTAAGCTCTCCAAAGGCTTGCTTATTGTTTACAAAGTAGCATTAATTTCTTATTTTAACTGTGGAAACATCTTGTGGACACTAGTATGGTGTTGACTAAGGAATTATCTTGTAAACACTAGAAAGGTCTATGCATGTTAATCATAGACTATAACCCTACATTTAGAAGGAAATTATTACTGTAGATGTGATATATACTGTACAGTGGTATCGAGTCTATGGCATGACATCTTTAGTAGGAGGTACCTTCAGATTTCTATACCATCATGTCTGGGCTAAGGTACCATACAGTTAAGTGTGCATTGTATGGTGTTATTTTATTAGAGGTTGCTATATGCAAATCTACAGTGATATAAGGAGACTCAACTCTCGTTATTTTAGTACACAAAGTGAGTGAGAAAACAACTACCTAGTTTAAAATTGGCCATTCTTTAAGCAACATATGTAGCAATGAGACTTAGGATTCTTGAAAATGAGAAGCATCCTTCTCCCCATACAACCTGCTAACTAGGGCCTCTCTATTTATGTGCATGGTTGACCTCCTTGCCATTGCTAGCTATCTTGAAGACACCCTAAACTTTATCATTGAGATACCTGTTAAATCTATTCTGGTTGTATGCATGTGTTTTCTTGGTGCTTGTAGATCACATATGAATATAGGCTTAGGAGTATTTACAACAACACTACTTTTTGATTTGGATCCTAAAAATGCTGCACAACTTATGTTCTTCTCTCAAACATCTATCCACAAGTGGGCAGGTGTGGTGAGGTAAGGAGATTGATGAAAGATAGAGGAATTAAAAAAATGCCCAGATGCAGTTGGATTGAAGGGCATAAAATGGTACATGCTTTTTTTTGTAGGAGACAGATCACATCCATAGACAAAGGAGACCTATACAAAGTTGGATAAATTGGATTGGAAGATGAAGGCAACAAGTATTTTCCAAATTCAAGAATTTACTTAATGCTATGGAAGGATGGGAAAAAGAATTATTTCTCTGCCACCATGGTGAAAAGTTGACAGTTGCATTTGGCTTGTTAAACATGCCCCATGGAACAACTATTAGACCTTTATCTTAAAGTTACTCATGAACCTTTAGATAAATAATTATTGAAAAAAAACTGTGCATTCATTAATGACATGCAAGAGAATTTAATAAACTGCTACTTAAAAAATCTTTAATGTTTTTGTCTAATGCAGGTTATTAGATTAATAGTGAAAAAGAACATACATTGACCACACAATTTGTTACACTTAAGGTTATGTAATAAAATTTACAGTTGATAGTTAAATTGTATAACAATTTTTTTTATGATCTTTAGTAACGTTTATTACAATTGTTGCATGTTTTACATCATTGGAATGACATATTAGCTGTAACTTTTTTGAATTTTTATTATGGTATGTGCACTTTGATATGATGTAATATGATTATGGTTTCATTTCATATGTTAGAATATTAGATATATAACAGAAAAATAAATTATTACATGAAATAAATAATAACTTTTCATTTTAAATGTTTTTTTTTGCAGAACATGGGTCTTCCAGAAGATGAAGATGATCCTAATGATATAGATCTAGATTATATTGGTTTTGGTATAGATCACATGGAAGAGGATGATGATGATGTAGATACAGAAGACAACAAGGCCAATGACGATGATTACGACAACGACGATGATCATGATGATGATGATCGGGATGGTGATGATGATGATGAGGTAGTTGCCAGTGACATTCATGATCATATAGATTGCATCATGGATCATTGCTGATATATCGTTATGATGCCTCTTTTCATGGTTACTATCATATGTATCATTTTCATGGCCTGCAGTACCATATTATTGAGTTGTATCATTTTCAAATGTATCAATTTGACTTATATCATTTGGACATGTATCATCTTGACTTGTATCATTTTGAGTTACATAATTTATCATTTTTACTTATATCATTTGTACATGTATCATTTTGACTTATGTCGACTGTTGGACATGTATCATTTTGATATGTTATTGATCTACTGGCATATTTGACTTTCACTTGTTTTAGCTATATATGATGATGATCTTATCAGTATTGACTTGTCAATTTTTATATATTGAAAGTGGTCGATGATTTTTGGATGGATATTTATTATGTATGATGATTTTAATTTACTACATAGGATGGATGTTGTAAAATTCAATTAAATTATAGATGTTTGACTCACTTGTTTTAATTATAGATGATGATCATGTTATAATAATTATCTTGTTATTTAATCATGAGTTAAATAATTAAATTACTTACTTTATAATCATGAGTTATTTAAAAGGCATGATATATTTAACTAATTAAATTAAAATAAAACATATTAAATTAATAAATGTAAGCAAAATAATAAGCATTTTTAGAAGCAACAAAAGACACAAAAATGGAAGCAAAACTGGAAGCAACAAGCGACGTTATATCAAAAGCATAAAAGGAAGCAAAACTGGAAGCAAAATTAGAAGCAATAGTGGAAGCAAAATTGGAAGCAAAACCGGACGCAAAATTGGAAGCCAAACTAGAAGTAAAACTGGAAGCAAAACCAGAAGCAAAATTAGAAGAAAAATTGGAAGCAAAACCGGAAGCAAAATGGGAAGAAAAAGTGGAAGCAAAACTAGAAGCAAAACCGGAAGCAAACCTAGAAGCCAAATTGGAAGCAAAATTGGAAGCAAAACTAAAAGCAAAATTGGAAGCAAAATCAGAAGTAAAACCAGAAGCAAAACTAGAAGCAAAACTAGAAACAATGAAAAACTAGAAGCAAAATGGGAAGAAAACTTGGAAGCAAAAATGGAAGCGAAATCAGAAACAAAACTAGAAGCAAAATGAGAAGCAAAAGCGGAAGTAAAACCAGAAGCAAAACTAGAAGCGAAACTAGAAGAAAAATAGGAAGCAAAATTGGAAGCAAACCTAGAAGTGAAATCGGAAGCAAAACCAGAAGCAAAACTGGAAGCAAAAGCAGAAGCCAACCTAGAAGCAAAATTGGAAGCAAAACTAGAAGTAAAACTAGAAGTAAAACTAGAAGCAACACAAGAAGCAAAACCAAAAGAAAAATTGGAAGCCAAACTGGAAGCAACAAAATCTGACGCTAACTCTGGTATTAATATTGGCACCAAATATCAGTGCTAAATACGGTGCTAAATCTGACATTACAATCGACACTAAACCCGATGCTAAACTACAAGCAATAGTGAGATGCAATTGGGCAACGAGTTTTGCGCCAGAAGAAGTGTCTAATTCATGGACTCAAATGCACTAAAATCTAGTGCTATTTTAGGTGCTAATTCCCTATTTTGTTCTAGTATAAGGAAAGCAACACTCCTAATTTGGCATGGACATCAAATCTGAATGAGGAGCTAGGACAGGTCTGTGCAAGTCACAATTAAATGTGATTGAAATACATAGTTTAACAGTTGCTTGATAAAAATTTACAAAAAAAGCTAAAAATATGTTTTTCTATTAAAGTTTTAAGTTTAAACCATTTTCCAATTTGTTGTTTGTTACAGTTTTTGTTAGTCAAAACCCTCTCTCCCCTGTGAAATGAATTCCTAGAACAAATGAGGAAAAAGATCATGAGTGTTATTGAGTCTCTTTTGGGCTGGCCTTACTGTGCCACCTAGACTTGCTAGACCATGAAGGGGGCCCACAACTTGGAAAGTTCAAGTCTAGTTCTGCAACTTTGCAATCCATGAGACCACTTTTTTTTGAGACATTCTATCAAACATTTCATGTGCCTTGTCCATGGTTCCACATTTTGCATACATGTCTACTAGGGCAGTTGCAACCACAACATCTAAGGGAATCAAGGCTTCCATATACTTCAAAGAAAATTTTATTGAATGCATATATTTTTTATGATCTTGTTTATCAAGTCTAACAATTGTTAGTTTTTTATTGATAATGTTCTATGGATTTTTCATTATGGTCCAACTGGGAAAACTGAAAAAAAATCATTGATCAACTACTAAAAACTATATTTTTGCTATGTAGGTCCTCTCTTTCTTGTTTGCATAGCCTAGTCATAACGAAATATTGTTGAATAACAGTCCATGATAATTGAGGCATCTTACCAAAGATGATAGTCATTAGAGGCATAATCATCAAAGATAAGGACAGTTTATTACTACAGGTAATGATTCACAGTGGCAGCTTATGAACTAGAGCAAGTTGGGTGCATGAGATAGGATCTCTATAGAGATGACAGTGTGATCTTGAACTAGGACAACGAGCTTCATGGGATATTCATGGATTTGTGAAGAAGAAATCTATGAATGTCTTTGTGCTTCTATGCTCAGTGATACTCAAAAATTTAGTTTCTTGCTCATTCTTTGAGCTATGTATTGTAACCATGAAGTTTTTTTTAGAAAAGAGAAAGCATTGTAACTTATTTTCAGATCTACATGCTGTTTGTAAGCGTTTTTTATTAATAAAACAAGTTGTTTTTACCTTCTCAAAGTTGTTTCATTGTGCAAGCTTCAAAATATACTACTAAATATACTAATGACTAAATGCAAGCTTCAAAATGACTAAATATACTACTAATTGATGTCAATTAATAATTAAATTGACTAAATATACTACCAATTGACAGAAATCAGTGAACAATGAATAAATATGACTAAATATATGACCAATGTTAAATCAGTGAATAAAAATGACTAAATATACTACCAAATTGATCAAAATGATGATTAAAATTAATGACTAAATACACTACCAATGGACAAAAATTAGTGAATAAAAATGACTAAATAAGTGACCAATTAACAACAATCAATGACTAAATTAACGACTAAATATATCAGTGAATAAAAAATGACTAAGTAAGTGACCAGATTACAACAATCAATGACTAAATATACTACCAAATCGATCAATCAAAACAACCAATAAATGACTAAAAATGGTTTAGTCATCAATTTGGTAGCATTATAAATGACTGGCAATAAACTACTAATGGTCACGTGACTATGTTTGGTCATTTATAACCAGCTTTTAGTAGTTTTTTCAGTCATATATTGTAGTTTTTGTACTAGTGAAGTGACCAAGTTTTCTTCCACATGAGCTTGGAAGGAGCAATTAAAAATAAAATATTGGTAGAATAGAAGATTTGTGTGTATCTTCACATCCATTCTTAGGTGAGAAGAGGTGACATGGCAATTTTAGAGATGTGTCATTGGATGGTACAATCATTGTACATGTGTCCAAATCTATATGTGAATATCAACTAACAATGGTATTTGATCTCAAAATGGGTCACATGTAAAACATTCAATAGATTTATGGGTCAATGCATAAAGTTGAGGGACCATAAAGTGGCCACAACCAATTTTTGGTCCTATAGGAGATATAATGCGAGCGTGTTATAACATACTTGTGTTTTAGCTTAGTTAAACATCAAAATAAAAAATGCAAAAGTGAAACTCATGACTCATTTACAAAATTTGGTTGTAGGTTTCACCTCTGCAACCATGAGTGCGTTATAAGAAGGGAATCAACAATTTTAAAGTACAATCAACAATTTCACCATGCCACCTCACCAATCCCACTCGCAAGGACGTTGTGAATGAAGTGTAGAGGGTGTAGCAGCTAAACAAGCTAGGGTTTGATTGTTTTTTGTGAATTTAAAAAGAAAATTTTAATTTTGCAATGTTTTGATTGAATTTTTATGTTGAATTTTCAGTCAATGAGGCACCACAAAAACCTAATCCAATAGAGGAGGCTCAAAATAACCCTCAAAACCCCCCACCTTCACATCCTCACCATCAAAGAGACACACAAGAAAACTATTTAGGGTGAATTGAGGAAAACAAAAAGCATCTTGAAACCCTAATTAAAACATTAAATACTCCAAATGTAAGAACTGATCATAGGAGAGCCCTTTCCAAGTCATTAAAGGTTATTGTTTCTCATATTGAATCAGTGACAAACCAAATCACCAAATGAAATGAATATAGGGAGAGGAGTCGACAATACAATGCTGACAAATTGTCTTACCGACAAGTTAAGGACCAAAGATTACAAAATCTCAATTATGTTCACATTTTATCAATCCTAAAACTGGTCAAACACTAAAAGAGAGTTACAAATGGCTCCCAATTCATTGGTGTGTGCATAGTGGTATATCCCAAAACTTTTGGAATAGATGGTACATGGTCTTTGATGATCGTCCTTGTAATAACAATGAGGTGCTGTAATATTTCTTAAGGAAACTCTATTGTGAGTTCACCCTCGACAAAATTTCTAATTACTTTGACATTCAAGAGTTTTAGTGCAGAGGTGGTGGCTCTACCTAAGATAGACATGGGGCACATCAAGACTAGAACCGTGTACCTAGACCTCTCATGAGGCGAACACATATCTCACTCCCTTCGGCTTTGAAGGAGAGTGTTGAGGTGGAGACACTACATTCGTTGAGTTCTCTCACCTAGTGTCTAGCACATCATGGTGAGGATCTTACCCAGGTCGATGAGGGTGAGAGCAGTAGGTGTTGTTTGTCTCCACATATTTACAGTTCATGTGGGAACTTCTATGATTATGGGACCTAGGACTCTCGTCATTTAGGCGATCTAGATGATGTTGCAGAGTGTTAGGACACTGCGACGCAGGGGCAATAACTAGTGATAGACACATTTGTATTGGATAATATTGTTCTCATAGATGTCCTCTTACAACATATGTTTGGTATTGATTCCCAGGTAATTTTTTACAAGGTTCATCTTGATTTAATATATTTGTATTTGAAATTTCTAATTAATTATATGACTATTTATATTATAAGTCAAAATTAATGTATGTAATTATCTATTCTATGAAATTCTAGGGTCAAAGTATTCATCCTAAATCTATTAGCTATCCAGTGTAAGGTTATGAGAGGAGGTCTAGTCAACAGGTATGTAATTTATCACAAGATCGTAAATATAGTACATATATCAATGGTAATATTATTTAGTGACAATTTGATAATGAATAGGGAGCTTCACCACTACCACCATGATTTCCATGGTCTCTTGGACACAGAAGCACTTTCACTGAGGTAGATTTTACCATTTGTAATCATTATGCATTTAAATAATGTTATGTATCTATTTTGGTCAAATAACCTTGAAACACTCCTCTTCATCTTCGTCAGTCAGTGAAGGTGAGTATTTCTGCAACTATTTTGTCTACAAATCCTTTGATGAAGGTATGATCCAGTAACATGTAAATGTCATTTTGTATTTCTTGTTTTATCTCAAATCATTTAATGTACATAAATGATATTCATGTTTACTCAATTTTGCTTCTTGATTCTTCTCACATGAGGTCACAACTCCAACCCATCCAGCTACAGATGAAGAGAGAGAAAAATGATCGAGAGGGATCATCAGTTAGCAGTAAGTGATTGATTACATATTTCATGTTAAATATTTCATGTTTTCTATGTTAGTGTGGATATTGTTTGATTGTATTAATAGGCAGAGATTCAAAAATATCTGTCAAGGAGGTCTAGTCAATGGGAGAGAGAGGATGAGTCATTGATTGGATCTCCATCTTCATGGCCAAGAAAGGGCCACCAATTATTTGATAGTAGTTCCTAGGAAATTATATTTTGGAACATTTTTTTGTATGCATAGATGGCTTTGTATACATACTTTTATATGTTACTGATGTATATATTTGTATATGCCTATATGGCTTTGTTTGTACATGCCTATATGGATTTATATATAGACTATATGTTATGTTCATGACATTATGTATATGATAGTTTACATAAAATATTATATGATGATCAATTATAGTTACATGAATTTAGTTTTACAAGTGCCAATTGCATTTGCTTGAAAGTTTATAAACCCTTTTCAAAAAATCAAGTTTTTGCATATCTTGCAATCATTGCATTCCATGAGACTATGCATTTCTTTAAGGCATCATGTCAAATAGTTCACGCACTTTGTCTATGCTTCTAGACTTTGCATACATGTCTACAAGGACAACTGTAAATACAACATGTGACAACATTCCTATATCTTTTATGCTTTGATGGTTGTCAACACCCTGTTCTAAAGATCCCATTTTAGCATAGGAAAGGAGGATGTTGTATAAGGTTGTGGAATTTGGTTTTATAAGTTTCTTTTGTTCATTTTCTTGAAATTTTCTAAAGCCTTTTTGAAAAAAATCCATTTTGTACATATCTTGTAATCATTGCATTCCATGAAACAACATTTCTTTGAGGCATCATGTCAAATAGTTCATGTACCTTGTCTATTCTTCCACACTTTGCATACATGTCTCCTAGGGTAGTTGCAACTACAACATATGTCAAAATTCCCATATCCTTTATGCTTTGATGGATGTCCATACCATGTTTTGAAGATCCCATTTGGGCATAGACAAGGAGGATGCTAGCTAAGGTTGTGGAATTTGGATTTACACCCACCAATTGCATTTGCTTGAAAGTTTCTAAAGCCTTTTTGAACAAATCCATTTTGTGGATATCTTGCAATCATTACATTCCATGAGACAACATTTCTTTGAGGCATCATGTCAAATAGTTCATGTGCCTTGTCTATGCTTCCACACTTTGCATACATGTATCCTAGGGCAGTTGCAACTACAACATATGCCTTTATTCTTTCATGGTTGTCCATACCCTATTCTAAAGA
Source organism: Cunninghamia lanceolata (assembly GCA_027924645.1). Taxonomy (NCBI): domain Eukaryota; kingdom Viridiplantae; phylum Streptophyta; class Pinopsida; order Cupressales; family Cupressaceae; genus Cunninghamia; species Cunninghamia lanceolata. Next base: position 43,812 of record BSBN01001491.1, read on the forward strand.
TCCTAATTTAGCAAAGGCAGGGAGGATGCTTGCAAAGGTTATGGAATTTGGTTTTACACATTTCAATTGCATTTTCTTGAAAGTTTATAAAGCCTTTTCAAAGAAATCCATTTTGTGCATATCATGCAATCATTGCATTCCATGAGATGACATCTCTTTGAGGTGTCATGCCAAACTATTCACATGCCTTGTCTAGGCTTCCACACTTTGCATATATGTCTACAAGGGCAGCTGCAAATACAACATGTGACAAAATTCATATATCCCTTATGCTTTCATGGTTGTCTATACCCTGTTCTGAATATCCCATTTTGGCATAGGCAAGGAGGATCGTGGATAAGGTTGTGGAATTTGGATTTACACCTGCCAATTGCATTTGCTTGAAAGTTTCTTTTGTGCATTTACTTGAAAGTTTCTAAAGCCTTTTTGAAAAATTCATTTTGTGCATATCTTGCAATCAATGCATTTCATGAGACAACATTTCTTTGAGGCATCATGTCAAATAGTTCATGTGTCTTGTCTGCTTCAACTAGGGTAGTTTCAACTACAACATATGTCAAAATTCCCATATCATTTATGCTTTGATGGATGTCCATACCTTGTTCCAAAGATCCCATTTGAGCATAGACAAGGAGGATGTGGCTAAGGTTGTGGAATTTGCCTTTACACTCACCAATTGTATTTGCTTGAAAGTTTCTAAAGCCTTATAAAAAAAACCATTTTGTGCATATCTTGCAATCATTGTTGTTATGTAGAAAAAAGGGGGAAGATGGGATTTGATTGAATGCTTGATTAGATCCTCCTTTCACTACACACATTCAAGGACATTTAACCAAGTTGAATCACAACTTTTTCAAGAGGATTCACCTACAGGTTGGTTGTCACTTGTAATTATAGGGAAATTTGGAAATTAATGTTTATTATGTTAATTTAATGCCTGATTATGCTCAAAACCCTAATTATGCAAAATCATAAGTAAACAGACAAATTCCAACAAATGCTCGCACACAGAGATGTTATATTCAGAGTAGATACATACTAGGTTTCAAGATTCCAAATGCAAAAAAGTCAGGGGCTAAAGAGTAGATGCCCAAGCCCAAGGCATGAATATATTTAGGGATTTCTAGAAGTTGTCTACTACTATTCACCATAGTCCCGGAGGTTTTCAACTCGAAAGATTCAGAGGGCTTTGGGGTGGGCACCCAAGCCCTTGCATTGCTTTTCTTCTCAGATCTAGAACCTGCACACTTTGTTGCAACCTTCTGTAACTCCACTTTGCAAGATACAACACTTGTCACTCGCAATCACAAGGAATGGGGTTGGGAGTTGTGTTTAGGAGCTTGCCTTAGTCAAGCCCTACAATGACATTCAAGCCTTCCAACATCATTGTTTGATAAAGAGTGTGTATCCCTATGGTATAGAGGCAAAAACAAATTTTTAAATGATTGATTCAACACAAATAGTTATCACCTTAGAGGTGTAGCTCGCATGAAGATGAAGATCTTTCACAACATGAGAGGATGAAGCCAAATCTGCAATAACAAACACAACAATATTCTGCTTTGCAACACAATGAATATCTTGAATACTCTATGATCATAAGTTTGCCAAAATATCATAATAATCCTCTAGTTAGCTTCTTCTAGTTTGCAAATGAAACCCTAAACATGCTTATATATGCATTCCTGCTTTAATTTTGTAATTCAAACTTTAGATGCCGACAAGGGAGACCTTTAACGGTCACATTGTCGTCATTTAAAATTTAGGTCCTGACCAAATAGGGTAGGGCTAGGGCATGAGTGCCCAAGCCTTAGCCCCCATTTTCAAGGAAAAATCAAGTTCAACAATGTCCCCTTAGCCCCATTTAACATGGGTTTTCGGGGATTTTGCATTGGGAGTTAAAATGAACATGCATGATTAAATCTAAAGGACCCGAGAGCTAAACTTAGGAGGTAAAAGTCTTAGGGGGACATTTTATGACATAATATTTAGCCCTGACTTTAACATATGTATGATCTTACAATCCATACATGCATTAAAGTATGGTCAAAACATAGCAAACACGCCAAGCACTTGAAGCTAATGCATACACAAAGATTGAGGAACTATTTCTAGCCCTCAGTCTTAGGTAGACATTAGAGAAAACACATTATAGGCACATAAAACACAGAGTAGACAATAATAGGAATGCAAAACATAGAGAAGACAATAACAAGCATGCAAGGCATGGAGAAGACAGTATCAAAGACACCCAAAACATGATGAATACAGTGAATGCAGTGATTTTTTTATTTTTCATTTTCTCATATATAAATGAATGGGGATACATGGAAAGTAAAAATGCAAAACACAACCCCAAAATATAGGAAGGGTATTTCTCCACACCCTTGAGACTACATAAGGGGGAGAAGACACACCAAACAAATCCCAAAGTGTAGGAGGGGCATTTCACCACACCCTTGAGACTACACCTTGAAGACAAGCATGCCATACAAAACCCAAAGCATAGGAGGGGCATTTTGCCACACCCCTGATACTATGCCTAGGAGAAAAAACTCCATACAAAGGCCGAGTGTAGGAGGGGAATTTTTCCACACCCTTGAAACTACACATGGGGGAAAACACATGAAAGATATATGGAAAACACAAGCACCATATAGTATGCCAAAGACATACTATATGTCTAAAACATGACAAACAAAGTGATGGAAGGAACTTATTGCTAAGCTCTCACCATCTCAAGCACGCTATAGGCACACCTGATGGTTGGGCTTATGCCACAACAACTGCCAAAGACACACTTAAGAGAGGATACACTAACCCTGCCTACTCGGAGGACTTTTGAAATAAAAAGGATGTGCACTAGCTCAAGAGATACACCATCCCCGCCCTCGTAGAGGGATTTGAATAAAAGGATATGCATGATTTCCTACCTCTGTAGAGGGATTTTTGATTGCAATATAGATAAAGATGTGCACTCATGCTGGAGATACAACATCTTGCCTCTGCAGAGGGCTTACAAACATGCTTCATTAGTACCAAAATCATCAGACAACTTACCTTATATTCCCCCACCTTAAGGTGGTTGATGTCATGTATGATATCAAGCACGCTAAGGTAGAGAGAAAACACACAAGGAAATAAGAGCTTTCATAAAGCCCATGCCCCCAAAGGTGACATGTGCTTCATGATCATCAAATGTTCCCACAAACACACAATTCCTGCAATAAAAGGAGGTTAGAAATCTTTTCCTAAGATAATAACCACATAACATGATAAAAAAAATGCATGTAAACATTCACATCAAGAGCCAAGGCTATAATACGGATTCAGAAACCAAGTATAACCATGGGGCTATACTACAGAAGTCTCAAAACTGAGTATAACCATAAGGCAAGACCCAAGATAAACAAAGTGCACGGAGCAAATGTATTCTTATGATTTGTTAGCAAAGATAAGACAACATCAACATATCATGTGGAGTGATTCTACCAGCCAAGCGTTAGATATATATCAACCCCATCTTCATAAATGTACTAGGTCCATTTTTTCTTTGCTTGTTGAAGGGACACGCGGTCCATATCAGTATATGTTTATTTTTCATCATCCACTGACTAGATAGAACCATTAGAAGAAGGTAAACAATAAAATTAGAGAGGAGAGCAAGTGCCTTAGGGTTGTCACATAGGAGGGTGCCCCCAGCTCACCAATCACAACACTATGTCCCTAAGGCACAACACACAACATAAAATAGAGGAGAAGAAAGATAGAAGAATGATGATACAAATAGAAGAAGGGTCACAACAGAGGCTATCTCTTGGTATCTTCGACCTTACAAGAGTATCAAGGGTCATCCTAGGAGGCCTAATCAACACATAACACGTCACAAGGAGAACACAACATAAGAGAGGAGGTCACCTAAATGAGAAAATAATGCTACAACATAAGTGACCGCTAGGGTTAGAGATACTTACCCATTGCACAACCGGACTAGCAGTTATCAATAATCAAATCATCGTCTTCCCAATCTTGAATGTTAGAGGAGAGGGGTACATAAGGTACAATAGCCCAACTTTTGTCATTAATATCATTAATCTCTTTCTCTTTAAGTTTTTCTTTATTTGTGTCAATGTTAGATGGTGGAATGTTTTCTTGTTAAAGTTCATTTCATTGGGCAAAAGCTTGTCTTCTCTTCCTCCTTTCTCTTGCTTGTCAATTTCTTCTTGTCTTATTACTTATGTCTTCAAAAGTAGTTTCATGTTTCTCCATATGTTTTCTTATCTAAGAGGAGGAAGCTTTCTCAAATCTAATTTGTCTTGATGAATTGTTTTGTTTTCCATGAGTCACTCTAAATCCTTGTAAGGATTATGGAGGAGGAACCTCAACATAGAGTCCTTTACCTTTCTCTCTAGGAAGCTCTTCTAATGCGGGTTGTTCTTCTCTTGTTGTTTGAGTAGGAGGCCTAGCCATTCTAGATAGGATTTTTGCTTTGTATCATTTGTATGCTAAGAAAGATTGGTCTCTCTGTGCCTCGGGGTCTCTATCAGGTTTTGGCCAAAAGTAATCAAGAGTAAAATTCTTTTCCATAACCATGGGCTACCATGTATTACGACGAATAGTACACACTTGTCCATGTAAAGGGAATTTTATGCATTTGTGAATTGTTGAGGGGACAACCTTCATAGCCTTAAGCCATGGATGTCCTAATTTTATGTGAAAGAGGTCAGATGAAGGGATGACATCAAATAATTGATCGATGACTTTATCATATACCGTAACTAATAAGGATATCTTCTTAAAGGTAGGCATGAAAGTTCCAGTATGTGTCTTAATCATTAAATCCGAGGGTTCATAAGAGTCTTGTATCAACTTATGAGAGAGAAGAAACTCTTTCATAGCCACATTTGTCATCAATTAGGATCTATAAGTTGACCATACATTGGGATCTCCATTACACTCACGGTGATGTAGAGAGGCCCTTCAATATCACTCATTGTCTTATCATAAGGCGTAAATGTTATTTCACGTTCAAGAGTTTTTGTTTTCAAATAAGGCTTAGGAGGGAACCTAGCATTATTGTTATGATTATAAGCCATGTGTGTATGTTTTCAAATGGATGCAAGATCCGAATTTAAAAGAATTTGATATATATGCAATGAAATAGATGCAAAACTATGCATATTTATAACCTAAAATGCTTGATTTTTTTCACTTTTTCATTGCAAATTCCTAAAAGGAGCAGTGTTGTGATAAAATTGCAAAGGTTTAGTGAATTAAATCCTTATTATCAGTCCAATAATGCAGCAATATCCTTCACAGCACACCTATAATGTAGATCTAAATAGAAGACAAGGTCAAATCTAGTGAAAATGCAAGGTTTTCAAACCCTAATTGTGAAATTAAGACATGAATATGTGTAAAATGATATATGAATGAATTCTAATCAGATTTAAGATATGAAATAGCTCAGCACAGATTTGAAAATGATGTTGAAGTCCTACAATGCTCAATGTAAGTGCAATTTTAAGGATGAATGAATGAATAATGCTAGTTTTTGTTGAAATTGGATATGTGTAAATGCAAATTTTTGAGATATGAATGCAAAAACACACAAGAATGCAACACTACAAAAAAAATCAGATTTGAATGAATGCCTAAGATGAGTAGTAAAATATGAAACAAGATTTTAGCTACAAACCCTAGTTTTTGAAATCACTAGGTTATGGGAAAAATGCAAAATTTCAAACAAACCCTTGAAATTTTAACATTAAAATGCAATGTAAATGATTGTAAGATGATGAATTTATGTAATTTATATCAGATCTGATGCAAATATTAGAGATTAGAATGATTTAGATGAAATACAATGCAAACTATGTCAAAATGCAATGCAAACTATGTCAATTTTTTTTCAAATTATTCAAAATTTTCAATATTTTTGTAGCTTTTCAAATGCAATAAGATGAAAATTAAATGAAAAAATATAAATCTAAAGTTCAAAACTCAACAAGGTGCAAAATTCAATAAAAACACGGGTTCACCAAAATGTTATGTAGGAAAAAAGGGGCAAGATGGGATTTGATTGATTATTTGATTAGATCCTCCTTTCACTACACACATTCAAGGACATTTAACTGAGTTAAATCACAACTTTCACAAGAGGATTCACCTACAGGTTGGTTGTCACTTGTAATGATAGGGAAATTTGGAAATTAATGTTTATTATGTTAATTTAATGCTTGATTATGCTCAAAACCCTAATTATGCAAAATTGTAAGTAAACAAATGAATTTCGACAAATGCTTGCACATAGAGATGTTATATTCAAAGTAGATAAATACCAAGTTTCAAGATTCTGAATGCAGAAAAGTCAGGGGCTAAAGAGCAGGCGCCCAAGCCTAAGGGAGGAATATCTTTAGGGATTTCTGGAAGTTGTTTGCTACTATTCACCAAGTTGTCTTGGAGGTTTTCAGACCAGAAGATCCAGAGGGCTTTGGGGTGGGTGCCCAAGCCCTTGTAGTGTTTTTCTTCTCAGATCTAGAACTTGCACACTCTGCCACAACCTTCTACAACTCCACTCTGCAAGATATGACACCTGTCACCTGCAATCACAAGGAATGGGGTTGGTGGTTGTGGTGTTTAGGAGCTTGCCTTAGTCAAGCCCCAGAATGGTATTCAAGCCTTCCAACACCGTTGTTTGATAAAGAGTGCATATCCCTGCAGGATAGAGGCAAAAACAAATTTATAAATGATTGATTCAACACAAATAGATACCACCTTGGAGGTGTAGCTCACATGAAGATGAAGATCTTTCACAACATGAGAGGATGAAGCCAAATCTGCAATAACAAACACAACAACAATATTTTGCTCTGTAACACAATGAATATCTTGAATGCTCTATGATCATAAGTTCACCAAAATATCATAATAATCCTCTACTTAGCTTCTTCTAGTTTGCAAATGAAACCCTAAACATGCTTATATATGCATTCCCACTTTAATTTCGTAATTCAAACTTGAGATGTTGATAAGGGAGACCTTTAACGGTCACATTATCATCATTTAAAATTTAGGTCCTGACCAAATAAGGCAGGGCTAGGGCATGAGCGCCTAAGCCCTAGGTCCCATTTTCAAGGCAAAATCAAGTTCACTAATGTCCCCTTAGCCCCATTTGACATGGGTTTCTAGGGATTTTGCATTGGGAGTTAAAATAAACATGCATGATTAAATCTAAAGGACTCAGGAGCTAAACTTAGGAGGTAAAAGTCCTAGAGGGACATTTTACGACATGACAATTGCATTCCATGAGATAACATTTCTTTGAGGCATCATTTCAAACAGTTCACCTGCCTTGTCTATGCTTCATCACTTTGCATACATGTCTCTTAGGATAGTTGCAACTACAACATATGATGAAATTCCCATATCCTTTATGCTTTGATGGATGTCCATACCTTGTTCCAAAGATCTCATATGGGCATAGAAAAGGAGGATACTAGATAAGGTTGTGGAATTTGGCTTTACACCAACTAATTGCATTTGCTTGCAAGTTTCTAAAGCCTTTTTAAAAAAATCCATTTTGTGCATATCTTGCAATCATTGCATTCCATGAGACAACATTTCTTTGAGGCATCATGCCAAATAGTTCATGTGCCTTGTCTATGCTTCCACACTTTGCATGCATGTCTCCTAGGGCAGTTGCAACTACAACATCTATCAAAAGTCCTTTATCCTTTATTCTTTCATGGTTGTCCATACCGTGTTCCAAAGATCCTAATTTGGCACAAGCAAGGAGGATGCTTGCAAAGGTTATGGAATTTGGTTTTACACATGCCAATTGTATTTGCTTTAAAGTTTATAAAGCCTTTTCAAAAAATCCATTTTGTGCATATCATGCAATCATTGCATTCCATGAGATGGCATCTCTTTGAGGTGTCATGCCAAACTATTCACATGCCTTGTCTATGCTTCTACACTTTGCATACCTCTCTACAAGGGCAACTCAAATACATGTGACAAAATTATTATATCATTTATGCTTTCATGGTTGTCTATACCCTATTATGAAGATCCCATTTTAGCATAGGCAAGGAGGATGGTGGATAAGGTTGTGGAATTTGGATTTACACATGCCAATTGCATTTTCTTGAAAGTTTCTTTTACACGTTTGCTTGAAAGTTTCTAAAGCCTTTTTGAAAAATCCATTTTGTGCATATCTTGCAATCATTGCATTCCATGAGACAACATTTCTTTGAGGCATCATGTCAAATAGTTCATGTGCCTTGTCTATGATTCCACACTTTTCATACATGCCTCATAGGGAAGTTACAACTACAACATCTGTCAAAATTCTCTTATCCTTTATGCTTTTATGGATGTCCATACCCTATTATGAAGATCCCATTTGGGCATAGACAAGGAGGATGCTGGCTAAGGTTGTGGAATTTGCTTTACACTTGCCAATTGTATTTTCTTGAAAGTTTCTAAAGCCTTTTTGAAAAAATCCATTTTGTGCATATCTTGCAATCATTGCATGCCATAAGACAACATTTCTTTGAGGCATCATGTCAAATAGTTCATGTGCCTTGTTTATGCTTCCACACTTTGCATACATGTCTCCTAGGGCAATTGCAACTGCAACATCTGTCAAAATTCCTTTATCCTTTATTCTTTCATGGCTTTCCATACCCTATTCCAAAGATCCTAATTTGGTACAGGCAAGGATGATGCTTGCAAAGGTTATGGAATTTGGTTTTACATGTGCCAATTGCATTTGCTTTAAAGTTTATAAAGCCTTTTCAAAAAATCCATTTTGTGCATATCGTGCAATCATTGTATTCCATAAGATGGCATCTCTTTGAGGTGTTATACCAAACTATTCATATGCCTTGTTTATGCTTCCACACTTTGCATGCATGTCTACAAGGGCAGCTACAAATACAACATCTGACAAAATTTGTATATTCTTTATGCTTTGATGGTTGTCAGTACCCTATTCCAAATATCTCATTTTAAAATAGGCAAGGAGGATGGTGGATAAGGTTGTGGAATTTGGATTTACACCCGCCAATTGCATTTGTTTGAAAGTTTCTTTCAAGCCTTATCAAAACATCTATTTTGTGCACATCTTGCAATCATTGCATTCCTTCATTTGTGATGTGCATAACATTCCTTCATTTGTGATGTGCATAACATGCTATAATTGTACATGCTTACAACAAGTGATTCATGCTACAATGAAGTACAACATGATGAAATAAGAAGATGCATATTTACAACACTTAAGAATATGTAGTAGAGTTGCTCATGCCATCAATACATGTTATATCCCTTACTTTCACATGTAAATGGATAAACTATGATTTCATCTTCACATACATGGATCACAACATGTGACAATAAACCACTACAAGTTGTATATGTTCTTAACAACAAGTATACATGTGATACAATAGCTCAAAACATGCATTGACTTAGGTGAGTGGTTCTTTTATTAGTGGTGGTGTTCATTTTGGACATAAAATAATAATGGTTATTTTTATACAAATTATTCATGGAACTTGTAATTTGCAATCTTGTTCTTTATGCCTATTGCCTTTGTAATTTGAAACAAAAGATGGAATTCTTACACACATTCTATGCACCTACATTAGTGACCAATGTACTAGAAAGGTGCTAAGACTGAATTTTTGCATTCAACATCTCCTAGGGCCAAATGGATGGTGCTAAAATGTCTGGGTGGGTAGGTAAATGCTAGGGGAGGTGTCTTTTCAGTGGTGAAGCCTCCTGGTCGTTCTCAGCTACAATGGACAGAGATAGTCTCTTAAGATCCCTAAGACAAAAAAAAGTGCCAAACTTTGGATCGGTTGTTCTATCAAACCGTGACACCTAGGAACATCTTTACATGTATAGGTGGATGTCAGGTCCACCTAAAAATACTTACCTCAAATTTTTTTAAATCAATTTTGTTTGCTTGTGGTGGCAAGGAACACATTGTTCCAAAATGCTTCAGTTTCATGCAGTGGAAAGGTGCTAGGAGTAAAATTTTGTATTCCACACCTAGTGGGACCCAACAAACTTGTGCCAACACATTGAGGTGGACAGGTAAGTGCTAGGGGAGGTCTCTTTTCATGTGCCAAGTGCCCTAGACCTTCTAGGGTATAGGCTACCAACAAATTCACTTGAGATCCCTGAGAGCAAAAAACTACCAAACTTTGATGAAGTAGTTCTTTGAATTCATGGCACTTGTGAATGTTCCATTCAGACCTATAGGTGCATGTGGGGTTCATTCACAATAACCTCTTTTAGTTTTTATCAACTCCAATCCATTTGACCATGCTGAAATTACACACATTCTTGCAAAATGCTTCAGTGGCATTGAACAAAACCTTGGTAGGAGCCACATTTTTTGTTCTGCTTGTCATGGGGCCCAATGGACTGTGCCAACATGTCGAGGTGGGTGGGTAAATTCTAGGGGAGGTCTCTTTTCATGCGCCAAGTACCCCAAACATTCCAGGTTGCAGGCTACCAACAAAGTCACTTGAGATCCTTGAGAGCAAAAAACTGCCAAACTTTGACATAGTAGTTCTTAGAATTTGTGGCACTTGGGAATATTTTGTTTAGACCTACATGTGTACATGGGGTCCATCCAAAATAAACTCTCTTAGTTTTTTTCATAACTATTCCGTTTGACCGTGTCGAAATTAAGCACATTCTTGCAAAATGATTTAATGGCATTTAGCACAACCTTGCCAGGAGCCACATTTTTCGTTCTGCTCATTGTGAGGCCCAATTGATTGTCCCAACACATCAAGGTAGGCAGGTAAATTCTATGGGAGGTCTATTTTCATGTGCCAAGTGCCCCAGACATTTCGAGCTGCAAGCTACCAACAAAGTCATGTTTATGGACTTTATCGGTAGCCTATAGCCTAGAATGTCTGGGGCACTTGGCACATGAAAATGGACCTCCCCTTGTATTTACCTACCCACCTTGATGTTTTGGTGCAATCTGTTGGTCCCCATGACAAGCAGAATGAAAAATGTGGCTCCTGGCAAGGTTGTGTTGAATGCCATTGAAACATTTTGCAAGAATGCATTTAATTTCAACACAGTCAAATGAATTGCAGTTGACAAAAACTGAGAGAGGTTATTATGTATAGACCCCATGTACACATGTAGGTCTAAATAGAACATTCCCAGGTGCTACGAATTTTGACAACCACTTTGTCAAAGTTTGGTAGTTTTTTGCTCTTAGGGATCTTAAGTGACTTTGCCGGTAGCTTGTAACCTAGAATGTCTGGGGTACTTGGTGCATGAAAAGAGACCTCCCCTAGAATATACTCACCCACCCTAACATGTTGGCGTAGTCCATTGGGCCCCACAATGAGCATAACAAAAAATGTGGCTCTTGACAAGGTTGTAATGAATGCCACTGAAGCATTTTGCAAGAATGCGTTTAATTTCGGTACGGTCAACCAGAGTGGATTTGACAAAAACTGAAAGAGGTTATTGTGGAAAGACCCCATGTGCACCTGTAGGTCTAAATAAAATATTTCCAGGTGCCATGAATTCTGAGAACCACTTCGTCAAAGTTTGGCAGTTATTTGCTCTTAGGGAACTTAGGTGACTTTGTCAATAGCCTACAACCCAGAATGTCTAGGGCACTTTGCACATGAAAGGAGACCTCCCCTAGCATTTAATCACCCACCCTGACATGTTGGCATAGTCCATTGGGCTCCACAAGGTGTGGAATGCAAAATTTCACTCCTAGCACCTTTTCACTGCATGAAACTGAAGCCTTTTGGAACAATGTGTTCCTTACCACCACAAGAAAAAGAAATGAATTTAAAAAAATTGAGGTAGGTATTTGTAGGTGGAATTGACATCCACCTATACATGCAAAGAAGATATTCCTAGGTGTCATAGTTTGGCAGAACAGTCGGTCCAAAGTTTGACACATTTTTTTTCTTAGGGCTCTTAAGAGACTATCTCTGTCCAATGTAGCTGAGAATGACTAGGAGACTTCACCATTGAAAAGACATCTCCCCTAGTATTTACCCACCCACCTAGACATGTTGGTGTTGTCTATTTGGCCCTAGGAGATGTCAAATGCAAAAATTTAGTCCTAGCACCTTTCTAGTAGATGAAAATTCAGTACTATAAAGGTGTTCTCACTTGATCCAATGTGTTGTAGGGCATCAATTAAGGCTGCCCTTACTATTTGTATCAATTGTTAGCACCTAAAGTGAAGAAACAAATAAGGGTTTGTAAGTGTTGGAAATATACAACCATAGAGACAAATTCCTCATAACCCAATAAGAGATTTAATATGCAATAAACCAGAAATCCACATGCAAAAGAAATAGACAATCATACCATCAATGGTGACACAAGATATACCTTAGGAAAACCTTTATACAGGGAAAAACCCAACCTCCAAAAGAATGCAACTCTCATGTATTATTCAACAATAAATCATCAATACATATGCAAAGATATCCTCTGAAACATCAAGCTCTCTCTACTTACAATCCATGTGGACAAGCATGTAACCACACACCCCATGCCATGCTTCAAACCCCCACATAGTCAACCTGAAAGAGAAGCTACAACCCAGCCAACAAGCCAAATGGCTAACTCTCCTCTACAACTACCCTAGTGTTTTCTTTTATAGAGATAAGCTCACACAAATACATGTGGTTTTGTAATACCATTTTCCCCAATACAATGTGTCTACAAAACCATTGACCCCACATTTGATTATTGGTACTAAGTTTTTCCAATTAATCAAATAATTACAAATAAAGTAATTAACCCAATGTTACATACAACGATTACAAGTGGTGTCCAAATTAATATCCAATGTGGCTAAACACATCACATGATGCACCACAATTAAATATTTATTTTACATAATAAAATAATACCAATGTTATGCAAGGTGTACAACACACTTCCAACATTCTCCCACTTGTTGTATACATTGCATAAGGGATCGACATGTAAACTCAAAACATCAAGGGAAACCATCATGTGTGCCCAACATGTAGCATATAACCATTCATGTGCTCTGTTGCTTTTTCTTCTGAATCAGCATTAGGGTTTGCCACTTCTAATGCACAGGCAGATTCAGCCAACTAATACAGGAGGTTGCGTGAGCTCCTCTGCTTCACTTCTGGTTCTGCCGCACCAAGGGGGGTATCCCTATAACTCAAGATGTAACCTTGACTAGCTCAAAGATAGAAAGATCTAACTTGACAACAACAGGCAGAATACTCTCATGTATGGACCAAGATCTGTATGATAGATCACAAGGTGGGCAACGTTATTGGACATATATGTCTGGTTAGGGATGAGAGCATGCAAGGGTTTCCTACTCCTAATCCTACAACTAACAGATGGAAGGGAGAGATGGTTTGAAATGGTGTTTGGATGCAAAGCTGGACATGGTGTATAACCTCAACACAGAGCTAGATTGGTGCCTATCCAGGGCTTGGAGTCGGTAGACATACACCTGTGAATGATCAGCATGAATAGCTAAAACTGGATTTCAGTGGGATACACATGATATCTGCCTTACAGATATCTCCCAATACAGAGTGTTAAGCTGTCGATACTTATGGCATCCCTATTGCAGGAAGAAAGATACATGCAAAACTGGAGACAGAATCAGCATAACACATGCAAACATAGCATTATTCATATAAGATTAACCATGAAATCAGTGGATTCATGCCAAAATGTACAATAGGAGATACATAAATTCACAAGTTTTGCTGCACAGAGCAACCAAAACTAGTTGTATCTTATTACAGAGCCAAAATGTCTAGTTTTCAACAACCTTCAAATGAGCAACACAGCCCTACTTATACAGCAAGGAGGTGCTCAGCCTTAATTACATAGTTGACCAAAAAAACCCGCCAGATACACAGTATCATCAGATTGGCGCTCAAACATTCAATGCAGCAGGTGGGAGAGAAGACAGGAAGAAATCTCGAGCCTTGCGCCGCCACCTAGGGATCCACATCTTCAATCGGGTACTAGATCCATCCACACCATTGCCCATACCTCTGCAACAATCGCCATTAATGGCGCACCAACCCGCGGCCTTGGGAAATGCAGAATACTGTGCGTCGCAACCGTTTCCTGCCAAGATACATCGTCATGATATTTGAAAATATGCAGGGTCGAATTATCCCACATGCACCCCGCAGCAACCTCCTCATCACCTTATATACTAGGTCGCGAGCATATATGATGTCGGTGCTTTTGCTCCCGACGACACTAGTATAAACCTTCATCATCATCCTCCAGCAGCATGATATCCTGTTGCTTGAAATATCACCTTGACGTCAGCATCATATCGCAATATCACCTGCATGATAAACACCTTCATCGACACAACCTGATCCATCGGAGGAAGATCCTCCTGCTTAGCCGATACCAAATGTCTGGCCGATGAACATCCTGATGACGTCACCGTCATATCCTGCTGACGTCATCAGCATATCTGCCTATCACACACCTCCTCATATCTGGATGACATCATCGTCATATTCGCAACATTGGGGGATCTTCATAAGATGAGTAATGTTAGAAATATGACCCCCCGGACCTTGATGACGTCACCACCACATGTCGGCATCAGGATGATATTCGGAAGATAACCGGATATTTGGAAATATCATCCTGATGCACAAATATCATGCTGCACTATAGCTCCGCTATAAGATCGGGGTGATAGATGAATATGCCAGATATTTGAAAAGATCACCCCCCACTAGATAATGCATGAAGCCGACAGGCGGATATCTCCCTTCGGAAATATCATGATGCAGACAGGCAGAAAAGCGGATATCACCCTGACGTAAGAATGACGTCAGCATCATCAGGATGATAAAACAACGAACATGAAGTGATACAACAACATCAGGATGATATTGACTAAGATCATCCTGACGTTCAAAATATGATGACCACGATGAATATCGGGTCACACTTAGAACTTTACAGCAACATCATTAGGATGATCTTAACAAAGATCACCCGATGTTAAAATATCACCCTGTGAAAGATCATGCAGGCAGAAAATATGATGACCCTCGCAAGCAACACGGCGATAATTGGAAATATGATGATGATGACCTCCTCCAAAGAAAATATGATGCTGATGTTAACACATGCTGAGGAGGCCCAAAGACTTAGAACTTTTTTGGATTTTTTGGGAAGGTGCCTGCATGAAAATTGCTCAGAAACTGACAGTGAAATCAGGCACCAACAGTGGCTCTGTCTGGGGACGTGTAGGTGCAAGACTGCAGCGAGAACCCCAGATCTCTGGGATGCAGACCAGTCCCTTATCCATTGGGCACAGAGTCAAATACTACACCGACCTGTATCACCAAACACACTTGATGGCCTAAGGCCACCAAGAAAAGAAAAACATGTATCTCCTTTTGTCAAACACTTTGTTTTCATCTGCATACACTGGGTCAAGCTTGGAGATACTACAGAGATCCACCCACAAACAAATCTTGTCATTTGCATACTCAACCCTCTGATTTGGCTTGTCATTATCACCCCTACGCAGATAACCTTCAACATCCGGCAACAAGTGGATGCAGAATGTATTAGGCAATGCATACTCAAATGCTATAGAACACAGGTTATCATCTGTATCATCATCATGCATTGCAACATGATCTCCTAGCTGGACTGCAAATAGGAAACACTCAGAGTCCACCACACAACTAGGAAGATCAGGGCTCATTGTATTGTATGCTGGCACATCAAAAGAAAAGCTTTCAAAATCACAATTGTGCACATTATGTACACAACAATCAGCAGCACCAGGCTGGAAAAGATCAGGCTCTGGCATCTCTTTCAAATCAGGCACATTTTCACAGTCACTTACCTGATGTATGTTGTTTCCTCTTTCATTAGGATGAGAAACAGAATCCAAGTCAAAAACCATGTCAAGACCCTCACCATACTCAAATAGATCCTCATCACCATATGTGTCAAAAATGGGTGACCCAGGTGCATCAGTTTCATCATAGTATGCCATTTGTTCATGGGCAGCAGAGCATGCATCTTCATCACCAATGGATTCCTTTTGTGGAGGAGTATCAGCCTGTGTGTCATAAGCAAAACAGCCATCAATCAAAGAACAATCATGCTCTGCACTAGCACTTATTTCAATCTCTGACTGCTCTTCATGATCCTCATGTGTTTGAAAGGAAGGCAATGGGTCACACATGGGACTGCTTCTCTGTTTGCTTATATCTTCTCTGTCTTGAGTACAATACTCACAATTGTCTCCATAGGTCCATTCCAAAAATTGCTCATTGTTGTCCACAACCTCATTGTTGTTTTCATGGTCAGATGCCTCATCATTGCAATGGGAATCCTCATTAGTCCTTTCACTGGCATCCTCAACATTCATCTTTTCATCTTCACATGATGCCTTAATTATTTGGTCATTTGCAGCTTTACAACTATTATTCACACCAAGGCCTGGGGACAGGGGTTTCAACAGGTGCACATTTCTGATTTTTTCTATCTTTTCTATGAACCTGTATGCCATCTGCATACTTGTCACCTTGAAATCCCTCAGTATTGCACTAAAGCCCTCCTCAAAAGATTCAAAGAATATGCCAACACAGGCTGAAATATCAGGTCTGAAGACTTCTGGGATCTGTGAAAGGGCTATTGCAAACCTATGACTGAAATCAACACATGGCTCTTCATCTTGTTTTCTGATTCTCATCAATTCTGCAACAAGATCAGCCGGTTCTTTTGCAAATTCTTCCTTGAAACAGTCAGCAAGCTCATCCCAACAGGCAAAGGATCCTTTTGAAAAGCTCAAATACAAGTCTTTTGCTTTTGCATCAAAGGACCTAACAAAAAACCTCATCCACATATCCTCATCTCTGAATGAATGTTTTCCCATAAAACTGTGAAAATTTTGGATATGTGCATTCCCATCACATACACTGTGACCACCAAATCTAGGCATCTGACAGCATATCCTAGCAGGCATAGTTTCTACTTTATAATCCACCCATGAAAAATCCAGTTGGTCATACAGAGGATCAAAAGGGCTGAGAAGAGGTTTAGCCTTTTGACTAGCAGACATAACAGGGTTATTGCTTTTTAATCGGGCCTGCTCAGCCTCTAAGAATATCAACCTATTTTTTATCTCTTCTATTCTTTTCTCCAACATGTCACCACTGAGTACGGGATAATTCATACTTGGATTCATAAAAAAAAAAAACTTACTCTTAGACATCCTTTGTCTGCCTAAGACCTAAGGCTTCCCCTGGCATCTAACTTATGCAGCAAAATAGCAAATATAAAGGGGAAGGAACAAGATACCTTTTCTCATACAGATGTTGAAATATGAACAGCACATTTTTGTCACATCACATACATCCATCTTTCATGTGCATTTAGATCTTTTTTGCAGAGTCGCCACCTCTCCAAAGAGGACAAAATTTACAGCAGCTGAAAGCTCAAGACATATTTTTCTGAGTTCATACCACCAGCAGAGCAAAACTTCACCAGAGACTGCAGGATATCACTTTACATCAACATCCCCAGCAGAGTTGCCATTTTGTTGGTGACTCAGATGGGCCACAAGATATAACACTTTTTCATCAATTTTCTCCCCAGCAGAGTCGCCATTTTGTTGGTGACTCGGATGGGTCACAGATATATTACTGGAGATGATTAGATAGTACTTTTACTTCTCCATCCCCAGCGGAGTCGCCATTTTGTTGGTGACTCGGATGGGTCACAGATATATTACTGGAGATGATTAGATATTACTTTTACTTCTCCATCCCCAGCGGAGTCGCCATTTTGTTGCTTTTTCTTCTGAATCAGCATTAGGGTTTGCCACTTCTAATGCACAGGCAGATTCAGCCAACTAATACAGGAGGTTGCGTGAGCTCCTCCCCTTCACTTCTGGTTCTGCCGCACCAAGGGGGGTATCCCTATAACTCAAGATGTAACCTTGACTAGCTCAAAGATAGAAAGATCTAACTTGACAACAACAGGCAGAATACTCTCATGTATGGACCAAGATCTGTATGATAGATCACAAGGTGGGCAACGTTCTTGGACATATATGTCTGGTTAGGGATGAGAGCATGCAAGGGTTTCCTACTCCTAATCCTATAACTAACAGATGGAAGGGAGAGATGGTTTGAAATGGTGTTTGGATGCAAAGCTGGACATGGTGTATAACCTCAACACAGAGCTAGATTGGTGCCTATCCAGGGCTTGGAGTCGGTAGACATACACCTGTGAATGATCAGCATGAATAGCTAAAACTGGATTTCAGGGGGATACACATGATATCTGCCTTACAGATATCTCCCAATACAGAGTGTTAAGTTGTCGATACTTATGGCATCCCTATTGCAGGAAGAAAGATACATGCAAAACTGGAGACAGAATCAGCATAACACATGCAAACATAGCATTATTCATATAAGATTAACCATGAAATCAGTGGATTCATGCCAAAACGTACAACAGGAGATACATAAACTCACAAGTTTTGCTGCACAGAGCAACCAAAACTAGTTGTATCTTATTACAGAGCCAAAATGTCTAGTTTTCAACAACCTTCAAATGAGCAACACAGCCCTACTTATACAGCAAGGAGGTGCTCAGCCTTAATTACATAGTTGACCAAAAAAACCCGCCAGATACACAGTATCATCAGATTGGCGCTCAAACATTCAATGCAGCAGGTGGGAGAGAAGACAGGAAGAAATCTCGAGCCTTGCGTCGCCGCCTAGGGATCCACATCTTCAATCGGGTACTAGATCTGTCCACACCATCGCCCATACCTCTGCAACAATCGCCATTAATGGCGCACCAATCCGCGGCCTTGGGAAATGCACAATACTGTGCGTCGCAACCGTTTCCCGCCAAGATACATCGTCATGATATTTGAAAATATGCAGGGTCGAATTATCCCACATGCACCCCGCAGCAACCTCCTCATCACCTTATATACTAGGTCGCGAGCATATATGATGTCGGTGCTTTTGCTCCCGACGACACTACTATAAACCTTCATCATCATCCTCCAGTAGCATGATATCCTGT
The DNA here is from genome assembly GCA_027924645.1 of Cunninghamia lanceolata. NCBI lineage: Eukaryota > Viridiplantae > Streptophyta > Pinopsida > Cupressales > Cupressaceae > Cunninghamia > Cunninghamia lanceolata. Next base: position 62,934 of record BSBN01001491.1, read on the forward strand.
TGCTTGAAATATCACCTTGACGTCAGCATCATATCGCAATATCACCTACATGATAAACGCCTTCATCGACACAACCTGATCCATCGGAGGAAGATCCTCCTACTTAGCCGATACCAAATGTCTGGCCGATGAACATCCTGATGACGTCACCATCATATCCTGCTGACGTCATCAGCATATCTGCCTATCGCGCACCTCCTCATATCTAGATGACGTCATTGTCATATTCGCAACATTGGGGGATCTTCATAAGATGAGTAATGTTAGAAATATGACCCCCCGGACCTTGATGACGTCACCACCACATGTCGGCATCAGGATGATATTCGGAAGATAACTGGATATTTGGAAATATCATCCTGATGCACAAATATCATGCTGCACTGTAGCTCCGCTATAAGATCGGGGTGATAGATGAATATGCCAGATATTTGAAAAGATCACCCCCCACTAGATAATGCACGAAGTTGACAGGCGGATATCTCCCTTCGGAAATATCATGACGCAGACAGGCAGAAAAGCGGATATCACCCTGACGTAAGAATGACGTCAGCATCATCAGGATGATAAAACAACGAACATGAAGTGATACAACAACATCAGGATGATATTGACTAAGATCATCCTGACATTCAAAATATGATGACCACGATGAATATCGGGTCACACTTAAAACTTTACAGCAACATCATTAGGATGATCTTAACAAAGATCACCCAATGTTAAAATATCACCCCGCGAAAGATCATGCAGGCAGAAAATATGATGACCCTCGCAAGCAACACGGCGATAACTGGAAATATGATGATGATGACCTCCTCTAAAGAAAATATGATGCTGATGTTAACACATGCTGAGGAGGCCCAAAGACTTAGAACTTTTTTGGATTTTTTGGGAAGGTGCCTGCATGAAAATTGCTCAGAAACTGACAGTGAAATCAGGCACCGACATGCTCCAAGATACTTGCAACAATAATCAAGGTGTCCACCATCTCAAACAAGAATCTCCTCATCCTCCATCTATCCTCATGAAGAATAAGATCCTACACAGAGATGCCACACTAAACTGTACTATAGAAGCAAGAAACTTGCATCAACTGATATCCAAACACAAACACCAAATCCAATGGTAACAAATAGGCTCATGTAACTAATAAGAATCAATCATAGCTGAAATAGCAACCATAGCTAGTTGCTAATGCATCAACTAACCATACCTCCAAACCAAGGTATACAAAAGATAACAAGTAGACCTTATGCCATCAACATATCCAACTCAAATCACAATGATAACAAGTCCCTGTATATACTCAATCCTGCATAAAGAAGTCCTCCAAGGTAACAACACAAATCATGTGATAACAAACCTCAAGACCCTCCATACTGCAACATAATGAGAACATCCAACAAAGGAATCATATACATCATAGAACTCCCACTGCATGAGTAAATGTCAAATCTGAAAATAGATCAAGGCATCCAAAGATCCACTAATAGCACACACATAGAAGATGTGGCTGAATCCTCTATCACATAGTGTCAAAGAATGCACACAGATATGCAAAATATGCAAACTAAATAGCTGCAACATAACTCTCTTCAAGTCCATATCTCTCCCAAATCCTCCACATCATAAGAGAAAAAAGTCAAAGAGACTCAAAAGCTCCATACACATCTCAACTCCAATGTCATGTGAACATAAACATCTAGGAAGAAGCATAAGACCAATCAAGAGAGAACCTACAAATCATAACCATGTCCTTCTATCCACACTAATGTGCTATAGTTGTGAAAAGTATGAACTCCTCTACAACCCAAGGACAAGAAGCCTCTACAACATCCAATAACGAGATGCAAGCCTCTCAAACCAAAAGGTAGATCAAACTCATAACCATCCCAAAAGTAGGAATAAGCCCAAAGCCACTAATCATCTCCATTACATACAATGATCTCATAACAACTCAGGATCAAACATAATGAGATAACTAACCATATCCATGCATCTACTCCTCAAACAAGTCCTCACAACGATGATCCATAGCTAAAGACTCAAACATGAGAAGATAAGACACAAATACAAGGATGCATTTGAAAATTAGGTGGGCATACCTATCAAATCATTCACCTCCAAGCGGGCCAAGAGTGGGGATGAGATTGCTTTGCAAAGATGCACTAAGCCTCGAAGGCTCTCTCCAAGAACAATCTCCTCAACATGTCCATGTTGGACTCACGTCCAACCAAGGTGTAGGCTCCTCAGTCTTTCTATTGAAATCCTCATCAAAGAGTAACCGTATCGACACATGTCTCTAATCCAAGAGAACTCAAGCCTTACCTAGGTCTCCAAGTATCCATGAGTACCTCCATGATCAATCCATACTAAACTCCAAATACAAAACCACACCATCATGAAGCTCCCAAGCACATGACAAATGTAACCAATACAAAGAGAACCATCAAGATCATAGTCAAAGCTCCCACTACACATCTGCATAACCTAGGAACATATCATGACATCATGATCTAATCATCTCCTCAAAGGAAGATCACATGCACTAATGCACACATCCTGTCTCAAGAGAACATGTATCATGCCAATACTCTAATCCGGAATCAAGAATAAACCAAGACACAATACCAACCATCCTGTAAGCAAGGATCACCTGTCAAAACTAACAAACCATAACCAACACCTCAACCAAAGACTCCAAGAGTCCTCCATGGTACCAAGATGTCAACATCTCCAAATCACATGAAAATAACCATATCCTGCCAAAGCTCCCACTGAAGTGTGATACTGAGATATACATGGAAACATCATAAACATCAAACCATCAAACCCATAATTGTCAAAAGATCCCACTGAAACATGTAACCAAGATATCTATGACATCATGATAACCATCTCCTACATGAAGATCATCCATGGCCCCAACGCAATCAAAGAATCCATTGTTACAACAACAGCTCCCAAAAGGTTGAATAAACCATAATCTCCAAAACCAAGAAGATGAACAAAATGTGTAAACCAAACATCAACCTAATACCACCAAACTTGCACCTGTAAAACAACCATATCATGCCAAAATCCTAGCCAAACAAGGAACATCCATGACACCATGATCAACACCCAATGTAATTGCACCAAACTCCCATCAAGTCTCACACAACTGTACCATATAATCAAAAAACATATGTCCCATATCATGACTGTATCAGATAATACCATCTCTCTCTATATCTCATAATGACAAGCAATCCAATGCAACATGTGACTAACCCAAGCCACAAATCAAAATCTGCATCAACACTGAAACATCTATGGGCATAGACAACCCACATCCTGTTAGATCTAGGGCACACAACTGAGAGGGGGGGTGAATTAGTTGTACAAAAACTTGCTTTCAATTCAAACACTTAAATCCTCTTGTTATTTAATAGCATATCAATTAATCACTCATGAAAGCATAAAGCATAAACACCAGAGCAGATACACATCAACACATGAAACACCAAGATTTTGACGTAGAAAACCCGGTCAAGGGAAAAAAACCACGGGATGATTAACCCAAGGATTATTCTCTGTTAGAAGAATAAGAAAAATAGATGGCACATGCCAATTAGGGCTCACTACCTGAGCACACTGCTCACAAGAGGCACACTGCCTACAAGAGACACACTATCTACAAAGTAACAAGTATTACAAACTTGAACTAGAGATTGACATCTTTACCATGTCTGGATCAGTTCCATTTAAGCCTGAAAACTCCTGCTCTGCCTTTCACTCTTCTTCACTATGCCACACTCATCCACACCAAGACACACTTCAAAATGAATTCACAATCCCTTATTTATACAAGGCATCGACTTAGGAACAATCATCTAAGTCGGCAAACACCTATAAGATCATTCGCAAGATGTGTAATACATCCGGTCAGCCTGTTTTAGGAAGAGCACCAATATCTATGGTTATTCTTCAAATGCAAACTCAAAATTTAATGTGGACCACTAATAAGAATTGTATATGATCCAAAGATTACTAAAACCTTTCCTGAGACATCAAGAACATCCGCACTTTCTCAGCTTATTGGAATTCTTCTCTTCTTCATCCAAAACTTCAAGAACACAGTCTGTCATCATTGTCACAATGAGAAACGCTCTTTTAGACCTCCAAACCATGAAAAAATCTATTTGTCACTTCACATAGACTTCTTCAACACTCCCTCCAATCCGCAGAGTGAGATCATGCAATTCCGGAGGTCACCGGACCTTTCTGTGACCCTCTGTCACCTCTGAACACCTGCCAGAACTGGTTCTACTAGAGCGACCATAACTTCTTCAAATCATCATGCAGACCCTAAAATCTTGACTAGAACATCTCAAGACTCATATCTACAAACCCTTTAAACCGTATCCTCTGATCCTCAACCTATTTAGGACTTTTTCCTTCTTGTCATCACAGTTCTTCACTGTTCCTGATTGAGACTTATTCTCTCAATATCTTCAGCACACAGCTCATTCAATCCTCCTCATTAAAGCAATATCAGTATGTTGACATCAATGACAACACCGGTTATCCTCATACTTGCAACAATCTCCCCCTTTGTCATTGATGGCAACATATGATGTGAAAAACCATCAAGACAAGAACTTCTCCTTTTTGTCACAGCTCCCCCTATTAGCAACAAAACCATCAAGACAAGAACTTCTCCTTTCTGTCACAACTCCCCCTATCAACAACAACTCTTCACATGTCTTCTCTTCCTTTACTGCTCCCCCTTTGATCATCAACCACTTGTTTTTCACATGTCTTCTCTCCCCCTTTGACATCAATGGCAAAGGGCTCATACTTGCAATTCTAACACATCAAAATCATATCAACTACTCCCCCTTAGTAGCAGCTCCCCATCATCAATCCGGATCACAAGATATGACTATGATATCCACCGGACTGATGCACATCAGTGCATCCTAGTTCATCACCGGAGGGGCCATGACCCCTAACTTTTCCCTGAGATACTCAAAAGAGTCCTTGGGAAGAGGTTTAGTAAAAATATCTGCAAGCTGATCCTTGGAGGGCACATACTCCAATCTGACTTCACCCTTGTTCACTTACTTTCTCAAAACGTGAAACTTGATAGATATATGCTTAGTCTTAGAATGCAACACCAGATTCTTAGAAATTTTTATTACACTTGAATTATCACAAAAAATTGTGATAGGCTCCTCATATCCTACTTGAATATCTCTTAGCATCTACTTCATCCACAAAAGTTGAGTGCAACTACCTGCTGCTGCAATGTATTCTGCTTTAGTTGTAGACAGGGATATTGCCTCTTGTTTCTTGCTTAGCCAAGAAACCAACCTTTTTCCCAAAAAGAATGCTCCTCCACTTGTACTCTTCCTATCATCCACATCTCCTGCCCAATCTGCATCTATGTATGCATGAAGAGAAAAATTATGATTTTTAGGATACCATAGACCATACTCAACTGTTCCTTTTAAGTACCTAAAAATTCTTTTGATTGCCATGAAATGAGATTCCTTGGGATCAACCTAGAATCTTGCCACAAGACCAACAACCTGCATTATATCTAGTCTAGTCTGAGTGAGATACAATAATCCTCCAATCATTGATCTGTACTCAGTCTGATCTGTCTTAGGAGAGTCATCATCTTTGCTCAACTTACATCTGGTTGCCATGGGAGTGTTCATTGGCTTTGAATCTTCCATTCCAAATTTCCTCAATAATTCTTTCACATATTTGGTCTGAGAGATAAAGATTCCTTTCTTTGACTGAGTAATTTGCAGACCCAAGAAGAAATTCATTTCACTGAGCATTGACATTTCAAACTCACTTTTCGTTTGATTAGCAAAGGTTTTACACATATTGTCTTTTCCTCCAAAGATGATATCATCAACAAATACTTCAACAATCAAGATGTTTTCATGATCAATTTTGAAATATAGGTTACTATCAGCAGTACCTTTCTTGGACCCAATCTTCAAAAGATGTTTGTCTAGCCTTTCATACCATGCTCTTGGAGCTTGCTTTAGACCATACAGTGCCTTCTTTAATTTGCAGACCATATCACCATGCTCAGATAACTGAAATCCATCCGGTTGTTCAATGTACACCTCTTCTTCTAAGTCATCATTTAGGAAAGTAGATTTGACATCCATCTGATACACTTTGAAATCTTTGAAGGCAGCAAATGCAAGAAATAGTTTGACAACTTCAATTCTTGCCACCAGAGCAAAGGTTTCCTCAAAATCAATCAATTCTATTTGAGAGTAGCCTTTGCAGACTAATTTGGCCTTATTTCTGATTACTTCACCAACTTCATTTAGTTTGTTTCGGAAGACCCATTTGGTTCCAATCACATTCTTGTTTCTAGGTCTAGAAACAAGATGCCAAGTGTGATTTTTCTCAATTTGCATTAATTCTTCTTCCATTGCTTTTGTCCAATTTTCATCATTGCATGCTTCATTTATTGTCTTAGGTTCAATCTTTGAAATTAGACAACATTCATTTGAATTTTGAGCAACATTCCTTCTAGTTTGTACACCTTTGCTTTTGTCACCTATGATCTGATCTTCAGAGTGGTTCAGTCTTACATACCTTGGAACTTTGGGAGTTTCTTGCACTTCTGCTTCTTGATCATGCTCATTCAGACCTATCTCTTCTTCTTGATTTACCGGATCAGTCTGAATCTAACATTTAGGAGAGGATGGAGCTCCTTGAACCAGAACATCATTCTGATCATCTTCATCATACTCATAAAATCTTGAGGGCTTCTCAATACCTTCATCAACCTTCACATTTGTACTTTCTATCATCTTTCTCAGTCTCTTATTGTAGCATCGGTATGCTTTGCTTTGAGTGGAGTAACCCAAGAAAATTTCTGCATCACTTCTAGCATCAAACTTTCCTAGATCTTCATCTCTTTTAATGTAACACTTGCTACCAAATACTTTGAAATATCTCACAGTAGGAGTGATGCCAAACCAAAGTTCATAAGGAGTCTTACCGGTATTGCTTCTGATTTGAACTCGATTGAGAGTGTAGACTGCAGTGCTGACAGCTTCTTTCCAAGACTTCTGGGGAACATTTGCTTCCATCATCATTATCCTGGATGCTTCCTAGATGGTCTGGTTCTTTCTCTCAACTACGCCATTCTGTTGTGGAGTCCTAGGAGCAGATAACTTTCTCTTTATACCATGCTTCTCACAAAAATCTATGAATTCACCGGATGTGAATTCACCACCTCTATCAGACCTCAGACATTTCAGTTTTAATCTGGTTTGATTCTCTACCATAGCCTTGAAGATTTTGAACTTCTCAAACGCTTCTGATTTCTCTTTCAGAAAGGTGACCCACATCATCCAGGAATGGTCATCAATTAGTAACATGAAGTATCTATCACCTTGCATACTCTTGATTCTTGTCGGACCACATAGATCAGTATGAACTAACTCCAATAATTCAGTAGAGGATTGATCCTTGCTTTTGAATGAGACTCTGCTTTGTTTACCCAGCTGACATTCTTTGCACAAGCTATTTGTAGGTTTTACCAATTTTGGAAGATCTCTTATAGCTTGAGTATTGCTTATCTTGATGATGTTATCAAAATTTACATGACACATCCTTCTATGCCATAACCAACTCTGATCAATTTGAACAAACAGATAACTTTTATCAGAACCAACCAAGTGGAAGATATTACCTTTAGTTTGAGTATCGGATGCAATCTCTGTTCTGGATCTTTCAAGAATTTTGCATTTTCCATCCTTGAATCAGAGATCATAGCCTTTGTCCACCAACTGTCTAACACCGAGAAGATTGTGCTTCAAGTCTTCAACATATAGTACATTACCAGTTCTGTTTCTTCCATTAAAAGAAATAGTTCCTCTTCCTCTGATTCTACTAGCAGAATTATCACCAAACTTTACCACTCCTCTTTCATACCTTTCCAAATCTAAGAACTTGTTCTTGTCACTTGTCATATGGTGAGAGCATCCACTGTCAATAACCCAATTATCCTTGTCTTCAACTTGGGCAGCCAAAGCTCTTTCTACAACCTTATGATTGACAGATTCAGAGGATATTGGATCTTCTTCCTTGATGGCAATAAACACCCATTCATTTCTGGATTTGTTTCCTATCTCTGATTCATCATTTGTTACTCCTTCATTATCATCTTCTTTATGAACATAATAACAATTCTTTTGGAACCTTTGTCTATTAGAGTTTGACCTTGTAGATCTTTCCAGACATCTTGAGGAAAAATGACCAATCTTATTGCAGTTGAAGCACTTAAAGGGTAATTTTCCTTCATACTTACCAGATCCTCTTGGCAGTCTCTTTGCAAAGAGAGCTTCAAGTTGAGTTGTTTCTGCTTCTTCCACTTCCATGTCTCTTCTTGTTTGATCATACCATGATAGCTTCCTTGAAGAGTTTTCTCCCAAATCAAATCTTTGTTTACCTTTCACAGAGGCACTGGCTTTGAATGCAGATTTAGTCTTGGGGGGATCATCTCCAAACTTAGTCATTTCAAATGCAGCCAGTTTGTCAGCCAATCGGTCTCTGGTGACAGTTGTATGGGCTCTGAATTCATCAATGGCAGCAACCTTGATTTTGTAGACAGCAGGAAGAGATCTGAGAATTTTGCCAACAATCTCATTTTCATCCAAAACTCCACTAGCATTCTTGATTCCACGCACCAGCTCATTTACTCTTGGCATAAAGGTAGTAATATTTTCATCATCTCTCATTTTCAGTTTTTCAAATTTCCCTATGAGACTCTGCAACCTTGCACTCTTAACATACTTATCTCCTTCATACAGAAGTTCCAGTTTAATCCAGATCTCATAGGCAGTTGGTAGGTCAATAACATTTGAAAGCTCTGAATCAGTTAATGCACTTAGAAGAGCCTCTTTGGTCTGCAGATTGTTTTCAGCATCTGTGATTTCATTTAGAGTTGTCGGACCACCCTGTGGAGGTGTATATGCTTTTGTGACCATGGACAAGTACGCCTTTCCCATACACTCCAAGTGACATTTCATGCGGCCTTTCCAAAGAGTGAAGTTGGTCCCATCAAATTTCAGACTGTCCTTCTTGTATGACGACATCTTGGATCTCCTCAAGCAGCTAAGCTCTTTTTAGAGGAACTTAGCTCTGATACTAATTGTTAGATCTAGGGCACACAACTGAGAGGGGGGGTGAATTAGTTGTACAAAAACTTGCTTTCAATTCAAACACTTAAATCCTCTTGTTATTTAATAGCATATCAATTAATCACTCATAAAAGCATAAAGCATAAACACCAGAGCAGATACACATCAACACATGAAACACCAAGATTTTGATGTAGAAAAGCTGGTCAAGGGAAAAACCACGGGGTGATTAACCCAAGGATTATTCTCTGTTAGAAGAATAAGAAAAATAGATCGCACATGCCAATTAGGGCTCACTGCCTGAGCACACTGCTCACAAGAGGCACACTGCCTACAAGAGACACATTGTCTATAAAGTAACAAGTATTACAAACTTGAACTAGAGATTGACATCTTTACCATGTCTGGATCAGTTCCATTTAAGCCCAAAAACTCCTACTCTGCCTTTTGCTCTTCTTCGCTATGCCACACTCATCCACACCAAGACACACTTCAAAATGAATTCACAATACCTTATTTATACAAGGCATCGACTTAGGAACAATCATCTAAGTCAGAAAACACCTATAAGATCATTCACAAGACATGTAATACATCCGGTCAGCTTGTTTTAGGAAGAACACCAATATTTGTGGTTATTCTTCAAATGCAAACTCAAAATTTAATGCAGACTGCCAATAAGAATTGTATACGATCCAAAGATCACCAAAACCTTTCCTGAGACATCAAGAACATCCACACTTTCTTAGCTTCCTGGAATTCTTCTCTTCTTCATCCGGAACTTCAAGAACACAGTCTGTCATCACTGTCACAATGAGAAAGGTGCTTCTGGACCTCCAAACCATGAACAGATCTATTTGTCACTTCACACAGACTTCTTCAACACTCCCTCCAATCCGCAGAGTGAGATCATGCAATTTTGGAGCTCACCAGACCTTTCTGTGACCCTCTGTCACCTCTAAACACCTGCCGGAACCGGTTCTACTGGAGCAACCATAACTTCTTCAGATCATCATGCGGGCCTCTGAAATCTTGACTGGAACATCTCAAGACTCATATCTACAAACCCTTTAAACTGCATCCTCTGATCCTCAACCTATTTAGGACTTTTTCCTTCTTGTCATCACAGTTCTTCACTGTTCCTAATTGAGACTTATTCTCTCAATATCCTCAACACACAGCTCATTCAATCCTCCTCATTAATACAATATGAGTATGTTGACATCAATGACAACATCCGTTATCCTCATACTTGCAACACATCCAAGTCATAAATGCAACATATAGGCATAGACAACCTACAACACTGCACATCATGTAGATCTCACAATGCAACATGCAAACTCAACAATACATGTATAATGTTGTCAAAAAAGGATAATCAGAGATAAACATGGAAGTCTGCAATGACTCAAACACCAAATCATTCTAGATTCGATTTGCCATCAACTCACAAAATCACCAAAAGTCAAAGGGATAAAAATGAGCTCAAACTGATATAATCTGAACAAAACTCATAATATTATCTCCAAACCTACTCCACTATGTAGTTCTTAGAAATACCTTTCCAACGCCTATAAGAAGTTTAAAATCTGACTTTGTATGCACCTATTATGCCTGGTCAAAGCTCAAAACAAACATCTGGCTTCCAACTAGTAAAACCTAGTCAAAATGGCAAAATATGGAAAAATCACTAACATCACTATGTAGTATGTAGAGAGAGCTTTCCATCAACTAGAAGAAGTCAAAAATCTGACTTGTTGGGTGAAAGTTATGCCTCCTAGAAAAAAATTGCCCTCCTAGGATAAATAAGTAGGCCTTGGTGGCCCTCTGCTGGTAGTTGGGTGGCTGGCCGTTGGCCAGCTGGCAGTGCTCAAGTGGTGGACTTGAATTTGTTTTAAAACTAGTTTAAACTTCTCCTTGAATTTGAAAAGTTTGAAATTTTAATTTTTGTATAAAAAATCTGGGGTGGAGGGGGGGTTGTTGTGCACCACCCCTTCCCTGGGTTCCGACGGTGTCCACCCTGTCGGGCCCTGCTGGGGCCCAACAATGGCTAACACCCTTGCTGCCCAATGAGGGCATGTCGGCCAGGGGACCCTCTAGTACGGGGGTCTGCATATCCCATACCAGGGGTCGATCCCCTAATTTTAAAAAAAAAATTCTATAGTTCAAAAAATAAACATTTTGTAATATAAAAATTTTCTCCAAACTATAGGATAAACGCAGGAAAATTAAATTATTCTTTTTTGTTCGTACCTCTGCAGACTGATGATGGCTGTATCATCGACCTGGGGGGCCAAAAAATTTTGCAAATTTTTCTCGTGGCTGAAATATGACAAATTATATGTTTTTCTTCACCTACAGAACCTCCTAAATCCAATGGCGAGGTCCGTTTTTGCACAAGAGGTCATTTGTGAAAAACCCCTCCTCAAAACCCTCATTGAACTGATCCAAGAAACCCTTTCCTGCAACAAATTTTTGGCACACAAAACTGTAATTTTCTCCACAAATCTGCAACACCCAATACCCTAGATCTGCAAACAAAAAACCTACACAAACCCTCATATCTTGCAATATCTTCATTCTTTTATGCAAAGCCATGGATTCCACTATACACAAAAAATCCACTCATAGCTAGGGTTATCAAACAAAGTTTTTTCACCCAAATTATAGCAACCTAGCTCTGATACCAAATGTTAGAAATATACATCCATACAGACAAATTCCTCATAACCCAATAAGAGATTTCATGTGCAATAAACTAGAAATCCACATGCAAAAGAAATAAACAATCGTACCATCAATGGCGACACAAGATATACCCTAGAAAAACCCTTATAGAGGGGAAATCCTAGCCTCTAAAAGCATACATATCTCATGTATTATTCAATAATAAATCAACAATACATTTGCAGAGATAACCTCTGAAACATCAAGCCCTCTCTACCTGCAATCTATGTGAACAAGCATGTAACCATACATCCCATGCCATGCTTCAAACCCTCACATAGTGAACCTACAAGAGAAGCTACAACCCAGCCAACAAGACAAATGGCTAACTCTCCTCTACAACTACCCTTGTGTTTCCTTTTATAGAGATAAGCTCACACAAATACAACATGTGGTATTGTAATATCATTTTCCCCAATACCATGTGTCTACAAAACCATTGACCCCACATTTGATTATTGGTACTAAGTTTTCCCAATTAATCAAATAATTACAAATAAAGTAATTAACCCAATGTTACATACAACGATTACAAGTGGTGTCTAAATCTATATCCAATGTGGCTAAACACATCACATGATGCACCAGAATTAAATATTTATTTTACATAATAAAATAATACCAATGTTATGCAAGGTGTACAACACACTTCCAACAGTAAGATGAAATCCTTGTCATTAAGACTCATAGTAATATCATGATATTATGGTCTCAATCTTGTCATAGGATATGACAAAGCTAGTTTGAAATAAGATCCTTGTATGATTTCATGATGCAAAGATAAGTTTGATGTATAATTTGCAACTATAGTTTCCATGAATTAAACCATTATGTAACATGATGAAACAATCTTTGAAGGAATCCCTATCACTATGATGCATGAAGAACCATGACTGCTCCCAAGCTTGATAGAGGATATTTTGGCCAATAATGCCCCCATTGGTACTATGAAACCTTCAAAATCTCGGGTCCTGCAAGACAAATGAGAACAATCATCAAGTTAACTCCAAAGGACATACTGGCATGACCCTTCAAGTGAATGAACAATCATCATATTGACTCCAAAGGACATCATCATGAAATAATCATGAAAACCTAATGTACTTTACTTCCAAAATAAACTTCATAAGGATTTTGCCTACCACCATCATACTCAAATCCTGCATGCAAATGCAATTGAACTATTTAGCTAAAATGAGTACACTAGCATAATGAAATGAGACAATACCATCAAAATACCTTCACACAGTATAATCTATGTTTTTAACATAAATCTATGTTTCTTATTGTCCACCTGTTCAAAGATGCAAGTTTTTGTTATACTAATCCTCCTGGTAAAGATACAAATCAAATGCTTGCTTTGAAAGTTGAAATAAATTAAATTAAAGACTTACAATTTTGATTTTCTTCCATTGCTATTCATAAGCTGAAAAGTAGTGATATTTTTCACACACCCTATTGTTTGAAATATCTTAAACTTAAAATATGAGTTCGATCAAACCACTTGACTTAGTTTGATCAAACCAACTCACCAATAACAACCTTGGGGAATATCCAATGCATCAACAATCATGCCATTTAGTCATGAGCTCTATAATGAAACGAAGCTAATCAATCAGGACCAAGGAGAACATATAAGAAGGTAAGAAAAATGTCAAAAATATAGGTGAAATGAGGATAGAAAAGAAAAATAACATACCTTTTTGTCATTCCACTGAGTCAATCTAATGAACCATCTGAGTCTACTCTACTCTTTATTATGTCAAGTATTGTCTCATGGTAAGACTCATGAACCTTCAAAAAGGTCCTATTTAGTGGTCTAACCCCATATTAGATCAAATGAATGTTTGATGCCACAACAAGGTTAGAATAATGAAGAATCTTCCTATGTGTGTCAAAGTCCTTGAACAACCACACATCAGACTTCTTCACTGGGTACCTTCTAATCCATGTTCCAGTAACAACTACTTATCCTGTAGGGTACTTGATGTTTTCTCCATCTATAACAAGGGCATCTAATTTATTTTTTGCCTTAACACAACGACACAAATAATAATATGTTCCTTCTTCATTGTCTTCAGTTGCAATAACTACATAAACATGCCCTGCATTGATATGTGCATTTAGTTTGATGAATATAGTCAACAATACAAAAAAACCTATAAAATAAAATGGAATGTTGAATTTTATTAAATTTGAATGCTGATAATACCTCTTGAACTAGATTTGAAACATGGTCAAAGTCAACTGATGATTCAATCTTTGTGAGTTGTAATGTTGTTGGGAGTCGACAGATGTTAATTGGGCTTAGAATTCTTGTACAGCATTCATCGACCCACTCCTTTGACTCACATTCATATCAAGCTTGATTTCTACATGAATAAAAAAATATACCATCCATTGCTGAATACTCCATGAACCTACATTTGAGCTTCTAATAGAGTGTAGCTCACTCAATCTTGTCAATGTAAAACAATCCTCATATTTTGCAACGTTAGTATCATCAACCAACCAAAAAAATCTACGAAATGTAGACTTACCTTCATTACGTGGACCCATTGTAGCATTACACCATTCGATAATAGATTTCACATCTGTCAACTTTACATTGTCTTTGTACTTCAACTCTTCTTGTGCTAATGCTCTTCTAATACATGCTCCCCCATTCCATGCTTGGCCTTCAAGAAATTCCACATGTGTTGAACACCATTCATCCAGTACATCCTAATCAACCAATAGATCATCCATGAGTTCTTGAATTGTGATGCACAATTATCTGACCATATGATATGCTGACCAAATGATATGCTCTTGCTAACCAAATCATAGTAGAACATTTGAAAGAAGCCTTGCATGAAGTCTGTAGAATGTGTACGATCATCACTAATATAAAAATGATACTCCCTTAAGATCTTCCTAACATCCTCTATACTGTCATATGCATGAATGAATGCTATATGCACAAATATAGCAACCTATGTAGATTTGTAATACTACGATTGCACCTCATTATGTGGCTGTAGTGTGTAGTTCTTTGCAAAGTCAACAATTAAAATGATGGTATCAAGTGGAAATGTGTCCTTGCATAACTTGAATTGCAAGTCCAACCATCGAGCTCTATGGGTATGCCTTGCAAACTTGTAAACTATATTCTCTCAGAAAATAGAGATAAACTGATACACTGGAATCTTTTCAATGACAAATTCACACCTTTTTGCTTCTTTACCATATTTTAGACTATATGCCACTGTCTGATATTTGCTAAAATGTACTAGAGCATTTCCAATTGCATGTGTGTTCTCCATATGTTCACAAATTGGTAAATGTTGCAACCCACCACAATGATCACACATGCCATCCAAATATAAGTTTTTGTGGAATAATTGACCATCCACTCTTTGACATAATATGATTGATATGAAATATCTTGAAGATTTAGGTGGACATTTTATTGTACACTCATGTAAAACATTGTTAGTATGCAAATCTACACATATATCTATAAACATCATAATGATTAGAAAACTCAATATGTACTCTACAACAACAAGTTGTGCATGTGTGATTTTTTTTGACATAAAAAAGCATTACCATTTTAAAATACCTTTGACTAATTTTGATTTGAGGATACATCTCTTGAAATTTCTTGAAAATTTGTGTTTGAGTCACATCCAAAAAATGCTTTGGATGTGGCTCATGATTTCGACAACCAATTCTCCTTCTTACAACATCTCTTGCATTAGGAGATACCCTTGTTCTATTTTTCCAAAATTCTTCAATGAGAGATCTCAAGGCTTTGACAAAAACTTTATCTTTCCATGGGAGTCTCCCAGAGAATGCCCACAATTCATTGCTATTTGGGTCCTCAACTCTTTCACGCCTTCTAATGACTCTCATTCGAGTTTTTCTACTTATTTTCAATGCTTCACTTGTTTTTCTATTGAGGTGAGCTTTCTTTGTTTAATGGCTTACTATTGTTGATGTAATGACATGTTGTGTGACATTACTATCCTTGGTGCATGAGGTGGAACCCACACTCTCATATGCACTCATTAGATTCTTTGCAATTGATTTTTCACTTGAAGCATCCAATGTTCTTAGGCCAAGAATCTTCATAATGGGCCTAATTTTATATTTCTCATCAATTCAACAAATAGCTGACATCTTCCGGCTTCATTTAAGTTCTTGAAAAATAATTTCCATATCTTATTGGCATATCTTCAGCAAGTACACTTGGGAATCTTATCCTGCATGGGCTTCAAAACATTCTCATCGATATCAATTAGAAACTTAGGCTTTCTATGCAAAATTATAAGAGGCATTTTCAATGGTAAAGTTGACTCAATATTAGGAATTTCTTCAATATTTACTTCAAATAGGATAGATGGCGTACCTTCAATTGGAGATGGAAAATATGAAAAGCCTTGAAGTTGAGATGGAAAAGATGGTGTACCTTCAACTTGACATGTGAATGATGGCGTGCCTCCAACTTGAGAAGAGAATGATGATGTAGCTTCAACTTGACCTATGAAAGATGGAGTGCCTCCAACTTGAGAAGAGAATGATGATGTACCTTTAACTTGACATGTGAAAGATGGAGTGTCTCCAACTTCGAGATTCAATTTCCTTGTTGAACGAAGGTTTTGCATTCGTTGCTTTTGTGCCACCAATTCCATCTCAATCTTAGCTTGATTAGATGATTCATGTTCCTCTTGAATTGGCAATGGTGGTATGTCTTCTTCTATGGTTGATAATTTCCTACTTTCACGAAGTTGTTTCATTCCTTCTCTTTTCTTCACATTCTTAGCTTCATGGTCTTCTGGTGTTAGAATCTTTACTTATTTCCTTGGCATGATGATGATTTCTATATGCATCATGAATAAGACAGATAAATTAGCCCATCTTGGTACAATAGAGTAAAGTAAGCTCTTACACAAATCTCAAATAAACCATATAATTAGAGTGAATAAATGATTATAAATCTAAAAATTTGTAGTTTCCTAGGGTGGTCCAACCCAAAACATAGAGATCACACACATGTCATAAACTAGAAATATTTTACAAATCAAGATTAAGCTAGGATAAAATTTGAATTACAAGTCAAGATGACATATCGTACCATTCTTGAACTTCATGGAGTAACTGACATTCATCATTTAGATGATATTTAAGAACATATCATAGAAATACAAAGGAACTTTTCCAACACTTACAATGTCTCTTAGCTCTCTATAAATATAGAAATTAGCTTTTCCATACTAAGTTTTTAGCATTACATCAATTACTAAGATTAATTTAATCCTAGGGCTTAGATTTAGTCCTATGATCTCAAGTCAAAATCATTTCATTTTGGCTACAAGATTTCTCCATTGTTGGAATAAGGGTCTCTTAGGATATGGTCAACATTTACAAATGGTGATAGGCACAATCTCTAAGTTAATTTCACATTTTCTTGACATATCTTCTCAAACATGCTTGACTACTTCACCTAGGTGATTTGGGAATGCAATTTCCAAGGTAACAACTTTAGTTGACAAGGATATATTGTTCTATAAGGATCTTCAAATCATGTAGTATTACTTCTTTTATCATAAATCTTCAATAGAAAGGTGACTTCCTTATAGCAATAGAATAATTCACTACCTTTTTTACCTTCTTTTATTCTCATATTTATAGATAAAATTGTATGGATCTTGGTTTTTTAGAACAACAACAAATCAAGTCATCAAATCAATAATTTATCCTTTGTTCATCTGATTCTCTTAGCCAACATTTTGCTTGATCTTGTCTTAGGTTCTCTTTTAGTACTTTCTTCCTCTATCATATTCTTGTTAAAATAGTGTATGTAGAGCAACACATCATGTCTCTAGGTCAACAATTTTTCTTTATTATCCACCTTTCTCTTGCAACCACAAGATAAAGTATCAAACTCTTTTAGAGGACCACAAACTACCTCCTACTAGTTAGCAAAAAATTGAGATAAATGAAAAATGAAACATAGATTTTAATCAAGATCAATGAAAGATATGAAAACATGACAAGTTAGATTAAATATGCAACATATTCATTCCTATTTAGGAAAAATCCCTTCTCTAATCCTTCTCCCATTCCTAGTCAAATTAGTTGTGAAATTATCAAGTGTCAAATTTGGCCATCTAGTGTCCATGACAATCTCCCCTACCATATGAATATCCTTTCAAGACCACATCTATGTTTATATAGTATCATGGATACCTTTTTGTGTGTATTTGAGATTAATTGACTTATCATTTAGTCTTAATTGTCACCTTGTGTATTAGTTGCTATCCTACCCATAGGTGAGAGGTCATAGCTATTCCTAGGGGTGTATGATAGCTATTGCGGTATAATTGTCTTTAGGTTGATATGATAGTTCTTGCAAGTGAGTATGCTCAAGTGACAATTCTTAGCTTGATTTTAGGATGATGATAAATATTTGACTAACATGATTTCCCTTAGTATCCTTCTAATTATTTAGGTTAGTGTTTGAATTAGGATAATAGCAACATTATTGCACATCTACTCCATAGTGAAAGTGTTTCCATGACCTTTCTCTAGTTTAGGATTATTCTTGAATGTTGATAAGACTCCCTTCATAAATATATATCAATACTATCTAGATGATTTCCTTCCCATGGTGATATGGCTTGTTGTCATAGATTGTTATCTCAAATAAATATACATTTTCACTTTGTCATGATAATAACTTGTCAAAATGATAATACTCTCACTTCCCTCATGACTATCCTATAACATGAGATTTCATGCTTTAACATAATCATAAAGTGAAGTAAACAAATACATAAAGAACAAACCTTAGATTTTGAGATTCGAGTTGCCCAATCCTCAAAAATTTGAGATTTTTGGCAAGATTCTTCATATTCAATGTTGAATTTTATATAACTCTAATAGGATTGGTAAAATTTATGAAAAACAAATCTATATCATCAAATTCAATCTAAATACATGAAAATATTAGTTTAAATAATCAAATTCTGTCTAAAAACATCCAATTTACTTCTTTTATGTTGAAAAACCAAAAAAAATGTTAGGAAAAGTGTCTCAACCTTGCAACTATGAAAGGTTACTATTCTTCGCAGTTTTGGTCTTTCGAATACCCTTTATCTTGAAGAACGGTCGATAACTTTCAAAGTTTCCAAAAGGGAAAAAAATGGCAGGACTTACTATTTTTAGTAACTCTACATTTGACCTCGTATGGACCTAAAATTTTCTCAAAAGGTACAGAACAACTATGTAAACATCTTGGGTGAGTTTCAACTCAGGGTCATACTTGGATAATGAGATATTAAGGTTTATGTTTTTTGAAACTGCTGAAAAAAGTTTTGAACTCAGTTTTGAGGCACTTAGAGGTCCCTAAACACCTAGAAAGTTATAACCGACGAAGTAGGTTATAGCTTGATAGATCTCTTCATGATATTTCAACGCATTAAATGGTTCGTCAATCAGACAACCGGATCAAAAGTTATGACCTCTGAAAGTTGGACCTCTTATTTTTGGGAAATGTAAAAACATGTTGGACACTTAAAAGAGATGTAAAGGGGAGAGTTACATGTGTTGGTGTGTGATTTGGCACATCACAAGGCATCTTTTATTGGAGATAATTTGGGTACAACTTTTGGGTGGTTTTGGCTCATGGTTTTGTAATTACCGTTGACGGTTTACTGTATTATATCTCCTATATATCAGGAGCTTGAGATGGAGGCTGTCTGTAAGAGTCTTATAGATGTTGAGTTACCTCCTAAATCTCTTTTAGGTTATACTCCTGTGAAAGCTTTCTCTGCAAGTATATTGTAATCTTCTTGATTCCTGAATAATATATTGGGTGGCTTTGGAGTGTGGGGTTTTTACCTGAAAGGGTTTTCCCCACGTATATCTTGTGTTGTGAGTTTTGCATTTGGATGTTGTTATTACCTTTATATTAATGTACATCTTAATCTGTAAGTTAAAATGTGCATAAATCTTTCCTCAGTAGATCAGTGTAGGAAGCGATTTCCACATACCTTACTTCCTTTCAGTTAGTATTAGACCCTGATCACCTTTGGTTCTAGTTGTTCGGTAGAGGGTTTTTTGAGTTGATCTTTGTTTGAGTGGGAGCTTGTGTAGAGGAATTTCAAATCTTTGTTGCAGGAAAGAGATGGAAAGCACATTTGGGAGGTTTGATATAGAGAAGTTAAATGGAGGAAACTTTGAGTTGAGGAAACTCAAGATGGAGGACTTATTGGTGGATAGAGATCTATGGCTCACAGTATCTGAAACCATGCCATTAGGCATGAAACAAGAAGATTGGAATATGATAGATTGGAAGGCTAAGAGTTTGATAAGACTCTGTTTGGTTGATTCAATGCTCCTAAATATCCATGAATAGAAGACTGCAAAGGATCTTTGGAAGAAGTTTGGAGATGTTTATTAGAATAAATCTCTGGTGAACAAGTTATTCCTACAAAAGGAATTGTATTCTCTAAGGATGGAAAATGGAGGATCTATCGCTGATCACCTAAATACATTCAATATGCTTGTTGCCCAGTTGACCTTTTTTGGTGTGAATATAGAGGAGGAGGATCGATGTATGACATTATTGCATTCCTTACTAGATTCATGAGATCACCTTGTTATGGCTATTGGAAGTACCACTACCACCTTCAAGATGGATGAAGTGGTTTCTTCACTGTTGTCTAAAGAGATGCAAAGAAAGTCTTCCGAATCGGCTAAGGAGGCTCTTGTGGTTCATGGAATTAAATCACAAAAGTTGACAAAGTGGAACATTTATAAATGTCCTAGGATGACATACCATTAATTGGCCCTAACCAATTAGGGGAGATTTGGGCAGTTGGTGCCTAAGTCTAGGGCACCCTTTTTAGTCTGAGGTGAGATTTAGGAAGTGGCCCAAGGTCAGAAATTTGCATTGGTTCCAGGAAATCCCTTCGGGGTGATCAATTATAATGCATAATGTCACTATGGGGACCTAGGAGCTAAACTAGGAGGTAAAAAGGCATGTGTCCACTTTTTACTCCATAACATTTTGCCCTTATTTTAATGTGTGTATGATCTTACGATTCAACACATGCATTAAAGTATGGTCAAAGCATACTTAACATGTCAAATACATCAAACTATTGGCCATATGTGTTGTCATTGATGTCAACATGACATACATTGATGTCAACATGGCATAAACTGATGTCAACATAGCACACACTGATCTATCATAAAATTAGACATGAGTTTGAGCCTAAAAGTTACATTCCTAATAAAATCAAAGTTGAGTTTGAAGCCTGATCAATATGAGAATTAGAAATAGTAAGATAATCAATTGTGTTACTGAGACTGAGGATGTGTTCCTAATGATTTTAAGCATGTTGTATGATCATTCCTACTAACCCTTAGTTGTATATGGTGATGCAAATAAGACTTGGCCTCTGAAAGAAGTTTGAAGATAGTGTTGGTTCTATGAAGATGTTTCCAGCATGATAATAGAATGCTCCGCATCCCTACAATGTTGAGGATATGGTCTTGTAGTTCAAAAATTAAGTTTAGTATGATGTAAATGAGAAAAATCCAAAGTTTCAGAGTGTTCTGTCCTCTGCAATGAAACATATAAGTGACTGAGTTCTAGTTCAGGATTTGACAGTATAATGTGATAGTGAAAGGTAAATGGAATGCTCCACATTCCTCTACATTTGTAGATATAGTTATGCGGTTCTAGATCTATACTTAGAGGGCAATAAAGGTGGTGTTTCCAAAGTTCTAGACCATCTTTTCTTCCATGGTGAAAGTTATGATTAATGAAGTACCAGTATGTGATCTTGCATCTAATGAAGTAATGTTGAAGACCTATTGGAATAATCCACATTCCTCCGGAAGTGGATGTTTGACCTTGCGGTTTAGTGGACATGTTCTTGAATGTGCATTGAATGCCTCTTTCTTGTTTCAAGCTTCTTGGTGGTCCAAAACTTAGGTTTTCAATTGACGACATGTTATAGTGTATTCCAAATAACAGAGTGTTCTTCGAGTTAATGATTGAAGCTATGCAGCACAATTCTTTGATGTACGGTGGAAAAGAAGTGTTTGGGGATGTTGTATGAGTCATGTGGACTCATCTAGAAGAATTTAATGAAGATCTTTCTTGTTTTAGGTGTACCGAACAAGGTTTTCTAGTTGATGTGGCCGTTGCTCTTCAAGCTTTCATGAGTTTTCCCTTAAAGTTGTCCTATTCTCAAATGAGCAGAGCGTGCAGAGATAATTCCTTGTTGTTTGAAGTTGTGAAGGATGTTTTGGACCTGGTTAAGCAAGTGATGGGGTTAGCAAGGCTTGAGTCTTCTACTAGTGTAACGTGTGGTTTTACTTAGGACCTATCTTCTACATGTTTCATATTGTATATTGTATGGCCAACCTGTAAATGTATTTTTCTTTTTTTGTCTATCTAACTAACAGAATACAGTTAAGGTTCAATAGCACTAACACTCCTTATGAGTTGTAGTATGGAAGACCTCCCTCTATCAGATACTTTAGGGTTTTTGGTAGCAAATGCTATATCAGAAGAGATGAAGAAGACCTAGGAATATTTGATTCAAGATGTGATGAAGGAATCTTTCTTGGTTACTCAACCAGAAGCAAGGCCTGTAGATGCTACAACAAAAGATTAAAGCACAAATGTCAGAGTATATGAAGACTTGTATCATTTCACATAGGATTCAGAAGACACCAGATTTGATATATTTCCTTGCATTGAAGATGAAGAAGTAGAAGAAGTGAAAGAAAAAAAGGAAAAGGAACTAGAACCAATACCTAAGACTCCAACAAAGTATGTTTAGAAGAACCACTCAGCATAACAGATCATTGGAGACAAAAATGAAGGTGTACAAACAAGGACAAGGTTTGCCAAGACACATGGACAAGAAAACTTGTGTTTATTATCAAAAGTGGAACCTAAGACCTTTGTTGAAGCCAACAAATATGATGGATGGATAAAAGCAATGGAGGAAGAACTGGATCAAATTGAAAAGAATCAGACATGGGAATTGCTTCCCAGACCAGGCAACAAGAATGTTATAGGAACAAAGTGGGTGTTCTGGAACAAGCTAAATGAAGAAGGTGAAGTTGTAAGGAACAAAGCAAGGTTAGTGTGCAAAAGATATACCCAAGTAGAAGGCATTGATTTTGAGGAGACTTTTGCTCTAGTAGCTAGGATGGAGGCAATCAGAATGTTCCTTGCTCCTACTGCTCACAAGAATTCCAAAGTATATCAGATGGATGTCAAGTCAGCATTTCTAAATGGTGACCTAGAGGAGGAGCTTTACATTGATCAACCAAATGGTTTCCAGATATCATAAAATCTAGACATGGTATGGAGACTCAAGAAGGCTTTTTATGGGCTCAAGCAAGCACCTAGGGCTTGGTATGCAAGATTAGACAAGTACTTACTTTAGCAAGGCTTCAAGAAAGGTACTATAGATAGCAATCTTTACATAAAGGAAGAAGGAGACATGATTTTGATAGTTGCAATTTATGTTGATATCATTTTTGGTGGAAATGATGATATGTGTAAGAGGTTTGCAGATGAAATGCAAAAGAACTTGAGATGTCCATGATTGGTGAAATGTCTTTCTTCCTTAGACTGCAAATTTCCCAACTAGATGGTGGTATCTTTATTTCTCAAGCTAAGTATGTCAAAGAATTGTTGAAAAAGTCTGGTATGGAGGATTCAAAACCAATAAGTACTCCCATTGTCACCAAATGCCACTTAAGCAAAGATGACGAGTCTCTGGAGGTGGATCAAACTATTTATAGGTCTATGATTGGAGCATTGTTGTATTTGACTACATCCAAACCTAACATCATGCATGCAGTATGTGTGGTTTCCATATATCAAGCCAATCCTAAGAAAACACATGAGAAGGTAGTGAAAAGGATATTTAGATACTTGAGAGGAACTCTGGACTATCGTCTATGGTATCCAAAAGGTAATGACTTTGATCTGAGTGCATACACTAATGCTGACTATGCTAGTTGTGTTGATGATAGAAAAAGTACACGTGGTGGTGCTTTATTTTTAGGAAGCAGGTTGGTTTCATGGTAGAGCAAGAAGAAAGATTTAGTGTCCTTATCAACTACAGAGGCAAAATATATTGCAGCAACCTCCTACTGCACTCAAGTACTGTGGATGAAGCAAACTCTGAAGGATATCAAGGTATTGTATGATGAGACTATTCTTATTTTGTGTGATAATACAAGTACCATCAATATTTCCAAGAATCTAGTGATGCATTCAAGAACCAAGCATATAGCAATCAAGTATCTTTTTTTGAGAGAGAGGGTTACAGATAAGGAAATAAGGTTGGAATATATTCCAACTAAGGATCAGGTTGTAGACATTTTCACAAAGGCTCTTGCAAAAGACACTTTTGAGAATCTTCGACAGAGGTTAGGGGTAATTGCCCCTCCTTCCTCTTGCTAAGATGCATAATGGTGCATCTGTCTAGGGGGAGTTCATGCTATATCTTTATCCTAGACTAATGATGGATACCTCTTAGGGGGAGCAGGTAGTGGTTACTGATGATAGGGGGAGCTTGCAAGAAAAATTTTACAGATATATGATTATTGACAAAAGGGGGAGAATGAGCATGCCTAGGATCCCTTTGTCCTTGACATCAAAGGGGGAATACATTTTTCCATTAATGACAAAGGGGGAGATTGTTGGCCATATGTGTTGTCATTGATGTCAACATGGCATACACTAATGTTAACATAGCATACATTGATCTATCATAAAAGCATAATTGAGTTTGAGCCTAAAAGTTACATTCCAAATAAAATTAGAGTTGAGTTTGAAGCTTGATCAATATGAGAATTAGAAATACTAAGAGAATCAATTGTGTTGTTGAGACTAAGGATTTGTTCCTGATGTTTGAAGCATGTTGTATGATCATTCTTACTAATCTTGAGTTGTATATGGTGATGCAAAGAAGACTTGGCCTCTGAAAGAAGTTTGAAGTCAATGTTGGTTATGTGAAGATGCTTCCAACATGATAATAGAATGCTCCACATCCCTATGATTTTGAAGATATGGTCTTGCAGTTCAAGAATTAAGTTTAGCATGATGAAAATGTGTTAAATCCAAAGTTTCAGAGTGCTCTCTCCTCAACAGTGAAAGATATAAGTGACTAAGTTCTGGTTCAAGCTCTGATAGTATAATGTGATGGTAAAAGGTAAATTGAATGCTCCACATTCCTCCACATTTGTAGATATAGCTATGTGGTTCTATATCTATATTCAAAGGGTAGTAAAGGTGGTGTTTCTAAACTTCTAGACCATCTTTTCTTCTGTGGTGAAAGTTTTGATTGATGAAGTATCGGTATGTGCTCTAGCAGAATGAAGTAGTGTTGAAGACCTATTGGAATCCTCCACATTCCTCTGAAAGTGAATGTTTAACCTTGTGGTTTAGTGGACATGTTATTGAATGTGCATTACATACATCTTTCATATTCCAAGCTTCTTGGTGATCCACAACTCAGGGTTTTAATTGACAGCATGTTGCAGTGTGTTCCAGATAATAGAGTGTTCTCAGAGTTAATGATTGAAGCTATGTGACATAATTCTTGGATGTTTGGTGGAAAAGGAGTGTTTGGGGATGTTGTATGAGTCATGTGGACTCATTTGGAAGAATTTCATGAAGATCTTTCTTGTTTCTTGTACCACACAAGGTTTTCTAGTTGATGTGGCCGTTGCTCTTCAAGCTTTCATGAGTTTTCCCTTAAAGTTGTCCTATTCTCAAATGAGTGAAGCATGCGGAGGTAATTCCTTGTTGTTTAAAGCTATGAAGGATGTTTTGGACCTAGTTAAGCAAGTGATGGGGTTCACAAGGCTTGAGTCTTCTGCTAGTGTAGTGTGTGGTTTCACTTAGGACCTATCTTCTACACGTTTCATATTGTATATTGTATGGCCAACCTATAAATGTATTTTTCATGTTTTGTCTGGCTGACAATCTATGTAATTGATGTAATATCATGTATAAATAGAAGATAAAATTGAATGTGAAAGGTATGATTGCAAGTTGATAAACAAGGTTTGCAAACAGATAAAAGTAGAATAAATGTATTATTGACATGCGACTGTTGGAGAAAGAGATGATGCTGTCTAGATTTATCTTGAAGACATATTTGTGACAGTGATCAAGTATAGAGTGTCCCTGACTAATCATATCTTCAGAAAAAAGTGTGAAGAGACAGAAGTAAAATCATCAAGTGTGAGCTTCAAAGGCAGTTTTTAGATAGTTGAAAGATTGTCATACTGTAATCTTTTGTAATTCTCATATCACACCGTAGTAGCTTCCTTGTGAGTGAACCTAAAACAAAGTCATCATGGGGTAGTAGCTTCCTTGGGAGTGACC
Organism: Cunninghamia lanceolata; assembly: GCA_027924645.1. Taxonomy (NCBI): domain Eukaryota; kingdom Viridiplantae; phylum Streptophyta; class Pinopsida; order Cupressales; family Cupressaceae; genus Cunninghamia; species Cunninghamia lanceolata. The sequence goes on from BSBN01001491.1 coordinate 89,262, forward strand.
CTAAAACAAAGTCATCAAGGAGTAGAAGTTTCTTTGGGAGTGATCCTAAATCAAAGTTACTTAGGCAGTAGCAACTTCCTTGGGTTAAAGCCCCTAAAACAAAGTTATTATTTGAGCTTCATATATTGTGAGTTAATCCTCACCGTGGTTTTTCCCTTCTAGGTTTTTCCACATATATCTGGGGTTATGTGTTGCTGTGCATTGTGTTAATCTTTCATATTCATGTTAATGTTGTGATCTGCTTCAGATAAGTTGAAGTTGTTAAAATTAAAGATTGATTAGATACTGATTCACCCCCCCTCTCAGTATCCTAGTGTGTCTAACACAAACACAAGAATGAAGACACATCCTAAGTTCAAAAGACCATTTATAGCCCCCAAGATTAGGAAAACATAAGAAAACACTTGACAATCACATAAGACACAGTGAATATAGTAAGGAAGCACGCAATATATGGAGAAGACATGGATACAATCATGCAATACATGAGGTATACACAAAGAGAAGACATGATTAAGTAATTATATATATAACCCTAACTAGGCAATGGGGGGAGCTCATCGCTACATGCTACCATCAAAGACACATAAAGCACACAAAACATGCAAGACATGCCAGACATGTAGGGAAAACATGCAGAAGACACATAGAATACATGAGTGTCACAGAGTGAGTCGTTGAAACACTATACATCTTATACACAATAAACATGGGTGATAGGAAGGATCTCATCACTACACTCCACTATCTAAGACATGCCAAACACACCTGACACTTGACCTACGCTACCAAAACCACCAAAGACACAATTAAGGGTGAATAAATCAAGATCCAACCCCACCTAGTAATGAGGACTTTGTTAAAAGGATGTGCAACAAACTCAAGAGTTACACCATCCCGCCTTCTACAGAAGGGCTTTTAAATGCAACCCCACCTACATCTACAGATGCCTTACAATGGAAAGGAAGCATGTGCTCAAAGTGTACAATCCCACTTGCATCATAGAGATGCCTTACAATGAAAATGAGGTATATGCAACAAAACAAAGTACACAACCCCACCCGCATCACAAAGACACCTTATGGTGAAAAGGAAGTATACACAAACATGCTTTATCAATGTCTAGAATAATCAAATAGTTACCATGATATATGCCCCCACCTTAAAGTGGTTGAACCCACCTGCTGGTATCAAGCACATTTAAGGTAAAGTGAAAAAATGCTAAGGAAAAAGAGCTTTCGCAAAGCCCATGCCCTAATGGTGACATGTACTTACGATCATCGAATGTTCCCACAAGCACACTAATATCATATGATAACATAATCAACAACATATAAGCTTTGGTTAGAAGATCTTATTCTAAGATAACAACCAAATCAATTCATGAAAGCTATACAAAAACATCACATATTAGACCAAGGCTAAACTTGTGGGTTCAGGACCAAGTATGACTATGAGGTTATACTGTAGGTATCTTAGAACCGAGTGTAGTGACAAGGTGAGATACATAACAATCCAAAGTGCATAGAAGAAAATTTAGAGTACTACAAAGGTTTGTCACAACACATTTCACAATACGAATCACAACACAAAGTGATTCTACTAGTAACGCATCAGTAATATATATCAACCCCATCTTCATATATGGACTATTTCCATTTTTTCTTTCTTGCTAAAGGGACACATGGTCCTTATCAGTATGTGTTTGTTTTGGTCATCTACCGACTAGTAGAGCCACAAAAGAATGGAAACAATAAAATGAGACAGGAGACAAAAGTGACTTGGGTATATAACATGGGAAGATGCCCCTAAGACATCATCCACAACATTATTCCCCTAAGGCACAACACACAACAATAAAAAAGAATAGAGAAGAGTAGAATATGAGAGAAACCAATAGAAGAATGGTCACAATAGAGGTGGCCTCCTTGCATCCTTGACCTTACAAGAGTATCAAGGGTCATCCAAGGAGGCATTTAACATAGCATGGGGGAACACACCACAACTCTAGAAACATATATATCTAGGAGGAGGCCACCCTTGAGAGCAACTGTAATAGGTGCTACATCAAGTGTGGCAAAAGGAGGGAGAAATACTTACCTGTTTCAATGGGATACTTCCTAGCAGACAATCTATCTCTATCATCTCATGATATAACATATTTTGTCTTGAACTTGTTGATATTGCATTAATATTAAGAGTAGGATGATGGTAGGCTTTGGTGGGCTTCAAAGAATGGCATCCAATACTAGCAGAAGAGTTATGTGTAACAGCTTCTAAGGGGACCTTGAATCCTTGTTGGCTTACACCACAATCATTGCCTATGTAGTTGTAATTTTTGTAAAGGATTTTAACTCTATGACCATAGAGAGACTTCATCCTTTTAGAGGAAGGTGGGGCCTCACAAGTCTCATAGTTTGTAGTGTAAGTGAAAGTAGTGTATTTGTCTTCTACTAAAGAAACTTTAGGTTTCTTAGGTAATTCCAAAGATTGCTTGGATGAGATCGATGCAACTTTTGATGTTTCAACGTTATTAAGTTTATATTCCCTTGTGAAGGTAGGAGTAAAAACTAATGAACCCCAATCATCACTAGGGAATGCATTTGATGATGGTTGAGAATCTTACACAACATTATTTGTGGCAATAGGTGTTGATGAATTAGCTTTTAAATTGTTGAGAAGTTTGTGATTGAGAACTTGTTTTTGCATTTTGATTTGCAAACAACTGTTCGGATCTAGATTGGCTTCAATGGTGTGAAGCTTATTTTTGTAAATAAATTTTAGTGATCGATGAAGGGTAGACAAAAGTACCCCCATAGCATGGATCCATGATCTACTGAGAATCATATTATATGAAAGTATACCAGGCATGACATGAAAAAGGGTAGATAATGTCGCGGGTCCAACCTTTACTGGTAAAGTTATGGTACCCAGGGATTGTCTACTAAGATTATCAAAGCCATGAATGTTAAGTTTATCTGATTTAATTGAAGATGTATAAACCTTGATTTTGTGTAACAAATTAATACCAGAAACATTAAGAGCTGATCTATTGTCAATCATAACTTGCTTTATCAACTTTTTGTTTATTGTGATAAATATTATAAGAGGATCATGTTGATTCTGAACTTCCATTGATGTTAACTGATGTTGTTGAAATAGAATATCTATTTTTGTTGTGTGCATACATTCTAATAGAGCTGCTACATCATTAGGCTTAACAACAACTGGTATAATCACCTTTTGTAAAGCTTCCTAGAGCATTCCATGGTATGTAGGAGATGTTTATATGAGCTCCCAGAGTGAGATCTTAGCTGGAGTAGCATGAAGTTTTTCAAAATAATCATAATCTTGACCACCTTTTTGAGTAATATGAGGTGGTTGAGGAAGCATAGGTTGAGAAGTTGGTAAAGTGATCAAAATGTTTGACTATTGTTTACTTTGTTTATTGTTTTGCATATTGTATGTGTGAGCAACCACATTGTGATAGGGTTGTTGCGACACATTTTGGTACGCTTGATTTCCTTGAGTAATTTGTTTTGCAAAAATGAGAATGTAACCTAGGGTCTAGGTGGTGTTGGATCACCTTGAACCATAATCACTAGTTTGAAGTGAGGCATGTTAGGTACCCTATGTACAATGAGTTTATTAACATTAATACACTTACCCACTATCCCCTTAGCAGGTGGGATGAATCTATTAGTGATGATTGAGTTAACATTGTTTGTACATTGATTAATCTTGACATCCATCCCTAAATGATTTAATGTGAGAGACCTTACTTCATCCATCAATGCTTCATCTTTTAGAAGAAGAGCATTAGAATGAAGGGAAGGTAAACTATTGATAAAAAAATTGTTGATGATTGTATCTTTAGTAATGTCCAAGGGGTTTAAACATGCAACCAAAGGATAACTATTCATGGTTTTCATATCCTTAGTGATGTCAAAAGTACTTGAGCATTCATCCTGAGGAGGAAGATCGAGGGTCTTCACTTCCTTAATGATATCCAAGGTGTTTGAACATTCAAATAAAGGAGGAATACCATTCTTTGAAGCCCACCAAAGCCTCTGGTCATCCCAAACTCAATGTTAATACAATATCAACCAGACCAAAACTACATGCAAGATATCTTGAGTTAATAGACAAGAATTGTCCACTAGGAAATATCCCCTTGAATTAGGTAAGTATTTCTCCCTCTTTTAGCCACACGTGTTGTAGCACCTATTCTAGTTTCTCTCAAGGGTGGCCTCCTCCTAGATATATATGTTGTTAGCATAGAATTGTGTTCCCCTGTGATGTGTTATGTGTTGTTTAGGCCTCCTAGGATGACCCTTGACACTCTTGTAAGGTCAAGGATACTAGGAGACTGCCTCTATTGTAACCATTCTTCTATTTGTTTCATCATTCTTCTATCTTTTGTCTCCTCTATTTTATTATTATGTGTTGTTCCTTGGGGGCATAGCATTGTGATTGATGACTTGGGAGCATCCTCCTATGTGGTGTTCCTAAGGCACTTGTTCTCCTCTCTCATTTTTATTGTTTACCTTCTTTAGTGGTTCTACCTAGTTAGGGGATGATGAAAACAAACAAATACTACTATGGATCACATGTCCCTTCAGCAAGAAAGCAAAAATGGACCTAGTCCATACATGAAGATGGGGTTGTGATATAGAGGCATCATGCTCTTATCAATTTTGGTTTTATTTGATCTTTTGATGTTTTGGTTTTGGTTTGCATTTTTGTTGTTAATAAGTGTAGGGATTTCTTATCTTCCTTGTAAGCTCCTATCACTATGAACATTTGAGCATAGAATTTCTTGCCACCTAGAAATTAACTAGAATTCCCTATCACCGAGTGATAGGAACTTGTCTTGAAAGAGGTCTTTAAACTGTCAGTATTTATTCTTCAATCTTGACAGTGCCACTTGACGGTTCTATTGAAGATAGTCGATAAAGTTCAAGAGGAAGTTAAAGAGGTCTCTAGCAGGTGGTTCGATGATAGTTGGTGGAAAATAAAAGAAAACCTCAGCAACAATGGCAATGCAGTGTGAGGGAGATGAAACGATGGCAGCAAACAACAAAGGATTGACAGGAAGGATGGTTGAGGATAGAAGAAGAAGTTGAAACGAGAAAATTAGTTACCAAGAAGGAAGTTAGAGTCTGACATAAAACAACCAAGAAGGAAAAGATCATTAAAAAAGACAACACTTGGGAAATGAGGAGAGATTAATCAAGAATAGTCTAGAAGGTTGGGGAGGAACACCAATCAGGCAGAGGCCAAGAGGAAGAAAGGCCGAATAAAAAGAATGGACACCTAACGAGGAATGAAGGTGGAGGAAGAATACGGCCTATTCTAAGAAAAGATAACTATATCAATCAGAAGAGAGACATGAGTTGAGTAGAAATAGTGCAAAAAGGGGGCCGCAGAGTGGAAGAGTGATTGCCTTGGTGATGAGTGAATATCAGAGAAAGACCTGGTCGTCTAAGATGGAAGAATGAGAAGGGACGATTATTACAGAAGGAAAGGGGCTAAATGTGGAGAGAGAAGAATGAAATAATGGAAGAAAGAAGTAACACAAAAGGTGGGAGAGACAGACTGAGCAGGAGGAATTAAGAGAGGTCGTAGGGGGCAAACTAATCATTGAAGCTTGAGTTGCAAAGATTAGAGAGAATAAGAGTTCAAGGATCAACAAGGAGTGCCAGTCGTATTGGTAGATCAGAGGTTAAGACCATTGGAGGTCTTTGACTTGTGGATGGGTATTATGCCTGGAGGTTGATTCCTATGTGAGTCGAGTATATTGCAATAAGTTGTTTAACCCTGGAATAAAATGTGGTGTTATTTATGTTCTTATTCATTGTCTGAGACTATTATCATATTCTGTTCTTTCATGTAATGGTAGTTCCTGTCATTTGGTTAGGATGAATTAGTATTCTGCCTCTATTGTGACAGTAAGTCTAGAAATATGAATGTTGTGAGGCCTAAGTTTGAGTATGGGTCCTTAGACTATTTATAGTATATGGAGAAATATTGTGAGAGTTTCAATCCATGCTATTAGATTGGTATCAGGGCCCCAAAAGATCTGGGAGGTAGAAAAGTTTGCTATTTGTTTTGATAGTTTGATGTTCATAAGAATCTTGGAGTATTATGTGTTTGCAAAGATTAATGGGTTGTTGAAGAAACCTAGATCCCCAAAAGATTTGGGCAGTGAGCACTAAGTGTGTTCTTGATTTTGATGGGTATTGATGTATGAGTGTTGTAGTCTAATGTATGTTGCAGTTTGGTATGTTAATAAGAAAGGAAAGGTACCATAAGACTGGGTAGAGCAGACAAGAAAGAATCCCTGGGTGCGGTATCTAGAATTTGAGAATGAATAGAAAGATGCAGTGTTTGCATAGGTAGAACGCCAAAGGAGAGGCAACATGTGCTAGAATTTACATTGGTGTGTGTTGTTGTGTGAACCGATTGATGAAGGAGAGGCAGTTTGTACTTGAAGATTGAGTAGAGATTATGGATTGCAGCAATAAAAGGAATGGGTATTAGTATAAGAAGACCTGTCCTAATTCCATTTTGGGATAGATATTGGGATGGAGTGGAAAGCAAAAAATTCTGAGAGGAATTGGAGAAGATTGCAAGTAGAATGGATATGTTGGAAAAGAGTTATTTTCCTACTAATGTTGTGGTTGTAGGAAGTGGGCAAGAAGAGGAGAGGAAAATCCTCATTAAAGATAATAAGGGAAGGAGAAAAGAGAAAGTGCAGCAAGGAGCACTAGAAGAAGAAGATAAGATAGTGTCTATGGAAGAGGTACTTGAAGAGACATCTTGGTCTCTTGATTCATTTGCTACTGATTTGTTTGAAAATGTTAATGCAAGTATGAAGAAGGCTGAGAACAAGCCTTTGGAGGCAAAAGAAGAAAGGGCAAGAAGAGAGCCCATAGATGAAGATGAAGATAAGAGTGAAAGAAGACAAGTTGCAGCAATATATAAGAGAAGACACTTTGTAGAAGCAGTGCAATACAAGGTATCTAAAGATGGAGAGAGGGCTAATGAAGAAAAGAAAAAAACTTGTAAAGAGAAAGAGATGGCAAGACATGAAGCCAAGAATGTAAGAAAATTGGGACAACATATCGATGAAGAGGTAAAAGTTAAATTTGATGGTGATTTTGATTATGCAAGTGGAAATGGGAATGTAAATATGCAAGACTGAAAGGAGAAAATAAAATTAGTAGATCATGGCTATATAGTTCCATATTGGCAAAGGAAATCAGTTGTTAATGAACAAAAAAAAGTGAAGCAAGCAGTGGTTGAAGAAAAAAACAAGACAGTACCAAGGATAAGAGCTATGGTGAAGTGTCAAAGGAGAGTTAAGGATAGGCCAAGTGCAGAGGTAGAAGGACATCAATTTAGAAAGATGAAGAACCCAACATGGGTAGTGAAGCATGGGACAACAGTAGAAGAAGTCAATAATGAGAAGAAGAAAATACAAGAGAAGAGGAAAGGTGTCGAGGTGGACAAATCCAATGAACTAGAGAGCATAATAGAGCCTATAGAGGATAAAAAGAAGGATAATTCCCTAGAGCATGCAACGGAGTTAGAGGAAAAGCAACATGATAAAAAGAAAATGAGAAGAGAGATATATAAAATGAGCAAGGAGAGAAAATGAAGGCAGAGTGGAATGTCTAGTAATGAGTACAAAATAGATATGAAGAATGAGTTAGCCAAGGAGAATGGAAACCAAAGGGGAAAAGCAGAGAAAGACATGAAGAGTGAAGGAGTAGTAGAAAATATAGATGAGGAAGCTGGGGCAGCAGAGAATAAAGATGAAGAAGCTAAGGAAGTAGAAGGTAAAGAAGGTAAAGATAAAATTCATGATGGAAACAAGGCAAACATGGAAATCAAAGAAGTAGTAGTAGAAGTTGAGGCAACAAAGAATATAGAAGATGAAGACAAAGACATTCTTAAGGGAAGTATAAAAGAGGTAGAATTTAAAGTTAGGGCAGCAAACAAGAATGGTGGTTTATGGGCACAGTCCTCTTTGATTGAACAAGAACCGTGGGAAGATATTGGAATGCATATACGCGGGATAACGAAGAAAAAGGAAGAAAAAGATATTGTAGATGGTAATAGAGAGGTTGGAGCAACAATGTAGGACAAGGTAAACAAAAATGTCTTTTATAAGAATATGGATATGTATTTCTTTAGAGTAATGATCAATGAGAGGTTTGAGTAACAATCTGTAAGAGAACATGATATTATGGTTTGTGATAAGAGAAAGGATATTAAAAATGATTTGTGGTTGTTTAATTGGGATATGGAAAACGAAGTATATGGAATGATGAATACAGATTTATTAAAGGTTGAGCATGCTTTTACTGGAGTTGATAGACTGATAGGTGAAGTGGAATTAATTAATACCATATATGCAGAGTTTCTTAATCTTTGGATGTTTGGGAAGGATGATTTATGGATGAATGAGACAACAAGAAGTCTGGTTAGTGTGGAGTGGTATGATGAACAACAATGTAGGATGAATATATTGAAGGTGCCAGAAAGATTGTGGAAGAAGCGGAAGAAGGATAGAGAAAAATGAGTTTTGAATAATGACCTCATGTGCAAGAGCACATGATCTTTTGTCTCCTGGGGAGTTTATCGTGCTCTTATCAATTTTGGTTTTATTTTCTCTTTTGATGTTTTGGTTTTGGTTTACATTTTCATTGTTAATAAGTGCATGGATTTCTTATCTTCCTTGTATGCTCCTATCACTATGAATATTTGAGCATAGAATTTCCTGCCACCTAGAAATTAGCTAGAATTCCCTATCACCAAGTGAAAGGAACTTGTCTTGAAAGAGGTCTTTAAACTGTCAGCAGTTATTCTTCAATCCTAATGGTGCCACTTGATAGTTGTGTTGAAGACAGTTGATAAAGTTTGAGAGGAAGTTAAAGAGGTCTCTAGAAAGCGGTTTGATGATAGTTGGTGGAAAATAAAAGAAAACCCCAGAGACGGTGGCAGTGCAGTGTGAGGGAGATGAAATGATGGCAGCAGACAGTAGAGGATCGATAGGAAGGATGGTTGAGGACAGAAGAAGTTGAAACAAGCAAATCAATTACCAAGAAGGAAGTTAGAGTCTAACACAAAATGACCAAGAAGGAAAAGATCATTAAAAAAAGACAGCACTTGGGAAATGAGGAGAGATTAATCAAGAATAGTCTAGAAGGCTAGATAGGAACGCCAATCAGGCAGAGGCTGAGAGGAAGAAAGCTTGAATAAAAAGAATGGACGCCCAACGAGGAATGAAGGTAGAGGAAGAACGCGACCTGTTCTAAGCAAAGATAACTATAGATTCAATCAGAAGAGAGATGTGAGTTGAGTAGAAATAGTGTAAAAAGGGGGCCATATAGTGGAAAAGTGATCGCCTTGGTGATCAGTCAATATCAGAGAAAGACTGGGTCCTCTGAGATGGAAGAATGAGAAGGGACGATTATTACAAAAGGAAAGGGGTCGAATGTGGAGAGGGAAGAATGAACTAACAACATAAAGAAGTAACACAGAAGGTGGGAGAGACATACTGAGTAGGAGGAATGAAGAGAGGTTGCAGGGGCAGACTAATCAATGAAGCTTGAGTTGCATAGATTAGAGAGAATAAGAGTTCGAGGATCAACAAGGAGTGCCATTCATAATGGTAGATCAAAGGTAAAGACCATTGGAGGTCTCTGAGTTGTGGATGGGTATTATACCTGGAGGTTGATTCTTGTGTGAGTCGAGCATATTGTAATAAGTTGTTTAACCTTGGAATAAAATGTGGTGTTGTTTATGTTCTTATTAATTGTCTGATACTATTATCATATTCTATTCTTTCATGTAATGGTAGTTCCTGTCATTTGATTAGGATGGATTAGTATTCTACCTCTATTGTGACAGTAAGTCTAGAAGTATGAATGTTGTGAGGCCTATGTTTGGGTATGGGTCCTTAGACTGTTTATAGTATATGGAGAAATATTGTGAGAGTTTCAATCTATGCTATTAGGTTGATCTATATATCCGATGGTTGACTAGTAGAATCACTCTATGTGATGTATCATCTTATGGCATTTCTTGTGACTAACATTTTACAATCCACTCACTCTGCTCTTGCACACTTTGAATGGTATCTCATCTTATTGCTACACTTGGTTCTAAGGTATCTATAGTATAGCCCAATGGTTATACTCAGTTCCAAACCCATAGTATAGCCTTGGTCCTTGATGTGATTATTTCATGCATAACTTAATCTTGTTGTTTATCTTAGCAAATCTTATCAATGTGTTTGTGGGAACATTCGATGATCATAAGCACATGTCACCTTAGGGGCATGGGCTTTGTGAAAGCTCTTGTTTCCTTGCACATTTTCTCTCTACCTTAACATGCTTGATATTAGTACATGACATCAACCACCTTAAGGTGGGGGCATATATAATGATATCTGTCTAATGATTTTTCTACTAACAAAGCGTGTTTGTAAGTCCTCTCTGTGAGGTGAGATGTTGTATCTCCAGCATGAGTACACATCTTTATTTATATTGCAATAAAAAAGCCCTCTCCATGAGGCAGGATAGTGTATCCTTTTTATCAAGAAGCCCTCTGTGCGAGGCAATATAATGTATCTCTTGATCTAGTGCATATCATTTTATTTAAAATCCCTTAAGTGGAAGGCGGGATGGTGTATCTCTTGAGCTAGTGCACATCCTTTTATTACAAAAGTCCTCTATGGAGGTGTGGTTGGATCTTGAGACTATCCTCCCTTAAGCATGTCTTTGGCAGTTGTTGTGGCATAAGCCCAACCATCAGGTGTGCCTGTAGCGTGTTTGAGATGGTGGGACTTAGCAATAAGCTCCTTCCATTGCCCTTGTTTATCGTGTTTAAGACATATAGTATGTCTATGGCATGCTATACGACGCTCATATTTTTCATGTGTCTTCCATATGTTTTCCCTCGTGTGTAGTGTAAAGGGTGTTGTGATGAGTCCCCCCCACATTCAAGTTTTTTTTGGTGTGTTTTCCCTCGTGTGTAGTGTAAAGGGTGTGGCAATGAGTCTCCCCTATACTTGAGTTTTGTTTGGCATGTCTTCCCTTGTGTGTAGTGTAAAGTGTGTGGCAATGAGTCCCCCCTACACTCAAGTTTTGTATGGCATGTTTTCCCCCTAGTGTAGTGTAAATGGTGTGGCGATGAGTCCCCCTACACTTTGAGTTTTTTATTGCGTGTTTTTGGCGGTGTAAAGGGTGTAGCAATGAGCTCTACCCGCCCTTAGATTAGAATTTTATTGCATATATGAAAATGTTGGGTATGTGCAAGATCATGATGAGCCAAACTATACCTCTAAGTGGCAATGGAAATACAAACAATCAGACTTAATCAAGTTCATGGGAAAATTTGAATGGATTATCTACACAATTTGAAAAAGATGTAAGAATGAAATTTGTAGAGAATTGAATCTAGTTTATGGGCTACTATTTTATTAAAAAGAAAAAAATTTACTTAGTGAAAAATGAATATTTCAATGAACAACTATTAAATTTTTCAAAAAAAAAAAAAAAGTGGGTGTCATTCCAACCAACCTAACTATGAACAATTTTTTTTTTTTTTGAAACTTTCAAAATAAGTAGAGGACTCATGCCCGGATGTGATGCATATTTTTTTGAAATTTTTTTCCAATAAAATAATTAGTTATGTTTTTTACTGTGACTTTTTTTAAAAACTAAAAAGTAATTTTCCAGCTAACCTAACTCGATAAAAAAATTAGAATTCAATTTTTTTAACCTACAGCTAGAAAAGCATAGAGTGTGATGTAACTTTTGGATCTCAAAAAGGTGAAACGGTTTGAAAGTTATGGATGTTTTTCAATCAATGTGTCCATCAGGATTTCAGACACACACTATATAAAAAATTATTAATAATTATTTAATAAAATGATAACCAAACAAATCTTATATTTTAGAAAGCTAACAATTTATTCTATAAACCCTTTTCATTTTATCAATTTTGCATAAAAAAAAGTCGTCAGCACGAAGGGTGAATTTCGAAGAAGAGAGTGAAACTTGCAAAAACATTAGAATTGAGGGAAAGTCAACTATGACAGTCCCAAGCCTACATACAAGGCAAAAGCGAAGCAAAATAGATATCCATTATTAACGGATATCCATTTTTCTTTGGTAAAATATCATTTTCCCTTTTTTAATGTTTTGTAAAATGGATATCCGTTTTGCTTTACCTTATTCCTTTGTCTTATTTAAGTATCATTATATATTTATTATAATATATAGATATTTATATATATTAGTTTTTTATATTTATGATTATTCAAATATTTATATTTATATAATATATCTTGCTAATTAAAATAAATATATTATATAAATTAATATATTATGTTATAATTATTATAATTATACTAATATTTAATTTGATAGTATTTATATTTATTATTTATAAATACAATGAATATAGCATTAATTTTTAGTTTGTTACTAACTATCAATAGTTTATTACTAACTATAGTCAATGTATTCATGTCTTCTTGTATAACCACCACTACCAACCATAAGCTTGTGGTAACACATACAACCATCTAACCAATTCTTTCAACTTGTAGTATTGTAGAACATTCTCTCAACATAACCAAGCCTCTAGATTGTTCCACATGAACTTCAACTCTGCTACAAGTGCACCTACATTATTATTTATGCTTCTATTAGCACAATTAAACATGTAGTTGTGAGTACTTCAAATGACTCATGGTTAAATTTCCATAGCATCACCACATGTAGACATATCTCCATGCTATATTGCAACATCTAAAACTCACCACATCCCACCACATTACATTTTATCATTATTCAATAGTTTCCATATAAGCTCTCTCTCTCTCTCTGACCTATCTACCTCCTAGTTAAATCATTTTCCTAGCTTTCCTAGTTTTCCTTTTCCTTTCCAATTTCCTGAGAGAGAGAGAGAGAGAGAGAGAGTTGCTTGGGGTTAGGGGTCAGGGTTTAGGGGCATTATTTAGGGTTTATGAGTTTAGTATTGCTCAAGTTTAGGGTTTAGGGGAATTATTTAGGGTTTAAGGTTGCTCAGGTTTAGGGGTTTGGGGTTTAGGGTTTAAAGAGAGATAGAGAGAGGGGACTGATAGAGATTGGGAGAGATATAGGAGGTAGAGGGGAGAGATAGGGAGATAGAGAGTGAAAGACATGTCTAGAGACATAGAGAGAGATTGAGAGGTGGAGGGATGATAGAGATAGGGAGATAGGGAGAGATAGGGAGATAGAGGTTTGGGGTTGCTTGGGTTTAGAGGCATTATTTAGGGTTTAGGGTTTAGAGAGAGATAGAGGACCAATAGGGAGATATAGAGGAGACTGAGGGGAGAGATAGGGAGATAGAGAGTGAGGGACATGAACAGAGACATAGGGAGAGAGATTGAGAGGTAGAGGGATAAATGTGATAGGGAGATAGGGGAGAGATAGGGAGATAGAGGTTTAGGGTTACTTGGGTTTGGGGTTTAGGGGTTTGGGGTTTAGGGGTTAGGGGTTAGGGTTTAGGAGAATTATTTAGGGTTTATTGTTTAAGGGTTAGGGGTTCAAGTTTAGAGGTTTAGGGTTTAGGGTTTATAGAGAGATGAATAATAGGGAGATATAGAGGAGACTGAGGAGAGAGATATGGAGATAGAGAGTGAGGCACATGGCCAGGGACATAGGGAGAGAGATTGAGAGGTATAGGGATGATAGAGATAGGGAGATAGGGGAGAGATATGGAGATAGAGGTTTAGAGTTGATTGGATTTAGGGTTTAGGGGTTTAGGGTTGGTTGGGTTTGGAGATAGCTAGAGAGAGAGAGGAGACACATAGGGAGAGATAGAGGAGACAAAGGGGAGAGATGGGGAGATAGAGAGTGAGCAAGATGTCCATAGAAATAGGGAGAAGGATTAGGAGGTAGAGGGATGATAGAGATAAGGAGATAGGGGTTTAGGTTTTCTTTGGTTTAGGGTTTAGGGGTTAAGGTTTAGGGGCATTATTTAGGGTTTATGGTTTATGGTTTATGGGTTAAGGTTTAGATGTTTAGGGTTTAGTGTTTAGAGAGAGATGACCAATAGGGAGATATAGAGAGTGAGGGACATGGCCAGAGACATAGGGAGAGAGAGTGAGAGGTAAAGGAATGATAGAGATAGGGAGATAGAGGTTTAGGGTTGCTTGGGTTTAGTGTTTAGGGTTTAGGGGTTTGTGGTTTAGGATATAGGGGTTTATGGTTTAGGGTTTAGAGGTTAGGGGAATTATTTAGGGTTTATGGTTTAGGGGTTAGGGGTTAGGGTTTAGGGGCATTATTTAAGGTTAAGAGGTTTCTAAGGTTTCTCAGGTTTAGGGTTTAGGGGAAGTATTCAGGGTTTATGATTGCATGTCAAAAGAAGTCTCTCTCTCTCTCTCTAAATCCCTCAACCCTAAATAATGCCCCTAATCCCTAACCCATAATCCCTAAACCCTAAACCTGAGCAACTCTAAACCTCTATCTCCAAGTATCTCTCCCTTATCTCCCTCTCTCTATCATTCCTCTACCTCTCAATCTCTCTCCTTATCTCTATAGGCATCTCACTCACTCTCTATCTCCCTATCTCTCCCTTTGTCTCCTCTATCTCTCCCACTCTATCTCCTCTCTCTCTCTCTCTACCTATCTATCTCTCCCTATCTCTTACCTCTATCTCCCCTATCATTCCTCTATCTCCCCATCTCTCTGGACATCTCGCTCAATCTCTATCTCCCTATCTCTCCCCTTTGTCTCCTCTATCTCTCCCTATCCGTCTCCTCTCTATCTCTCTCTACCTATCTATCTCTCCCTCTCCCTTATCGATGAAGGAAATGAAAACAAGAAAACTAGGTCCTCCCTAAATCCTAAATCACAAACCCCTAAACCCTAAACACTAAATCCTATCTCTCTCTATCTAGCTATCTCTAAACCTGAGCAACCCTAAACTGACCCTAAACCCCAAACCCCTAAACTCTCAATCCAATCAACTCTAAACCCCAAGCCCAAGGCATAACTCTCTCTCTCTCTCTCTCTCCACCCTCTCTTCCTCTTCATCCCTATCCATCTCCCTTATTGACAAAGCAAATGGAAACAAGAAAACTAGGACATGTAAAAGGGAAAGTGAGGACATAATGCAAATTTAACATGGCATGAACTCTCTTGGAAGGCTAAGCATGGACTATAAGAAGATTGAACTAGTTGGATTTGTTAGGCTCACAAAATGAAAGAACCTTAAAGGTTAACCTTAATTAGGTAAGTTTATTTTTGAGTGTGGTTGTTTGTGAAACAATGTTTAAATTAATGTTACCTAAGGATAAATCTAACTATACTAACATTTTAATAACCATGAGAGCTAGGACTAACAATTAGACTAAAATCTTGACAAACAATACAACTTGGACACATGTAGGACTTGGAAAATGGAAAAGAATAAGTATTTAATGTGGAAAACAATGAAAACGTGGTATAGAAAAACAATTAAATGTGAAGAATTAGGTAAAGCAAAATAGATATCTGTTTTGAGTGGCCCAAAATGGATATCTATTTTGCAAAATAGATATCTATTTTGGGTTGCCCAAAACGGATATCCATTTTGGGTTGCTCAAAATGGATATCCATTTTGAAATGGTATGAAAATCAAACTTGGCCAAGTCACAAATTTGGCTAAGTAAAAACATGATTTGTTTTCTATTGCCACTATTTGGCCCGCGATGATCCTGCACATACCCTGTTATATCAATGCTATATCAATGTATTCATCAGGTTTGCATGTCTTCAATACTATCTTCTTCATGTTTTGTGTGTCTTCAATATTGTCTTCTCTGTGTTTTGCATTCTTGTCACTATCTTCTCTATGTTTTGTGTGTTTGCAATGTGTTTTCTAGTGCTTAATTGAGACTAGGGGCTAGAAATAGTTCCTCAATCTTTGTGTATGCCTTAGCTTCAAGTGCCTAGTGTGTTTGATGTATTTTTTTACCATAATTTAATGCATTTATGGGTTGTAAGTTCATACATACATTAAAGTGTGGGCTAAATGTTATGTCGTAAAGTGTCCCCCTAGGAATTTTGCCTCCTAACTTTAGCTCCCGGGTCCCTTAGATTTAATCATGCATGTTAAAAATGAATCTCAGAGGAAAATCCCCTGAAACCCATGTCAAATGGGACTTAGGGGTCACTCTTAAGCTTAATCAAGTCCCAAAATATGTCCCTGGACTTGGGCGCTCGTGCCCTAGTCCAGACCTATTTTATTGGGACCCAAATTTTAAATGTCAGCAAAGTGACCATTAAAAGGTTTCCCTTTGTTAGCCTATTCAATTTAAATTATGAATGTTTAGTGGGAATGCATATATAAACATGTTTAGGACTTCATTTTAAACCTAGTTGATTAAGGTGAACTTATAATCATCAAGCAAAGAGCATTCAAGGCATTCATTAAGTTGCAGAGCAGTATTGTGTTGTGTTTGTATTCATTTGTTGCAGATTTGGCTTCATCAACTCATTTCCTCATGGTGTGAAGATATTTCATCTTTGTGAGGGTTTACACCTACTAATATGATATCTACGTTGTGTTTCAATCAATTTATCATATCATTTACTTTTTCATCTGTCCACCAAGGACACACACTCTCTCTAACAACAGTGTTGGAAAGCTTGAATGCCATTATGGGTCTTGACCGAGGCAAGCTCCTAAACACCACAACCCCCAACCCCTCTCTTGTGATTGCAGGTTACAGGTGTCAGGTCTTATGGAGAGGAGTTGCAGGAAGATAGAACATAGCATAAAGATTCCAGATCTGAAGAAAATGATAGAAAATATCCTTGATTGGACATAGGCACCTAGCCCAGTGTCCTCTAGTTTTGTATCTCTAGAAATCTCTGAGTAGGTTACAATCTAAAGCATCTTTTGGTTCCAAGCCATTAGAAAAAGTTGCCAGTTGGACTTAGGCACCTACCCTAGTGTCCACAAATTTTCCACTTTCTAGAATCTAAAATATGGTATGTATCTAATCTAAATTTAGTGCCTTCCTGTGCGAGCATTTGTCGTGTTTTGTTTGTTTGTTTATGATCTCATATAATTAGGGTTTAAGGCATAATCATATTAGGATTTTACCAAAATATCTATCTATTTTATCTTTCCAATCATCTCATAGTGACACCAGACCTATAGTTGAGTCCTCTATCACAGTTGTGACTTACCTCAATCTATGTCCTTGAATGTATGTATGAAAGAAGGGTTTGATTGAATCTAATTAACTATACATTGTACATCCTTTTATCATTCCCACTTTTCATACATTACACTAATAATGGAGAAGGGAGTCCAAGGTTTGTGAGAATGGGAATTTGTCAATAAGTAAGTAAAGAATAGTTAAAGGAACTCATGAAAATGAGAATTTGAAAATAGTGATGAAAAAGGTGTTTAAGTGATGGTTCGTGAATCAAGTTTTTTTAGTAAAGGCCCTTGTGTCCAAGGTTCAAAGAAAAGTTTTTTAACTGCTAAAGGTTGTTTTGAAAGGTGGTTCATGGCTCTCCTATTTTTTTGATAAAGGTGCTAAAGGAAAAACTCATGAAGGTAACTATATGAAGACATAAGCTATTTAAATTAAAGATTTAAATATACAGTATAAAGCTGACTTGGTGACATAGACTAGAGATTTAAATGTTGGCACCATTGCAATAAAGTGTGAGAATTTTAGTTTGGGTCCAAACCTATAATGTGGATTGGACCAACCTAAGTTTGTGTTTTGGGCCATGTTTCAAAGTACAAAATTACAAGATGGGCCACCCCTTGGATTTGTATACATTGGAATTCAAATTATAGATGCCGACCTTAGGGAATGTTTTGTTCAATAAAGTATTGCCGACATAAAGACTGTTTTCTATAGATTGATATAAAAGAAAGATGACTATTGTGTATTTATGTGGGTGTGTCTATGAGTATCAGTGTAAAATATAGCCTAGGTTAACAGTAAAAGCAAAGGGCATGAATTGAAGATCTTGAGATCACACAGTATGTGATAAATGTTTTTGAATTGAAAGAAAATTGATTATGTTTCAGTTTGCTAGGTTGGAACTCAGAAGGCAAAGTTGTTGCTTCAGTGCTAGGTTGGTGCTTAGAAGGCGAAGTTGTTGCTTCAGTGTTGGGTTGGTGCTTAGAAGGCAAATTTGTTGCTGTAGTGTTGGGTTGATGCTTAGTTTGGTAAGGAGATTGAAATCTCTTGTAGGTTGGGGCCTACAAATCTGTAAAAGGATTGTTGTCCTTTCTAGGTTGAAATTCATGTGGGTTGGAGCCTACAAAATACTATAATTCACTGTTTCTTTTTTGAGGCTAGATTTCGGCAATAGACCCAAGCACCTCTTCTCACCATGGCTTTTCCCATCTTGGGTTTCCACATAAAATATGGTATCAAGGTCTCTTGTGTGGATGTGTGAATGTGTTTATGTTTGCATATTTTCTTTCATAGTCTGATTGATGCAGTAGAATTGAATTAAAAGTGGCATTTACTGATTCACCCCCTCCTCTCAGTATATTAGTGTGTTCTAACAATTGGTATTAGATCTAAGTTCCTTGGTGTAGCCTAACAACTGAAGGTAGGTCTTGGATAAGAGCACATGGTTGGACAGGAAGGATCCTCTTCAAATAAAGAACCTCTTTTCGATGGATCTAACTATGTGTTTTAGAGTACAAGGATGGAAGCCTATCTAACCTCATAGGGTTTGATGTATGGAAATATGTTGTGGATGGTTATACTGCTCCTAAAACTCCACCAACATATCAATTTGATAAGAAGGCATGTGAGAATAATGCTAAAGATAAGAATGCAATTCTAATTGGATTGAAAAACACTGAACTTGTTAAGGTG
This sequence comes from Cunninghamia lanceolata, assembly GCA_027924645.1. Taxonomy (NCBI): domain Eukaryota; kingdom Viridiplantae; phylum Streptophyta; class Pinopsida; order Cupressales; family Cupressaceae; genus Cunninghamia; species Cunninghamia lanceolata. Next base: position 108,172 of record BSBN01001491.1, read on the forward strand.
ATGCACTGCAAGTCTGCTAAGGATATTTGGAAAAAGCTTAGTAAGATTTATGAGGGTGATGATAAGGTGAAACAATCTAAGATACAGACCTACAGAGGCAAGTTTAAAAGTCTGAAGATGAAGAAAGAATAAAATATTGCTGACTATCTACTCTGGGTGGATGAAATTGTCAATGCTATCAGAGGACTTGGTGAAGAAATGGAAGACCCAGTGATTGTGAAAAAGGTCCTAAGATCCCTTCCCCAAAGGTATGATTCAAAATTTTTTCCATTGAAGAGGGAAGAGATCTAAATAAATTTACAATGGATGAATTATATGTATCTCTCACTGCTTATGAAATGAGGAATGTGAGTAAGGAGACATCTAATAAGGAAGCTTCTTTCAAAGCATCTAAGAAAGAGAAGAATGATGCATTTGAGCCAAGTGATGGGTCTTATAATGATAGAGAGAACTTTGTGAGAAAGGTTTAGAAGGGTTTCGACAAGTACCACTACAACAAAATTGGCAATTAGTGCCTAAAATAGAACTAGAATTTAGTGCATTTGAGTTCATGGATTGGACACTTTTGCCGATGCCAAACTCAGCGCAAACATGCATTTTCACTTTGGCACCAGGTTTAGTGCCAGGTTTAGCTCCAGGTTTGGTACTGGGCTACCGTCGAGTTTAGCGCTGGGTTTAGTGCCAGGTTTTGTTGCTTCCAGTTTGGCTTCTAGTTTTGCTTCTAGTTTTTCTTCTTGTGTTGCTTCCAAGTTTGCTTCTGGTTTTGCTTCGAGGTTTGCTTCCAATTTTTCTTCCAATTCTACTTTGAAGTTTGCTTCCAGTTTTGCTTCCTTTTTTACTTCCAGTTTTGCTTCCAATTTTGCTTCTAGTTTTGCTTCTAGTTTTGCTTCCAAATTTGCTTCCACTTTTGCTTCCAATTTCACTTCCAATTTTGTTTCTAGGTTTTCTTCCAATTTTTCTTTCAATTTGGCTTCTAGTTTTGCTTCCATTTTTGCTTCTGGTTTTGCTTCCAGTTTTGCTTCTAATTTTGCTTCCAAGTTTACTTTCAATTTTGCTTCCAATTTTGCTTCTGGTTTTGCTTCCAATTTAACTTCTGGTTTTGCTTCCAATTTTGCTTCCGATTTTTCTTTTGGTTTTACGTCCAGTTTTTCTTTCATTTTTTCTTCCAGGTTTGCTTCCAGTTTTGCTTCCAATTTTGCTTCTAGTTTTGCTTCCACTTTTGCTTCCAAATTTACTTCTAGTTTTTCTTCCAATTTTGCTTTTGATATAACGTCACTTGTTGCTTCCATTTTTGTATTCTTTTGTTGCTTCTAATATGGCTTCTATTATTGCATCTTTTGTTGCTTCTAAAATTGCTTCCATTATTACTTCTTTGTTTGCTACCTGAATTGCTTTTGTTTTTTCTTCCTAGATAACGCCAAGTTTTGCTTCCAAGATTGCTTCTGGTTTGCTTCTAGTTTGGTTTCCATTGTTGCTTCCTTTTTTGCTTCTAAAAATGCTTCTTTTTTTCTTATATTTATTAATTTAATATGTTTTATTTCAATTTAATTAGTTAAATATATCATGCCTCTTAAATAACTCATATGATTATAGAGTAAGTAATTTAATTATTTAACCCTTATGATTAAATGACAAGATAATTATTTTTTTGGTTGGTAAAAGGCATTATAGGCCCACATATATTGATATTATGTAAAAAGGTTTACATACAAAACTATCTATTCTCTAGATATACCGCACAGATTCAAGCTTATACAAAACTTATACAAAAAATTACATATCGACTAGATGTGCCATAAAAAAACCCTGAATCGTAGACACCAAAAAGAATTTCAAAATTAATAGAATTCATCTGATGCCACAAAAATGTCAAATAGTTGGATCCACAGTGGAGAATGTTCCCAAATTATGCCTATTGCTCGCTGAATAAAATCCTTCCCCCTAGAGGCCCAAATGCAATGTGTGATCAACTGTTGACTGGCCACTAGATCTACGAGGAAGGGGAGGCGTTCGACCACTGCATCAGGTTCTAGAAGTTTTGACAAATCCCTTGCTTTTAGAATTCTATTAAGGAGATCTATAAAAACATAAATTTCAACATTGTCACCAAGGAGATGGTCCTTGAAAGTTGCCCTCAAACACACCAATGCATCCGCTTTCTACATTCCCAGGTCCAGCAATGATGCAAGAAACTGGGAGGTGATATTTTTGTTAACCCAATATTGATCCACAAACAAAAGGAAATGGAGCCCCAACACCATCTTCATAGCTTCAATAAACAACTTTCAATGAACTTTACAAATTCCAAACAACCGAGCATCAAAAATTTGGCCCAGATTAGCAACCTGTCGCTTATTGTTGGTGAGACGAATAGGAGTCTCCATTTTGAAAATATGAATTGCAATTTCATAAGGCGAGTGAAAGTTATAAAATTTTGACTAACAATGCCTTAAATGGCCTTCAATGTATCAATGAATGAAACATTAGATGAACGTCCTGTCTAAAAGGAATTGGCATCGATCGCACAAGGCAGAATAACATGATAATTAATTCGCATGGGAGAATTAATGTTTATACAGAATAACAAGATAATAATTTAAACATGATCATCATCTATAATATCATCTATAATTAAAACAAGTGAGTCAAATAAGAGGCATCAAATTTCCATAGTCCATAGTGTTAAGTTCAGTACTTCAGGAATAAACTATGTGCAAGTTTTTATCTCAACGTTTCAGATCAAACTCCATGATCCATCATCAGGAGAAAGAGCAGGGAAAGAAAGCAATGATTTAACTGAATTTGAGAACATCCATCCTGAGAAGTAAACTAAAATCATCATACGCAATAAATATGCATCCAAAAATCATTGACCACTTCCAATATATATAAATTAACAAGTCAATACTGATAAGATCATCATCATATATAACTAAAACAAGTGAAAGTCAAATATGCTAGTAGATCAATAACATGTCAAAATGATACATGTCCAACAGTCGACATAAGTTAAAATGATACATGTACAAATGATATAAGTAAAAATGATAAATTATGTGACTCAAAATGATACAAGTCAAGATGATACATGTCCAAATGATATAAGTCAAAATGATACATAAATTTATGATTCAACTCATTAATATGGTACTGCAAGCTGTGAAAATGATACATATGATAGTAACAATGAAAAGAGGCATCATAACGATATATCAACAATGATCCATGATGCAGTCTATATGATCATGAATGTCACTGGCTACTACCAGCAACTGCCTCATCATCATCATCACCATCGTGATCATCATCATCATCATCATCATCATTGTCATCAGCCTCGATGTCTTCTGTATCTACATCATCATCATCCTCTACCATGTGATCTCTACCAGAATGAACATAATCTGGATCTATATCATGAGGATCATCTTGATCTTCTAGAAGACTCGTGTTCTACAAAAAAAATATTTAAAATGAAAAGTTAATATTTATTTCATGCAATAATTTATTTTCCTATTATATATCTAATATTACAACATATGAAACAAAACCATAATCATATTACATCATATCAAAGTGCACATACCATAATAAAATTTTAAAAAAGTTATAGCTAATATGTGATTCCAATGATGTAAAACATGAAACAATTCTAATAAACGTTAGTAAAGATCATAAAAAAATTTGTTATACAATTTAATTATCAATTATAAATTCTATTACATAACCTTAAGTGCCACAAATTGCTTGGTCCATGTATGTTCTTTTTCACTATTAATCTAAATCAAAATAACCTATTCTTGCCATCTTCCCATACTTGTATTCCAAAATGCAAAATAATAAATCCGCTCAATTGATGCCCTAACCCTAATAATCCTGCAACATCCCCACCATTACCCTCCAAAAAGAATAAAATTATTTAATTTGACTTAAGGATCCTTTAGAAGTCATAAAGCAAAATATCGTTGGGAGAATACCATGTCAAGAGGACTCACTTTAAGGTCTCCCCGATAGCCCGATGTGATAAAGTCAATTTGTATTTCGCTGACATCAGAAAATCAAGGAGATAAAATATATCGAAGAGACTGAAGCATATCAGGAAGACTAAATCATATGTCTCTTTGATACCCCGATAACTTCAAGCACATTGAAGGGACTGATACATATTGGTGTGACACTTAAATGTGTCCCGCCGATACAATGATATCCAAGTGTAAAAGCATTTCGAGGGGACTTGAGGATATCGAAGGGACATAATCTCTAGTCCCGTCGATACAATGATAAATGGTATTTTCAAAGGAAATAAAAAGGGTTCTATAACATATAAAAGGATATCGGCAAGACATAATGGTATCAATATGACATTATCAAAGGTCACTCTGATACCTTGATGAATGGTGAAATAATATCGAGGAAGGAAAAGGGTGACCATCTTGATAAATCAATGACATGACTATTAGATATCTATCAAACGGCCCCCAATTCAAATGAATTAATTGCTCTTGAACCAATATTGCATTTGACACATATACACCATCAATGAACTAGAGCCAAAAGGATTAACAGGCGGGGAAAATTGAGAAGAAAGATAGAAAAGGGCAAGTTGTAGAACAAGGAAAGCTCGTCCAAGTAAGTACTCCAAACCTAACTTTGAGATTACAGAGTACACTTCAATTTCAAATTCATAAACACATGAAACCATGGAAAGTAGGAATGAAAACCCTAAGAAGAGACAAAAAATAGAAGATAGACATCTAAACCAAGACTTGATAGAACAATGCCCGGGGTCTAGGCAGAGGTCTAGAAGAACTGCCCAATTGAATCCACATGCTGAAAAAATTGAAGATAGTAACAGACATGTAGGAGATTCATGGACCCCCATCAAAGGATATGACCTATTTATATACCACTACGAGAAAATGCATAGACACAAGCCAGTCTCTAATCCATGGAGGATGAACTTGGGGAAGTTAGTAGTGCCAAATGTGTTTGTAAATGTAGAATTTCTCAAAATGTTTGTAGATAACTATAACCCCCAAACCCATATGATTGAGTTGAAGGATGGGTCAGGGTTTATTCCTATCACTCGAGATTATATCTCAATGGTTTTTCAATTAGACATGAGCTTTGATATGGTATTCAGGATCAAGGACTTATTAAATGAATACTGGAATCTGAGTAACACCTATAAAAGATTGAGATTATCGTTTCACAGGCCTCAGGATGAAAGTAATCATCTCATAGTGTTTTTAGCAATGGAGGATCCCCCTTATTCAATTGAATTGTTTGAACCATATTTCAGATATACCTATTATTCTGTCTACCAAGTATTGGGTGTGGATGCCCCTGAATATATGGATATAGCTCCAATGGTTTTAGCTGCTGATATACAAAGCCCATATGCCAAAACATCAAACTATGTTGAATATCTCTCTAATGATATTCATAATGATTTAAAAGCTATAAAGGAGAACAAGAGGGGTTTTAGGTTTAAGAATTATTCTTTGTTTATGCATCTTGTGTTATATAAAGGGTAAAATTTGAGTTTATGGGATGAATCTCTTAGGGTTAGAGATCTAGACAGAAATGGAGATATCAACCCAGTACAAATGTGGACAACTGTATATTTTGTAAAGCCTTTATATGCTCTATTTGGTCACCCATGCAGTTATAATTTGTCACCTAATATACAAAGATTTTTCAGGTCTAAGGATATGGATAAGAGTAAGAAAATCAATCACAATTGGGGTGATTGGTATGTATACAGGGATTGTATAAAGATTAGAGTTTTTGGATATGAAGGAGCACCATTTTTGCTCCAAAAACTTGCCTTGATAGATTGGCATATTTAGATATTGTTAAGCAGTTGGCCTGTTCTGATTTCATGCACTTGAGGAAACATAATAAGCAATCTTTCATGCTAGGTAGCTTGTGTTTTGGGAATTTTACTGCCTTTTCTAAGAAAGGGTATGAAGAAATTGAAAATAGATTAGATTATTTTGGGCTACCTAGAGGAAATGCCAGGGAGAACTTTGACCCTGAGCACTTTATAAATAATGTCAGCACAAATCAGAAGTGAAAGAAGTATCAACATGTTATATTTGTAAATGATGATCTGATCAGAAATACTGATGAAGCTTCTGCAGTTGAAAGGAGACAGTTGTATCATAAGGTCATGATAGATGAGGCTTGGATGGTAGACCAAAACCCCAATTATAAAGGAGCCTTTCTAGAAATAGATGATCCAATTGACATATTGAGTATGTTGGTTTCAAAAGCCCAAAATTTGATTGTAGATGTCCCACCTGAGGTTTTTAAAAGTAAAGGTAGAAAATTCAGAGAAATACAGGTTAGATTTGAGATTCCTTTGAGTCACTTATCTTCTCAACCTACACCTGATATCATTTTTTCTATGGATACTAGCTTTGTAGAAGATGATGGATTAGGATGAAACTGTGCAAATTTTTGAACCCATGATTGACAAATATGACCCTCCTATGGACAGAGAAGCAGTCAATATAGAATCTCCCAATGAACTATCAGAGGATATGAGACATATGGCCTGCCAAAAAATTGTCTCAAATAAAGATTTTATAAAAACCCTTGAGTTTAAAACATTTCTCTATGAATTCAAAGGAAAAAAGGCTAGGGAAAAGATGAAGGATATTTCCCCTGAGATACAAAGTGAAGTGTTATATGAACTCCAAAAAAAAATTGACAAAGCCATGGATAACATGACCCCAGAAAAGGGAAGAGAACTTTTAGAGGAGGCATGGGTTATGTTAGTATTTGGATGGGATATGACAGTTGCTATTGTTTTTGATACTTTCGAAAGAAATCAGGATAAGAAAGTAAAGTTAAGCATTGAAGCTATGGACAAGGTTAAGACAGGTTCTGGGTATGATCCTGATAAAGCAGCTTTGTTGATATGGGCACTCTACCCTCCACACTAAAGGCCTCAAATCATTGATGATCCAAACAAAGAATTTGGTCATCTTATAATACAGAGAGTTGAAGATACTGACTCATTTGATACTGCTGAATTGAATGTAAATGTTGCCAAACTGACAAAGGCTCAGATAGAAAAACTGGTCAGAAATAACAATGCTTATGTAGCAGAGAATACAAAATTGAAACAAGAAATTGTTATGTGTAAAGATAAACTGGCATCATCTAGTAGTCATTTACCTTTTCAAGAACCAGACAAAAGAATGATGGAAGCCATAGCTGATGCAAATTATTAGAAAGTAAAGGCTAAGAAATTCCAAAAGAAAAGTGACAAATTGGAAAATAATATAAAGGTTGTCAAGTACCAAATGGCTTCTGAGTTGATAAACAAAAGATTTGAAATGATGATGAAACATAGTGATCAGATATGGGATTTACATAAAAGGACCCATAATGTTCATCAGGAACATAAAAGATTGCATCTCAGAATGCTTGAGAAGAAAGAAGAGCTAAAAACTAAGGCAAACATCAATGAGCAAACACTTAGGGAATGTAATGAACTGATCACTAAACATGAAAGATTTAATAAATTGTTAACAGGAGATATTAGTGATTTTGACCTGCAAGGGGACATGGCATTTCCTAATTTCTTCAATAATGAAGGAAATATATAGGACAAAGGTCTGTGGAAAGAAGAATTGGCTCATTTATTACCCATAGCTCTAGAGAAGGTCAATGATGAAGACAGGGTGATAGAGAATACACATAAACAATTGGATAAAATATTCAAGCTAGAATTTGTCATGATGGATATAATTACCATAAACACTTGTGTATCTCAGGAGTACATTGATCACATAGCCAAGGTAAACCTGTTTATTGCCAGAACAGTATGAGAAAAGCATAGAAAGAAGAATTAAGTTTTGAAAGTTTTGGCGATATATAAAAGCGATGTATTGCTTTTAGCAATGGGAATAGGCACAACATATTTGATAGAAACTACAATATAAAGAGGAATACCTTGCTAGGCCTGTGGTCATGGGTATTCTATGAAGACTAATGGATTCGGATCTTAATCGAGTTGTTAATGCCTATAATTACTTTTTCCTAATTATGTTTAATTATGAAAAGATACAAAATATGAATAGTTGCATCTATTCAGGCCTGAAGCTTGTTCGCTGCCCATATATATATGAGGGAAACCAAGGCCGTAGGAATCATCATCATTCAATCCATTCTCTGCAAGACAATTCATACTTATATATTTACAATCATATTTCAAGTTCAAGACATTACCATGATATTTTAGTATTTTAATGGGCAAGGATGATCAAAATTGTGGATATATCTATGGTGTTCTAATATTCTATTGATATTAAAGTTTATCAGTTGTTTGACTATCTCCATCTTGGCTATTTCCAATTAGTTAAATCCCTAGATTTATCAATGCACATTTGCTATCATTGTGTGGATGCTTTTTGATTGGTTTATGTTAGAAGTTGATTTAATTCCTTCTGAGTGGTTTAATATTTATTGGTCTCTATTTTGAGTTAAATCCTTTAAAATAAATCATATTGCTAGGTTTCCTTCAAATAGAATTAAACCCTTTCAGGCAAACCCAGTAACTTGAAAGAATCAACTAGATATTAAAGAAGAGTCTAGTAGCTAACCATCTTGCACGTTCATACAAGGTATGAACATTTAGAAGGTGCCAGATAATCAGAGTTAAGCCAAGTAGTTCTACAAATCATTAAAGCCTTGACCCCATTACCCAATAGCATTAGGCATTGGTCACAACCTTTTTATAACAATCCTTTTATATCTCATAACCTTACACACATCTACTTCACATTCATTTGCCATTGTGAAGGTCAATCAAGTCTGCACTAATCATGAAGACCTATTTTTATGCCCCCCCCCGCTACAATTCCTTGAGTCTTTTACACCATGTCTCTTCTTGTTCCAAGAACCCATAGAAATTGCAATACACTTTTACAAGTTTAGATGTGATCAAACTAGATGACAATCGAGGAGGAATCTCGAAGGTGCTGGTAGGTTAGTAACAATAAACTTATAGGAAAGAACATATGTGAAGCATGATTTATTTGTTGGGGGCTTATGCAATCTCTAAATAACAAAATAAAGTACAATGGGATATTTTTAGATGCAACTAGATATGTATGTTTAGCAGCTCTTCTCTTTGTTTAAAGAATTGAATTCACAAACCTTTCTAACTTGGACAATTTTTGTATATACAATTTTACTAATCTTCTTCTATTTGTAACTCTATGTTTTCTTTACCAAAAGAAGTTTTTTTTGCTGAGCATGGATCATACCACCATTAATTTCAATCATAGGTGCTCCTTTCAATTGAGAACGAGGTTCAGATTCCGTACATCCCTTAAAAGATGTGTACGCTTCTCAAGGTGAAATACTTTTAGCATAAAGTAATTGTACAAACCTTCGGTTTGCAGTTATCTCAAGCTATAGAGAAGGCCAATGGGCCTATAGTTAGAGATATCACTCCTATGAATTGCAATGGAATGATAGGAAAATGGTTAAACCAAAATTTTCCTTGGTTGGACAGCATGGCCAAATCTAGTTTAGTATGAGGCCTATCGTGTTTGTGTTTAAATTTAGACCATAAAATTAGTAACTGACTAATAAAATTCTCTCCCTTCAGCACTTTTATGGATCATACAATAGGAATTTTGAATTTATAATATGCCATAGATATTTTCCTCTTATTTCATAAGGAGCACATCCTCTTCATCATTGAGGTTTCTAGTTCTACCTTGCTGTAATTGCCATGTAGAATCCATGTTGCTTCTGGGCATTAGTTCTAGAGAAATGTACATATACATGCCCAATGTTGCAGCAGTTGACCAAATTTCTCTTTCAAATGGAGTTTGTGAAAATGTTTTCTAGTCCTCTTCGGGGTCATATTTCTGTGCCTACTTTTGCATGTCTTTTCTCCACCTAAAGAATGAAAATAAATTTATGTTTGGCCTTGGACCACCATGATGGATGGAGCTATGTAGCCCAAAGCTTGTAATGAGATATGACCAATCACTATAGCCCCATTATCAAAGAAGATAAAAGAATGACATCTCAACTGGAAAGATACAAAACATATTTATTGACTCTTCAAACATTTTCTGCCTCCCTATGTTTGAATTGAAGCAACCCTAGGAGATATTTTTAATGTCAGTTGTGTACTGAGAGTGCATTTTTTCCCTTTTAGTTTTTATTAAACATTTTCCATGTAGGTAGTCAATTATACCTAGGTTTGGTAGAACCTGAAGTGAAGTTTGATCTTCCTTCAAATCACCCTGACTTCATAAGGAATCCAAAGTGGGATCAGTCATAAGGAGGCAGACAAACAAGGGTTTGTTGTTCATGATTAGCCAGTCAAACTTAAGCATATGAGATAGCATGGCACACACAAAATGTTGTGGATAATGACCACAAGATTAGGTTAATTGCAACCACTTTTTGTAAGCAAGCACAAGACTAGTATACTCATTATGATCCTAATGGCACCGAGAATGATCTTGGTAAATTGCTAAGAGATTTCCTTCCCAATTTCAATTGCCCTAAGATGGTGCATCATAATATTGTGGCATTAAAGGAAATAAGGCAACAATCAGGAGAGATTGTGTGTAGGTATGATCAACACACTAAGGAATTGGTGTTAAAGATTGACCCAACTATAAAATTTTGAAATTTAGAAGGAATGATTTATTGGTAGGCTAATTGGACATATCCAACATGAACTAGTTTAGCTCACTCTCCCTAATTAAAAAGTTTCCTTAAAAGTTGTGTTGAGATTATAAGAATTAGGGGAGCCCCAAACATATGATTCTACTATATGCCTAAAAGAACAAATGGAAAAATGGTCATGCAAATAGCACAACTTGCAAGTGAAACTCTTAATCAATGTGGTTTATGATGAACAAAGTGCCACACTAAGGAGAATACAACTACAAACTATCTAGAGGTGGGAGCTCAAGCTATTAATGCCACATAGTTCCCTCTTGCTTAACGCATACCTAATTGCACCATATGTCATGAGACTTGTGAAATTATCCACCACTACAAAAGTGAAAGGATGTTCCTAGAAATTACTAGTGCAAGGTTTTTCACATATCCACCCATGACATTACCACCTACAAAGTAATACAAGTCCTCCACAAGGCAAGAGGAAAACAAAATTAAACACAACCACACAACTCTAGTCACAACCACAATGGATGGTGTTGTGCTATTAGGAGTCATAATATATGGAGCATGGAGGAAATCAAGGAGGCCATGGTAGAGTATGTAATAGAAAAATCTATTGCTACTAGTGTGGAGAACTTGGGCATACCTCACGTAGTTGCACAAAGTTTCCAATGTATACTTATTATGATGTTGATCACAAGATAGAGGATTGCCCTACATTGTTGCAACTATTGGAATATTCAATGATGTGTCTTTGATAAAGATATCAATGATGTGCCTTTGATACGGGACTTATCATTTTCATAATTTCTATCACCACCTAATGATTCAATAAAGGATCTGATGTCTATACATTAATTCAATATAAACAAATGTATGGATGATTTAGTGGATTGTTCACATAACTCATGTTTGTATATAAGTGATTTCCCTTATAGTTGTCGAGCTTTGTGGATTAAAATTATTGTGAAAAATGTCCAAGGATTGTTCTGTAAAGGTAAAAAGGTGCATTCATAATGAGAGTGACTGAAGTTTAAATCTCAACACTGCAATAAGGTAACTAGGAGGACATGTGCACATGTCTAGGACTACAAATGATGGGACAATTGAGTGAGATCTAGGGTCAACAGAGAAGCACTTTAGAACTCATCCTACACATCAATAAACAACTCAACACAAGAAATACAAATTGACATATTAACACAACAATATCCAACTAAGTTATTGAAAGTCAACTATTGATACCTCGTTCTCCATCTAGATTACAAAATCGGTCCACTTTTTTCTTTGTAACATTTCCTTTTCAAATTGGCTTGGATGTCGGCCATATTTCTCCTCTTGTCAAAACATGACACATGGACTAGTTAATCTAATTAATATGTAATCATTTACTTTTTCCTAGGAAATAAAAAAAGATCATTTAACTTATTAAATATACTTACAAATGTACAGATCAAGGCCTGTAAACCTTTCTAGCCACTGTGATACGTGGTACGAAGTTTGTCAAGCCTAGCCTTGGAGACCTCGTCCTGAAACGTATACTAATTCAATTTAACTATGCATAAATAAAATTTAAAAATCATTTAATAAATTAGATATAATCTTATGTGCAAATTCAAATACTTGCATACTCTCCTCACCAGACTTCCTCCATGCATAAGACTTCTCATATACTTTTACAAGCTCTTTCCATACTTTCAAACGTACATCAATTGGCCTTTTTTTGAGCCTTAGCTCGGGAGGGAGTTTTTTATCTTCTTTGTTTGGTTGCACTAAAATCTCTTGCAGTTTTGAGAAATTCGTAACTTTATCTTTACAAACCAACCTGTGCCAAATTCAGTCTCCATGTCTTGGATAATTGCTTTTTGTAGGTGCATGGGTATCTTTGAGAATGGCAAATGTAGATGGTCTTTGAACCATTGAAGGCATGATTCCTTCAACCTATTCACAAACATTTTTCCATCATCTATCATTTGAACTTCCCCTAAAACCACATTGTATTCTATCTTGGTATCGTAGATACCAATGCAAGATGCAAAACATGGCGTGGTGGTCGAAGAAGTTTGTGTCCCAGGAGTGGCTGGGAAATTGGAAGCCTCTGCTCCCTGTTCTACAATCTTAGAGGTTACTGTTATTGATTTCCTCCTGGATCTTATTCTCGATCCATGACTAGTTGGGGAATCAATTAATTCCCTTTGACACTGTTGATTTGGTTGCAATGTTTCAGGGGCTTTACTAGATCATTTTTCTATGTATTTGGTAAGCATTATCAAGTCCACACCATCCAATTTGTTCACTGCCTCTACCCCCAATATGGAAGCCAATGCCTCTTTATCTTTGTCTGTCTCATATCCCTACATATATAATAAATTTCTTCTTTTCAATTTATAAATAAAAAACTAAAAACTAAAAATCAAAGAAACAATGGAAACATTTACAAATCTATAAATTGACAATGAATTACCTCATTATGGCTAGAGTCTGCTCCCTTTTCTATATTCCCTCTATTGCTTGACATTTTGAGGTGACCTAGGGCAAATTATTTTCATCCAGTCTATGGAGGAAAATGAAGTACACACTGCCAGGTATGAAAGTTTTCATCCAGTTTTTGACCTTTACTTTGTAAAGCAAATCATGAAGTTGTTTTCCTCTGTAAGTTTGCTGCAAGAAAGTAAGCTTATACATAAATTGAAATAAAGTACACATTTATAATATTATGGAATGTGGAAATTTGTTGTCTATAATGAAAAGACTTGCTCAGAATTATCTTCAAGATATGCCTTATGAATATTACAAGACCCACATTTGTCCAAATGAATCCAACATCTGATGGGAAAAAAAGAGAGGCGATGCCCTTACCTAGCAAAAATAGAAGAAGAGCTCAGTACAAATTGAAAGGCTGAGATATCTAGAAGCAAAGGTATGGAAAGGAAATTGGGGTTGGAATACAGGTCCCGCCATTGCCAAGGATCTGCCCAAAGTAAGCGCGAACACAAAAACCCCAAATGCTCGATTTCCAAACACAAAATGAACACCAAAAATCAATAAAGTTTTGTTGTTTTTTTTGTTTTGGGGTATGTGCAGGCAAGAATTTTTAAAATATTTTTGATCCATCAGTTGGTGCTATAGTCAGATCAGTTAGTGACGACTTTAGCGCCAACTGTAGCACTGACTTATAGGCCTAAATGTAATCTTTTTGGGGCACAAAAGGTAGAACAAAGTATGCCTAATTTAGCACCTATCAGTGCAAAATTGGCAGCTTATGGCAATGCTTATGGTATCGTGATTTTATTTCTATGTTCTCATTAACCTATTTTAGGTTGAAGCATGGTAACTAACCTAATCGCTATTATGACAGTCATAAAATGACTAGACAATCCTCTCCACTTTGACTATGACAATCCTATGCATGGTGTTTTCTTCATGACAGTCCCCAATAATGTGAATTATTGATAGTAGCTAGTTCAAATGGAGTCTTAGATGGTGTAGTAAGTTGTCCCTATGGCTCATGATAGTGCATGCCTTGGTTATGTCCTTGTGACATTACTCTCTAGATATCTCCTCTTTATAGTGACAAGGTTTCAAGAACATGACAACTTGGGTAACGTATCAACTTGTCTCTTTAACCTCTGGATTTTCATTTTTCAAGAACTGATCTCATTGAAATGCAAAGACAACATGTTGATTGATGACTAACTACATTGTTACTATGATAGTGACTTAACCTAGTTACAAGATTAATGAGACAATTTTATAGTAATAACTCTATGGATGCATAACTAGCTATCATAGGTGTACTATGACAATAATTTAATGTTGCTAGTGTTGCTTTTAAACCTCCTATGGTTGTTACCTATGCCTCATGGTATGACAACCTCTACAATGTTAATTATGATATGCATATGATGGTGAATATTGGAGCTATGGTTTGGATGACCTAATAACATTTGTGATAGTCCTTTGGGGTTGTGATAGACCTTTTGGGTTGTAACAATACTTAGGATGATTGTCCATTAGCTATAACAAGGCATAATGATGGTCCTTGATATCATCCCCCTATAATGATAGTGGGTGGGTGATATCATATGGTGGCTTCCCTTTATTCCCATATCAGTCCATTGACTTTCTAATAAAGATTCTAAATCATTGTTAGTACAACATTAGGTGGCATTTGGACAATAGCAATGATATGACAACCTTTGAATCCTCAATATCCCACTACAATAGTAGATCAACACTATGATGGTCCCCTGACTTATCATTTTGACACCAATTAGTTTAGTTGGAGCCATGACCTTCCATCTAACATTTCAGAGTTGGATTTGGGATTCAGGACAACCTTAAGATATGTGATAGGAGATTGACAACATTTTAGCAATCTTTGTTTATATTATGCGACTTCACTATAATATTGAGGCCTAGTTTAAGAGGCTTTAGGTATGTGATTAACCTAACAAAGATCTAACGACATGATTTCAAAATTAACATCCAAATCATCCTTCCCTCCATCAAGAATTTAAAATTTTGGTGCCAAAGACTCTTTGAGACTATTTTGAGGGTTCTATGATAGTTTTGAGGGTTTTATGGCCACTTGGAGAGATATAGATAGCCTTAAAATGACCCATAAAGGAAAAAGGAGAGTCAAATATGAAATAAATGTTTTTTTGACGTGAATTTGTAGTCATCTTGTAATCATAAGATTTGAGCTCTAGTTGTCAATATTCCACGTGTAAACTTTTTGTGAAGAGCAAAATGTTGCAATGTCCTATTTTGTTTTTCATAGTGCGTCTTAATGAAAAGCGAGTGTATTAACAAGATAATTTCAACAATATTCTCTTGGTGCACAGCTGTTATGTGACTATTGTCATTGTTGTGTATTACAAGATCCAAAGGAGGTCATGGAGAGAGGATGTGGATGGCGTAGAACTACTAAATAGTAGAGAGGAAAGTGGGTGGAAATAGATATGTCAACGAAATCTGCAGATACAATAGAGGTAAGAAGAGAAAGCAACCTCAACCAAAGGAGGAAGGTGTTTATGAATTCACAAATGCTACAACATAGAGGAGATAAAGTCATTTTTCTGTCCATGAGGCCTTTGAGGTCAAACTTATTGGTTGAAAATGCACAAGAATGTTGATTAAATGTGATTCTATGATCAAGGGAAAAGTTTGAAAATTAGGATGGCCAAAACATGATATCAATATGTCAAATATATGACTTAAGTGAGGTTTTGTGTTGGATAGCATATTATTTGAAATGATATAATTGTTGTACTAAAAATTATTTACTATGTTGTGTATTATAGGGGCCAGACGTGGTCATGGCAACAGATCGTATCATATCAAATGAGAACACAACGAATGAAGCGGGACATCAGGTACTCAAGTTTTGACTTAACTTAGGAAAAAATGATATGATGGCATTTTGTGATATGTCCATCTTTTTTCATAGTATCACTGAAATTTATTATGTATTATCCAATCTTGACATAAATTAATGCATGTTGTTGATTATTTTAGATGGAGATTGGAGCAAATGTAGAGCCTGAGTGTTCAACTAGCAAAAGAAAAAGATATGTACGTGGACGTGGACCTAAAACTATTAAATCACGTAGAGCACAATGGGTGGAAGAGGATATGACAATGGATCCTGCAGACACAACAAATGAATGCACTAAACAAGAGGTTGGCAAGGACTATAGTACAGGGGATGAATACTTTGAGAAAATTGTTGTTTGTGGATGTTCTTTATGTCATGGAAAGAAACAATTCAAATGAACGATGTACAAAGACATTACATATATGATGAGATTCTAGTTAGTAGTATGCCTCCTACAATTGATTCAAATCCAATAGGAATTGTGGTAAGGAATTTTCTAATTTGATATAAATAACATGTATACTTTGCTTAAACATTATTTTATACTATTTAAATAACTAATTTTTTTCTTAATGGATACTTGCAGGATAAAGTTCCTGGTTTAAAGTTTCCTAGATCACTGACTTCCAACCTAGAGGGCAATAATCATTTATCAGATGATACATCCAACAAAAATATGTACCAATATACTAGCTCAGAAGATAAGGAATTGATGAAAACAAGCAACATAACAAGAACCAGTTTAAAGATGCATAATTTGCTTAAAGACAAGGGGAATGCGGACTACATACCCTATGAGAATGAATGTGATGGAGATAATGACTTGTCCCTGAGTTTGAGATCAATTTACAAAGAGACATTTGATCGTCAACTATATTACGCTTGGCCTAGTGATCAACAACTACCTAGAGTGTAGGAGGTGTTTCAATTTTGGAGATACAATTACATGATACGACCCTCCAATATTCATGGAGTGAATCTAGGCCTCTTTATTGTCCAAAATGTACATGTGGGATCTAAACATAGAAACAATTTAGAACAAACCACTAGGAGATTAATACCATATTATTACAGTGGTGAATGGAGAAGGCTAGCAGAATATAAGCCTAGCATGTCAGCATATGGTCTAAATTCGAATATGTATACACATCATCTCCAATTGGAAAGTGGAAAAGAAATGAACAAAGGTAATCTTATGTATATAGATGGATGTGCATACACATACAAAAATATTGTAGTATTTATAAATAGTAGTAAGGGAAGGGACCCTACTGTAAGACCGAATTGTCAATTTGTTGAGGTTATAAATGATAAAGATGGAGATATGGAAAGAGAGGTTGATAGATTGATAATGGTTGAGGCTATTATGGACCTTACCATTGGGGATGAGTTATTGATTGATTACCCCTTCTTAAAACGCACTCCTGCACGAAAGAAGAGGGAAGAACAAGGTCTCCCTAAGGATGTTTGTAAGGGTAGAAAACCAAAGAGTAATAAATGAGTGTGGACTGATGTTTTATAAACTATGTTGTTAAATTTGTGTTTTATTTAAATTATTGTATTAAAAAGGTAGTATATAAAGTAATGTTCCATTATTCAATTGATGTATATATGTTCATACAATTTATATTTTTATTTTTTAAGCCATATTTGATTATATTTCTTTGAAATTGATACATTTATGATTTATCTGATTGTTGTCAAACATTAAATAATGCTTGCATTTCTTGATAGGTAGAAGATGTTGATGAAACACATACTAATACCCAAGATCCAACTGGGTTATTAAGATTTGGATGGGATGATCCAAACCATCCTTTAAAGCACACCAAGCTGAAAAGATCAACATTGAAGTGAATACTACCAGCGAAGAAATTTGAAGAGCTGATGAGATCCTCATACACTGATGACATGCCACCTAGCCTTAATGATGATGATCATGATAGTGAAAATGTAGTACATGAAGAAGGATTGAATGAAATGCTTCTAGATTTCTTTGGGGATGGAAACAATGATGACAATAATGATCATATGGTTGACAGTAACGATGATAGCAGGAGTAATTACCACCAACGTAATGTTGATGATAACAACCTGAAAGACTCCATCAAGCAAGCAACGAAGACACCTATGTTCAAATCAGGTGCAAGTAGAAACTCAAAATTGGCATGCACATTAATATTATTAGAAATCAAGTTACTATTTGGTCGGTTAGACAAAGGTTTCACTACCCTATTGAAGTGAGTTGAAATCTATTTCTTACTTTGCATTGTCAATTGGTGTACACAATTTGTAAACATTCATCAACTTCATTTATTTTTCTTTAAGGGGATTTTAAAACCATATATTGTATATAAATAGTCCTAGTATAGATTGACATATCACACATGTTCATCATAAGTCAAACATTCAATTGATTTAATCTCTGGCAATCTTACAGGGCACTAAAAACTAAAATATTCCTTGAAGATAATGTGTTTCCTTCAACTTGCAGAGAGGCGCGTCTGTTGTTGATTGAGTTGGGGATTGAATATAAGTAAATTCATTCATGTAAAAATGATTGCATTTTATACAGATATGAATATCAAAACAAGGTAGAATGCCTTGTATGCAAATAGAAGAGATATCGTATAGATGTACAAGGTCCTACAATTCCAAAGAAGGTTTTACGTCACATGCCAATTATACCTAGACTTCAATGTATGTTTCATTGCAAGTCACTTACACAATTGATGGACTGGCATGTAAAGATGGATTAAAATGGCCAAGAAAATTCAAAGATGAACCTCGTAGTATCAGGTTTGGTCTTGCAATTGATGGAGTGTGCCCATTCTCTTTCTTGAGCTCAAATTATAGTGTTTGGCCATTCAGCTTGATAGTGTACAATATTCCCCCATGGATGAGTGTTAGAAAGGAGCACCTTATGCTGACTCTCATTGTTCTAGGAAAACATCAAGTTAAAAACATGGATGTTTATCTAGCACCTTTTATTGATAAGATGCAACTGCTATGGAAAGGCATAAGAATGTATGACATAACACATCCCCCATCAAATAGGTACTTCATGTTGTATGGTGTGCTATGCTGGACTATTCATGATTTCCCAGGACTTGGTGTTTGTCTTGGTAAGATAAAATATTTACGTATTTACACTCATAATTTATTTTCATTCCAACTTTCATACTTAGTTTTATACTAGTTTTTTTATGTTATTAACATTACTTATTGAATTACAAGGCTTCAAACAAAGGGGATATTTGCATGTCCAAGATGTGCAGAACAATTTAAAGGGCGGTATTCTAAAGATCTACATAAATTTATTTACTCAAACAACAAGGTTTTTCTACCACTAGATCATAAGTTTAGAAATCACCTGAAGAATAAATTTGATGGAAAAGTTGAAAATAGAGGCCCTCCCATGATTATGGGTCTAGGTGATTGGCTTAAGAAGTATGAAGATGCTAAATTGAAAGCTTGAGAGGATATTTTTGATCGAGGTGATTCAATTGAAGAACTACAACAAGTTGTAGTTATTATACTAGAAGGAATGAAAAGGAAATCCATATTTTACGAGCTCCCTTACTGGAAGGATATATTAATATCTCACCTATTAGATCATATGCACGTCTTCAAAAATGTCCTAGATTCTATATTTCGACACATATCAGGCAAAGAGAAGGACACCTTGTCTTTGAGGAGAGATATTGCTCTTTTGTGTACCAAAATTGATAGAAAACATTTGTGGCCAAATAGGGAAAATGAAACATATGCAGAAGCTCCATGGATTTTTAAAAAAAGAGCTAGACCAACTAAAAAATGTCATCCGTTCAATGAGGACACCTATTGGCTATGGGTCATCATTGGTTAAAGCTTTTACAGTTGATGGACATATCACATGATTTAAAACACATGATTTTCATAATTTTATGAAGGTATTATAAATCATCATTTAACATTTATTGGTAACATTGATTAAGTACTAAATATATTTTGATATTTTGTTGTGTGAGAAAAAATTACTAATGAATTTTTCATAAATGTGTTTGATAGTGTATCATGCCATTGGCAATTAGGGGGGATTCTTGTCTTACAGTTGACTTAAGGAATGCCATAAGTCGATTGTCAGCATTTACAAGGTATGTGGTTATATGAAATGTTCATGTGTGAGAGACATAGAGATATTATATTGTATTTTAATTTTTGACTAAAGGTTCATACTAATTTACTATTCTTATATTAGGTGGGTGACCTCCAAGGAGATCCATGAATGTGAAGTGCCAAAATGGAAGAAGGAAATTACATAAATTATATGTGTATTTGGGAAGGAGCTCCCTACAAGTTTCATGGACCTACAAGTCCATTTACTTATACACCTAATCAATGACATTAAATTGGCGGGTGTCGTATCAATGAGGTGGATGTTTTTCTTTGAGAGGTATATGAAAACTCTAAAAAGATATGTCCGACAAAAGGCACATCTAGAGGATTGCATGGCTAAAGGGTATGTATTGAATGAAGCATTTTTCTTCCTGTGTGAATTCCTTGGTAAGGATTTTGAAGATGGGCCATGCTTCTAGGATGAAGAACGAGAATCAGATATTAGTGATGGAGAAAAAACACAATCTAATGGTGTTCAAGTAGAAATTAGTAAGTAAATTCATGATCAGTGTGGTTGCTTTTCTTGCAATCATTAATTTACTCTATAATTTATTTATCAAATTAACAGCATGACATTTGGAGTTTGAAATAAGCATGTTGACATGTAATAGGTATAGAGGAAAGTGCTATACTCGACAAGTTCATTCTGTACCACATGGACTTTATGAACAAATGGATTGATCTGTATGATAAAAAGAGAGAAGAAGTGTTAGAAGCAAGGAGACAGTTTAAGAGATCAAACCCAAGGAATACTCCACTTCCCACTGATTTGCTTGGGGAATGGGGCAAATATTTCACACTAGAATGGGTTACTGAACAAATTCAAAATCAAATAGAAGATGCAGATATATATTCAAACATAACAGAAGATGAAATCAACACGTGTAGAGGATGTGAAAGAAAGGTACAGTTGGAATTTTACAAAATGTTGTTTCCTTACAGTTTTGACACTATTAACTATTTTAATATTTGTCATTATATTTGTTTTCACTAAAATAAATGGTCTTTCACAGGTGAGGAAATATCTAGCAATGTGGGCATATGGTCAACATTATCATGTAGAAAGTGTAGATGTAAAGAGATGATCCTTCAATTGTGGCATCATGGTTGACTTCAAGCAATCCAGTCGATCAAGCTCAAAAGATAAGAATATAATTGAAGGGAATCTACAATATGTTGGCAAAATACAAGAAATTATTGAGTTGGATTACAGCTCTTTTAAATGTTGTATTTTTAAGTGTAGATGGTATGAAGCATTTGAGAGGACACGAAGACATGATACCCATAGTGGATTGTTTTCTATAGATTCCTCTTGTTTCCTACTAGAGGATAAGGAGCCTTACGTTCTACCAATTCATTGTGAGCAGGTATTTCTTTAACTCAAACAAGAAGTGGTCGTGATCATTAATCTATTAATCCATAGTTTATTGCGAATATATACATGTGTTTATTAATCAATAAAGTTGTTATACCATACGTCTATTATATGTATGTCATTCATGTGCAGGTATTTTTCTATGAAGATATTTTGGACCCAAAATGGATATTTGTCATACATTATGATCCAAGATTAAGACATGTATTTGATGATGCATTAGTGGATACTGAGAAAAAAATGATGGCCAATAAAATGAGAGAGAGGGATTAGAGAACATCAAAGAAATTGACATCCATGATGATGTTGAAGATGGTTATGTTCAGGCACAAGAAGACAACAATCCAGAGTTAGATGATGTTATGGAAGACAACAATATAAATGGTATAGAAAATTATGATCTAAATACATCTGGTAACAATATAGATGGTCTATAGTCAAATTTCAATGATGATGAAGATGATACAGGTCAAGATGAGGATGATGATAATATTAAATACTTGAAAGAATATATGAACATTGACAATGATACATTGGATGACATTGTAGCAAACAATAATGTTAATGACCAAGACTTCTAAATTTTCAGAATTATTTTCAATCCATATTTTAAAAAGGATGATTCTTATGGACCAAACTTTGAAATGCTTTAGTAATATTATTTGTGTCGATACAAATTACCTATTGCAATATCCTTAAATTGTTCAATCTTTGGAATGAATTGTTGGTAGAAAAAATTAGGATTTCTTGGATGCAATTTCCTTTTCATTGCTTTATATTTTGCTTGAATGTCAAGGTCTCAACTTAATCCTCATTTTGCACTAAGAAGAAACCTTAGGCTTAACTCTACAATGGCCTTGATCATTGCGAGGAAGTTATGATTGAGGATTTGATGACTACTACATATTTTAATGGGGAAGATGTTTTTCATCATGATGCACATGTTACACATATGGATAGGCAAGACATGAATCTTACTACACAAATACTTATATCAGACCTTTAGGAATTTGAGCAATAATGTTAATTATTCAAATTTGATTGATGTTCTTCATAACTTGTTAATGGACAGTCCTTATGTGATGTAAGTATTAAGTGATATAGGTCAAATGATAAGCTCATCAAGTTCCTTAAATAGTGTGTCTCCTCCCATTCCTTCACATGCCTCTTCATTTAGTGTGCCTCCTTCCACATCTTCTCCTGCATTAGCCAAGCCACATATTTCTTTTCTTCTCTATATTGCTTATCAATTTTTCATAGCTCCTATTATTGATCCTCTCATTGTACCTACTTCTCATATTGTACCTTCCACTCATCCCCTGATTGTGTTTACTTCACACCCACTACTCATGTTCCCACTTCTAGTGCTATCATTCCAACTTCATTCTTTGTCCCCCAATCAACCCACACTCCATGTATTATCTCTTGTTGCCACTTCCACTCCCATTTTAATCATAACTCCTAATGTTCGTCCTTCCAACATAGATGTCATTCTTAAAAGAATTGATGAGATGCAAGGTAAAGTTGATGCATTACCCCTAGTAATCAAAGGATATCATAGGAGAAATCAAGCATAATCTACTTTCATTTGAGTTATTTCTTATCCATTTCTAGTTTGTTCGGTGGCCTCTAGTTTTGTAATGTATAGTGGTAAAGGGGACCTTATGATACAATTGGGAGTTTGTTTTGATTATGTTTATGATGATAAAATTTTTACAAAGCTCTTCCCTAGAAACTAAAAGGATTATTCAATTGAATGGCTTTATTCTCTTCCTCATAGTTCTAATCATTCCTTCAATGATTTGGCCAATGCTTTTGTACATCACTTTAATGTCAATATTGGTTTTGTTGGTACTCAAATTTGCAAATTATAAAACCCTAAAGATATGCCAAATCTTATGATTAGGTTTTATATGTGAATTTAGCCAACTAACAGAATTGATCAGATAAACAACATTTAAAAATAACATGAAATTGATAAATTTTATGCATAAGGCATTACTCATTTAAAAACAACATGAAATTGATAAATTGTATACATAAGGCATCCAACATATAACTCATAAACTTACAAAACAAAATAGAGCAACCCGGAGA
The DNA here is from genome assembly GCA_027924645.1 of Cunninghamia lanceolata. Lineage (NCBI taxonomy): Eukaryota > Viridiplantae > Streptophyta > Pinopsida > Cupressales > Cupressaceae > Cunninghamia > Cunninghamia lanceolata. The sequence goes on from BSBN01001491.1 coordinate 131,853, forward strand.
GCCTATATTTTCATTACTTCTCCAAAATTTTCCAAGTCTTCAACAACATTAAAATGAGTGATATAGTTCCATTATATAACAAGAACGTGTACCCTCAGTAATTAATACATTGTCTTTCAAATTCAATGACTACATAGAAGCACCCAAAGGTGTTGAGGAAACATTAATTTCACTAGAGGAAAAATAAAAGGAGTGGTTGGCCTTGAGAAACACAAGGAACTGCCTGAGGATCTGCATTGTTTTGGTTGGAAGATAGTAGCCAAGTTGTCATTCTTTAGATCCATATCTATTCTACCACATATCGTATGTACTCTCAGCCAGCTAAGGAAATGAGATGACTTCTGCTATCTGACTATTGTGGCTGACATATTGTGCATCTAGGATACTTTTGACATTTTTACCAAATAATTCAAATGTGATGTCCACCATATGCAGCCTTTCAAGTGTCCAACTTAACACATGCAGAGCTAGATCTCCCTTATTGCAACAAGATGGAATTAATTGATTACCATTATCAATGATTTCCTTCTTACACTTGTTCATGTCCTTTGTTGTCCCATCAGCTTCTAAAATGTGAGGTAACCATTTTGTGTCATCCTTCTCAATTGCTTGCATTTTATCCCTTAGTATTGTATCCAAATTTAATTGATAAGTAGCCACCTCCTTAAATTTTTCCAAAATTCCTACTACCAACTGCAACTCAGGAGGAGCATCTGGATCATATCTAGAACACCTAAGAAACTCTGATTTTTCCAATCCTTGGTAACCAGCTAGTCTACATAGTTGATAGCTTCTATTTGTTTGATTCATGCTTTTCACATGCTTTCCTTAACAGAGAGTAAGACCTATGGGTCTCCTCCAACTTGGCCAATATCCTATTGATTCTATACATGATTAAATTTGTGGCTACACCTTTGACTTTTCCTTCTTCTCCTTTCAACTTCTTATTTTTCTCTTTCGGCTCCTCTATTTATTGAAGCAGGGGTTGTGTATCCACTGGTAATGACTCTACAATTTATATAATTGGAGGTGTTTGAGATGGACCAACTTCCAATTAAGGTTGACTCTCATAAACATTAAGTCTGGCCATTGCCTCTGTATATTTCCCCAATAATTCATTGTAATCTTTCTGTAGTTTGAGTGTTGTTGCCTCTACAAAATGTGTTGTCTGTACATTCAAGTTGGTTGCCTGAGGAGCAGGGGTGTCTGACACCCTCTTGATGATCACATTACTAGCCAATTCTTCCAAACCTACCTTTGGTTTCTTATCATTTGGGGCCAATGCCCAAATAGTCAAGGTATCAAATTTAGGGTCAAAGATAGCACCCTGCAATGCCCTCCTAGCTTGTTCTTCACTTACATTTACATCATCCCTGGTAATGGTATCAAATGCAATAACATTTGACAATGTCTAGTGTGACAATAGTAGGATTTTGCTTCTCTTCACAAGTGCTCTCCCTTCCTCAGGAGTCATGACACTGATGTCCTTGTTCACGTCACTCAAAACCCTCCTTGTGATAGCATCATACTCTGAAGGGTTTGCATCACTTTTTGCTTCTTCTATCTTTTTTTGAAATTCTTCACTCCTCGTTCTCAATACAAAGGATTTAAATTCTGGAGTGGCAATGAATGCATCATCAGAGATAAACTGATTGCATGCCACCTCCCTCACATCTTTGGTGTCCACCTCATTGTTGACTATGTATCTTATCAACCTAATTTCTAGGGAGGCATATGATGCTATCCTTAGGGGAGAATGCAATTGATGTGAGGGCTATGGGTCTTGTTCCTCTATCACTTTCTCCTCTAGATTCACAACTTCCATTTCTTCTTCTATTTCAAGATTAATTATTTTTTCTCTCTTTGGGGTAGAGGCTTCAGGGGAGTCAGGGAAACTTTTTTCTAATGTACTTACCCCTTAAACTGTTTGGTTGATATGTGGGCCTCTCTTCTCTAGTAGGTGCCTCAGCAATCAATTCATCTCCTTTAGCAAAGAACATTTTGATTCTTTCAATCGGGTTTTGAATCTCAATGAAAGCCCCTCGATATGCAAAGTTAGCATTCTTTTTCCTTTTCTCTGCATCCATTATCAATTTCCATCTTTTTCTCAAGAAAAAACACTTGTTTCATTGATTCACAATTTTTGACAGTATCCTCATCAAGCAATACATGGTGTGGGTATGTAGGCCTACTGACTTTATGCCTTGTATCATGAATAAAATCTTTAGGATCAAAGAGCCTTATTTTCTCCATACTCATCCTATATCTTTGCAACATGAGACCAATTTGGTCCAAGCCACTCTTATCAATTGTAATAAAATCATGAAGCTTCAGAGATGTTGGGATAAGAGATCCCTTTTTATCCTTTCTGAAGTGCTCCTTGTCTACTTCATTTAGCTATCTGATGATCTCCATAAATCCTATTCTTCTAGGCACAAATTTTGGTAAGGAATAGGGTGGAGCCTCCCACCCATAGACTATGATACAAGTTGTATTTTCATGTAAAAACCAATCTCCCCAATTGTGATTGATCTTCAGATGGGGGCTCCTCTCCATTGGTCTCAGAAAATCCTTAATCTCCTTTGGTATCCTTTCTGCTGCTGGTTCTAGGAATCTCAATACTTTCCTCACAAAATGCTCATCAAAAGTGACATAGCTAGCATATTTGAAATGCATGCCTAGCATGCAGGTCCACATCTGAACTGGTATGACATTGCCTTTTGTATCAATCATTCTCAAATGTAATTCTTTGCCACAATGGCCAGAAAAAGAATATAGGATCATGTGGCACATTAACGAATACCAAGTGAATTTTACATGGGGACCTGGAGTGTACATATTATTTTTAATGGCCATCATTTGTTCATGCATCTTTTTTGACCAGTAACCTACATAATCATATGGCTTCTTAGCTCTATAATCTTGGATATATGCTGCCTTCATCATTAGAGACACTGACATTCTATCTGATGCGTCTCTTCTGAGAACATGACACAAGCTATGATAGGTTTTAACAAAATATTCCATGAATAGGCTACATTGAAGAGGCTCCTCTTCTGAGTTAGGGATTTTGATCAAAGCTCCATCAGCCCGCTTTAATCTATGCTTGGCCAATTTATGGGACATGTATGCATACCTAAGAGTTTTGTATTTTTCCCTGAAGGCATTCAAGTCTATAGGTATACCGGCAATAGGATCAAGATTGAAGATAGTGGCAATATAGGCCTTAGTGAATCTAATGATAAGATTGTCATTTCCAGACAAGATAGACATGGTCTTAGGGTCATACCTAGTTGCTACAACTCTCATCAAGTCTATGTTTATGAAGACATTAGGGCATATTAATTTAGCTAAGTCAAGGGTCCAGGCATGGCAAATTGGGGCTCTGTAATCACTTCGATTGTGCCAATGTTCAAACAAACTCCAAGCAGACATAGGGATCCTAGCATCTCGACAATCTACACAAAGATCATATATTTTATCATTTTTGCCAACCTCTCCTAAATTTATTAGAGGTCTCTTAGATGATCTGGGACACTGAATTATGATGTCTTCATCGAAGCTACATTTTAAGGTTGAAGCTTGACCCAATTAACTCATTTTGTAGTTTATATAGGTGACCTATGGTTTATACAATTAATGGATGCCCTAAATGTCTCAGAAAATTCTTACAGATAGAAAACTAAGTGCAAGGGAGAGACAATGACTTACTAGTTTTTGATGCCACAGAGGTGCATAATTATTTCCCCTTGCTCGTTTTGATGATTCTCCTTGCTCTGAACACAATTGCTCCTTGAAGAATGACAGAAAATACCTTGAATTCCTATACCATTCTGCATATTAATGGAGGTCATGGCAACTATAACTCTACTCATGCCACAGTCACTCAAAGGTTTTCTTTGTTTGCATGTTTGAATTTAGACCGTTGATAATTTGTCACCTTTCTGAAATCCATGGCCTTGATTCACTGACTAGATTTGACAATCTTAGTCATCTTGGTTGACAAGTCACTGCCCAATGAGAATGACCCAAACCATCTGCACATCAAATCATCTTCAGCACGGACTAGACGCATATCACCTTTTCGCAGCATCGCAGTCGAAGAGGGCCCACCATACATCTACCATGTGATGCTGCGACATAGCACACATGCACCTTTATTATACTTACTTTTTAATCGGTGGATGCCACATGTCGTCATATCACCATATTGTGGTGAATATTCCCTCTAAAAAGATTCCCCTACGCACCAGCGCAGTTGTTGGGTCTTAAGTTTGCTCTGCGAACAATTAACATTTTGACATGTGGTGACAGATAGTTGGCTGAGGCGAACACTTCATAGGCACCTTGGTTACATGAACAAGTGGTGGCCTATCACGGTGTTGCGGCTGGGTACTGATGTCATCCTAATATGCTCTGCGACAGTGTGATTTTCATTTTATAAGACTTTAAGACCTGCTAGCAGCAACAGGTAATGACTAGGTTAAGGGGCCGGTCAACCCACAGGCACCAAGACTTAAGGTTGTGACTTAAAAGATTAACAACCAGTGATAATGGTCAACACAAGAATATAACAATAAAGTGCATGACCTAAAGGAAAGGGGCAAAGGGCTTTCGAAACTGGATAGTTAGAATTTTTTTTAAAACCTAAAACCCTAACCCAAGGGGGGAACCACCAAGGCCATGGTAAGATTTATGTGTCTACATTTCTAATAGTGCATTAGTTTTTGGGTCGATGAATAATGATCACAATTTATCTTTGGTAATTTTTTCCTTCACCATATCATGAGACAATTTTGAGGAACAAAATTGATGAAAAATTTCTCTATGGGTTGCCCATGTATTTATTTTCCTTCACTAAGATAGATTGAAGGAATAGGAGAGCATCAAACAAGGATCAAATGAGTGCAATCATGATTATTTTATTGGATTTCAAACTTTGTCAACAAAGATACACTATCAAATTCCTATTGATGAATTGCAAATAATATTTGTTAAGGGCGTATTACCTACTATCCAAGCTGAGACAATGTACCTAAACAACTATTATTCTTCCATGGATTTGTGTACAAATTTAAGAAACATTGAATTGAAACTTCTTAAGTATAATGCACTTAAATATGGATCTCATCCTTCAAAATTTCAATAGGAAAATTTAGTTTTCGAAAGGGTGAAAATAAGCAAGAAAATCAACAAACTGCTCACCATGTTGCAGTTAATTTACAGTCAACTTCAAATGTTATTTAATCTAATTCCCAAGGTAAACTGAGGGACAATCCTATATTATCTATTAATGTAATAATATCATAGAATACATAAAGGAAAATAGAAATGTAAACCAAAACATGTTCAAATATAGAAGGGTTCTAACATATATGTCACTTCTATTCAAAATGAACGAAGGAAATATACAGAGAGGTAAGATGAACAAATGTACTCAAACTTGTATGGTGCTAACTAGATCATTGTGGCATGTGGTGTACATGGACATCACCATGTGTCAGACACATGCAGTGCTAATTATATGATCATGTTTTGCAGTACAAATGTCATTAGGTGGCACACATGTATGGAAGCATAACATGTAGTTGTTGATGTTCCATGTGTCTAACTAGCCACCAACATGTGTAACAATGTGTATAGCCACACTATCTAGATCCTTGAAGATCTATAAACCCTGAATAATGCCCCTAAACCTTAACCCCTAAACCATAAACCCTAAATAATGCCCTGAAACCCTAACCCCTAACCCATAAACCCTAAACCTGATAAACCTTAAACCCCTAAATCCTAAACCACAAACCCCTAAACCCTAAACACTAAATCCTCTCTCTCTCTATGTAGCTATCTCTGAACCTAAGCAACCCTAAACTGACCCTAAACCCCTAAACTCTCAATCCAATCAACTCTAAACCTCTATCTCCATATCTCTCCCCTATCTCCCTATCTCTATCATCCCTCTACCTCTCAATCTCTCTGCCTATGTCCTTGGCCATGTGCTAAACCCTAATCTTGAGCAATGCTAAAATCACAAACACTAAATAATGCCCCTAAACCCTGACCCCGACCCCAAGGCACAACTCTCTCTCTCTCTCTAGATCCCACCAATTTTTCCCTATTTTACTATTTTCCACCTCTCCTCTCATCATTATTCCCATCCAATGAACTTTAGTTTTATCTTGTTTCCATTTCATCTTGCCAATTTATATCCTCATCCCTCTTTTCATGTCCTAGTTTTCTTGTTTCCATTTGCTTAGTTGATAAGGGACTAGATGTTGATGTTCCATGTGTCATTTCCTTCATCGATAAGGGAGAGGGAGAATTAATAGAATGGAGAGATAGGAAGATATAGGAATGATAGGGAGAGAGGCAAGAGATAGAGAGATAGGGAGAGATATAAGCTAGGTAGAAAGAGATAGAGAGGAGATAGGTAGGGAGAGATAGGGAGATAGACTAGAGTGACTAGAGAGATATCTAGAGAGATAGGGAGATAGAGGAATGATAGGGGAGAGAGAGGCAAGAGATAGGGAGAGATAGATAGGTATAGAGAGAGAGGAGATAGATTAGGAGAGATAGAGGAGACAACGAGAGATAGGGAGATATATAGAGAGTGAGTGAGATGTCCAAAGAGATATGGAGAGAGATTGAGAGGTAAAGGGATGATAGAGAGAGGGAGATAAGGGAGAGATAGGGAGATAGAGGTTTAGGGTTGCTTAGGTTTAGGGTTTACGGTTTAGGGGTTAGGGGTTAGGGGTTAGGGATTAGGAGCATTATTTAGGGTTGAGGGATTTAGAGAGAGAGAGAGTTCTTTTGACATGCAATCGTAAACCCTGAATAATGCCCCTAAACCCTAAACCTGAGTAACCCTAAACCTCTAAACCTTAAATAATGTCCCTAAACACTAACCCCTAAAACATATATAAACCCTAAATAATGCCCCTAAGCCCTAATTCGTAACCCATAAAACCTAAACCTGAGAAACCCTAAACCCCTAAACCCTAAACCTCTATCTCCCTATCTCCTAGCTATCTCTATCATTCCTCTACCTCTCAATCTCTCTCCCTATGTCTTTGGCCATGTCCCTCACTCTCCATTTCCCTATCTCTTCTTGCTATGTCTCTGGTCATGTACCTCACTCTCTATATCTCCCTATTGGTCATCTATCTCCCTAGCTCTATCATCCTTAATCTACCTCTCAATCTCTCTCCCTATAATGTCCCTGGCTATGTACCTCACTCTTTATCTCCCTATCTCTCTCCACAGTCTCCTCTATATCTCTCTATCATTCCTCTCTCTCTATAAACCCTAAACCTTAAACCTGAACCCCTAACCCCTAAACAATAAACCCTAAACCCTAAATAATGCCCCTAAACCCTAATCCCTAACCCCTAAACTTGAGAAACCCTAAACCCCAAACCCAAGTAACCCTAAACCTCTATCTCCCTATCTCCCCCCTCTCTCCCTATCGCCTTTGTCCCTCTACCTCTCAATCTCTCTCCCTATGTCTTTGGCTATGTCCCTCACTCTCTATCTCCCTATCTCTCCCCTTGGTCTCCTCTATATCTCCCTATTGGTCCTCTATCTCTCTCTAAACCCTAAACCCTAAACCTCTAAACCTTAACCCCTAACCCCAAAACTATAAACCCTAAACCTAAATAATACTCCTAAACACAACTAACCATAAATTAGGGACCAAATTAGGTGCTACATTAGGCGCTAAATAAGGGCCTCAATCATGCACTAAATACGATGCTAAATAAGGCGCTAAATTGGGTGCTAAAGAAGGGACTAAATCAGGCTCTACATCAGATGCTGAAATAGGCACTAAATTAGGCACTAATTGGCTCCTAATTTAGCACCTACTTGTTCTAATCGGTGTGAAAAATGCCAAAAATAGCACCATCCTGATAAATAGCATCGACTTTTTCAAAAAATTGGAGAAAAATACATTAAAATAGTGGGTGGAAGCAAAAAATGGAGCAAAAAAGGGAGCTAATCACAAGGATTTGTTGTAGTGTACAAAGGTAAGTTACCTTTCAAATTATTTAATTGTGGTAAAATTGGTCATTTTGTTGCTAAATGTTCTCAAGCCAAAAGTGAAAGTAGTGATGAGGAAGTAGAGCAGAACATAAAGAAAGATGAAAAACATTATCAACATAAAAGTAGCCACAAGCAAGGCAAACATGAAAAGAGGAGCTTTCACAAACATAAGAAAAGCATCTATTCCAAAGAGGAAATTAGCTCATCTGATGAGAGTGATGAAACTATCTCAGATAGTGACAGAGAAGAAACTTAGCTCATGGCAATAGAAACAAGGAGTGTTGTTTTGGAAAATGAAGACAACCATGTAGAAGAGTGTGAAGAAATGCTAGATCTTGATGAAGATGTTGACCTTGAAGGCGAATTGATCTATGCACTTGAAGACTTGGATTCAATAAGAAAATAAAATGAAGAACAAAAGGCAAGGCTCAAAGAATTATAGGAAATGATTATTAGCTTGAAGATTCAAATTGAAGAGGGAAAAATGATTGCAAACATCGTGAACACTACCTTCAAAGCCAAATTAGATGAGTGTTTAAAATTTGAAGAAGAAATCATTTCACTGAGAAAGGAAGTTGAAAAGGTTTGTGCTCAATTGAGTAAGAATATCAAGTTTGGAAAGAGCTCTGAAATTCTGGATGATATAATAAACATTTAGAGACCTCTATTCATAAAGTTAGATTTGGGCTATGATGAAGAAGTCACACAATCTTTTGCTTCTACAAATAAGACTGACTTAGAGAAGACAATGCAAAATGAAGAACTTCCAATGAAGAAAGAGAACAACTTCTCTTTGTTGTCCAAGATAGAACTAAAGAATTTCTCTGAAGCCAGCAAGGATGAGAGTTGGATTCAAGCAATGCAAGAAGAGCTAAATCAGATCAAGAAGAATGAAACTTGGGAACTTGTCCCAAGACCTAAAGACAAGAACATCATTGGCATAAAGTGGGTATTCATAAATAAATTGAATGAAGATGGAGAAGTGGTTAGAAACAAATCAAGGTTAGTCTGTAAGGGCTATTCACAAGTGGAAGACATTGATTATGAGGAGATGTTTTCTCCTATGGAAAGATTGGAACCAATCAATATGTTCCTTGCATTTGTAGTTCACAAAGACTTCAAGGTATATAAAATGGATGTCAAATCTTCTTTCTTGAATGGTGATCTTGAGGATGAAGTTTACATAGAGTAGCCAGAGGGATTTTAGTGATTAGAAGAAAAAAAATTGGTATGCAGACTTAGAAAGGATTTATATGGTCTCAAGCAAGCCCCTAGGGCATGGTATGCAAGGTTGGACAAGTACTTAAACCAACAAGGCTTCAGGAAAGGTATTGTAGATAGTAATCTCTACATTAATACTAAAGGTGAGCACATACTAATAGTAGTCATATATGTTGATGATATTATTTTTTGGTGGCAATGATGAAATGTGCAATAAGTTTGTAAAAGAGATGAAAAAGGAGTTTGAAATGTCTATTATAGGTGAACTTTCATTCTTTCTTAAACTTCAAATTGTTCAATCAGACAAGGGTAATTTTATTTCACAAACTAAGTATGTCAAGGAGATGTTGAAAAAGTTTGGTATGGATGACTACAAACTAGTAAGGACACCTATGGTAATAGGTTGTCATATTAGCAAGGATGATGAGTCACCTCAATCTGATCAGACTCTTTATAGGTCCATGATTGGAAGCCTATTATACTTGATTGCATCTTGAGGCTGGATATTATGCAAGCAGTTTGTATGGTAGCTAGGTTTCAAGATGATCCAAAAGAGACTCATGTGAAGGTTGTTAAAGGATTTTCAGATATTTGAAAAGCACTTTGGACTATGGATTGTGGTATGAGAAGGGAAAGGATTTCTCTTTGATTGCATATACAGATGCAGATTGGGCTAGCAACAATGATGATATGAAGAGCACAAGTGGTGGAGCTTTCTTTCTAGGTGATAGACTAGTTTCTTGGTTAAGCAAGAAGCAAAATTCAATTTCTCTATCAACAACAGAAGAAGAATACACAACTATAACATCTTCTTGTACTCAGGTCTTGTGGATGAAGCAGACATTGAAGGATATCAAAGTAATATATGATGAGCCTATTCCTATTTTGTGTGATAATACAAGTGCCATTAATATATCAAAGAATCTAGTGATGCATTCTATAACCAAGCATATATTCATTAGGTATCATTTCTTAAGAGAAAAGGTTATAGATCAGGAGGTAAAGTTAGAGTATGTAGCTACAAAGGATTAGATTGCAAACATTTTTACAAAACTCCTTCCTAAAGAGACATTTGAGTACTTAAGGCAAACGTTGGGAGTTATATCACTCTCATCAATTTATTAAAACTTATGATGAAGCATCTATCCAAGGGGAGCAGCTCAAGGCATATCCTTCATCCCTATTTTGCTAGTGGTTACCTCTCAGGGGGAGAAAGTAGATAAAAGGGAACATAGATGATCAAAGTTTGGTATGACTAATGAGGAGAAGCATTACAATTAGGGGGAGCTTGTCTTGGTAGTTTTAGTGTGCTGAAAGAAAAGAGGTTGGTACCTCCCTTTGCCATTGATGTCAAAGGGGGGGAGATAAAGTAAGGGGGAGCAAACATAAAAGAAGAAGATTATGTTTGTGTTTCCATCAATGACAAAGGGGGAGATTGTTGGAAGTATTGTCATTAATGTCAAAGAGCGTATTATCATTGATGTTAAAAGAAAGTTGATGTCAAAGGGAAATAGAGATCAGAGAAGAAGAAAAGTTTTTAAGTCAGAAAAGAAGAAAAGTTTCTAAGGAAGTGAAGAAGAAAAGTTTCCAAGGCATGAGTTATGCCTTTAGTCGACAGTTTGCTCGATTCGCAAAATCACAGGTTCACTGACAACCAGTTTTCCTGACATTTAGTTGGCCGAAAAAATTTGACAAAGAAAATTCTAAGGCATGAATGATTTCTTCCTTCTGTCAGTAAATTGTTTGGTTCACGAACTCTTAAGTTCACCAATGGCAGGCTTCTCTAATAGTAAGTTCACCGATAGAGAATTTTTGTGATGAAGGCATGAAGAAGAAAGTTTGAAGTTAAAGTTTTGACAAAGAGTTGGTTCGCAAGTTTCTAAGTTCACCAATTTTCCAATTTGTCGATAAAGGAGAAATTAAAGTTAAGTTGGCAAAATACCAAGTTTGCAAACTTAACAAAAGAAAAGTCGGTTGGTTCACAGGTTCTCAAGTTCATCGATTCACTGACTAGATGACAAAGGCTTGTGAGGTCAAGTTCATGAAAGTCATCTTTGGCTGATAATGGAGAAGGGAGTCCAAGGTTCATGAGAATGGGAATTTGCCAATAAGTAAGTAAAGAAGAGTTAAAGTTTCATGAAAATGAGAATTCGCTGATAGTGATGAAAAAGGTGTTTAATTGATGGTTCATGAAAAACAATTTTTACCGATAAAGGCCTTTGTGCCCAAAGTTCAAGGAAAAGGTTTAGGACTATTAAATGCTATTTTGAAAGGTGGGTCATGGCTTGCCTATTTTACCGATAAAGGCACTGAAGGAAAAACTCGTGAAGGTAATGATACGAAGACATAAGATATTTAAATTAAAAATTTAAATATACAATATAAGGTTGACTTGGTGACATAGACCAAAGATTTAAATGTTGGTGCCATTGCAATAATGTGTGAGAATTTTAATTTGGGTCTAAACCTATAATGTGGATTGGACCTACCTAAGTCTGTGTTTTGGGCCCTATTTCAAAGCACATAATTACATGATTGACCACCCCTTGGATTTGTATACATTGGAATTCAAATTATAGATGCCACCTTGGGGAATGTTTTGTTCGATATAGTATTTCTGACATAAAGACTATTTTCTATAAATTGATATAAAAGAAAGATGGTTGTGTATTTATGTGGGTGTGTCTGTGAGTATCAATGTGAAATATATGGGTGAATATAAAAAGCGAAGGGCATCAATTGAAGATCTTGAGATTGAACAGTTTGTGATGAATGTTTTGAATTGAAAGAAAATTGATTTTATTTTAGTTTGCTAGGTCGGAGTTCAGAGTGAAGTTGTTGCCTTAGTGCTGGGTTGGTGCTCAGAAGGTGAAGTTGTTGCTTCAGTGTTGGGTTGATGCTCAGTTTGGTAAGGGGGCGGGTGCAAAATGTTGTGGGGCCAAAAAGTGGCCAACTTTTTTTAAAAAAATTAAGCCATAATACGAGCACGTTATAACGCGCTCGCATTATGGCTTGGTGATGTAGAGCCTAAGGCTCAGAAACACCAAGCCATAATGTGCTCGTGTTATAATGTGAGCACGTTATGCTCTGCTATTAAAAAAATTGTTGTTAAAGCTTATCATTCACACAAATGCAAATGTTCATATTATAGAAGATTGAATTATATTAGAATATTAGATATCCCTTAGAAAAATGAAATAACAAAACTGCTTTGCCTTATGTTAGGTTGTTAAACCCATCATTTTTGACACTCTTCTCTTAACAAAATAAGAGGAATAAGCATATAAGGAAGAGAATTTGATCTTACTAGTTTGCATATTGGTCAGTTTACATTCCTTGACTTCATTTTCATTGAATAAAAAGGTTTATCTGATTTGAAATAAGGGGCAGAGTTCATTGTCATGTGCTTTTCTAGATGAGAGGGTCCATAATGTCTAGGGTTCTTCCAAGAATGGCCTGCAACATAAATAAGTTTTTGTTATACCAATCCTCCTAGTAAAGCTCCAATTCAAATGCCTACTTTGAAAGTTGAAATAAATTAAATTAGACTTACAATTGTGATTTTCTTCCATTGCTTCAACATCATTGTTGTTTTCCCCATTAGAAACCAATTCATTCAGCAACTTGATGCCCATTGGTTGACTTGAACTGCATACTCTATTAGAAAAAGGGTATCTTTTATCTGTATCAATGTTGGTATTCATAAGCTGAAGAGCATTGATATTTTTCACACACCCTGTTCTTTGAAATAACTTAACCTTAAAATATGACTTGGATATGTACTTGAACACAACAAAATATCCAATCTCTAGCCCATGATGATTCACAAAATTTTCCCAACCCTACCTAAATTCTAATTTATTTATGGTACCCCCTAATTGTACATCCCTAAACCCTAATTATAATTTATGGTACCCTAATCCCTCAACCATAATCCCTTATCCCTAAAACATAAATTATATCCCTAAATCCTCAACCCTCAACACTTAAACCTTAAATCCTAAACCCTCAACCCTCAACACTATACCTTAAAACCTAATCCCTCAACCCTAAAGCTTTAAAGTCTCAACCCTTATCCACCCCTCTCCTCCCCTATCTACCTCACCCTATCTCTCCCCTATCTCTCAACCCTTAGCCATCTAGGTCTCTCTCTTATCCCTAAAGCCTCAACCTCAACCCTTAAACCTTAAATCCTCAACCCTATCCCTAAACCCTCAAGCCTCGACACTATACCTTAAAACCTAATCCCTTATCCATAAACCCTAAACCCTATCCCTAAAGCCTCAACCCTTAACCCTTAAACCTTAAATAATAAAACCTATCATTAAACCCTCAACCCTCAACAATATACCTTAAACCCTAATCCCTCAACCCTAAACCCTATCCCTAAAGCCTCAACCCTTGACACTATACCTTAAATTGTAATCCCTTATCCCTATACCCTAAACCATTATCCCTAAAGCCTCAACCTTCAACCCTTAAACCTAAATCCTAAACCCTATCCCTAAACCCTCTGTTGGTGTTTATTTCTGAATCGGCATACGGGTTTGCCAGTTCTAATGCACAGGCAGACTCAACCAACAGATACGGGAGGTTACGTGAGCTACCTCCCCTTCACTTCTGGTTCTGCCGCACTAAGGGGGGTATCCCTATAGCTAAAGATTTAATGTTTGACTCACCCAATGACACAAAGATCTAGCTTTACAATAACAGGCATAATACTCTCATGTGTGGACCAAGATTTGTGTGATAAATCATGAGGTTGGCAACGTTCTTGGACATATGTGTCTGGTCGAGTATGAGAGCATGCATGGGGTTCCTAATCCTACTCCTACAACTAACAGGTTGGAAATATGAATGGATTGGTTTGATGGTTTGGATGCAAGATAAGGGTTTTGGATCATAACTACTTCACAAGAAGCATACTGGTGCCTATCTCAGGGCAAGGAGTCAACTAGACGTATACAAGAGAATGGCTTGCAACTAGCATTCGAGTTTCAAGGGGTTAGGACTGGTATTTGCCTTACAAACACCACCCAAGAATAAGGATTTAACTGTCTCTACTTATGAACATCCCAGTTGACATACAATCTTCTCCATACTCAACATAAAATAGTTTAATCCACTCCTTGAATGGAAGTTACAGATTAAGTATGTGGTACAACAAGACTATACCCTAGAATCTAAGAAACCCTTAGTAACTAGATTCAAAAGAAGAAAATGCATACAACAAGTGGAGACAGACAGATAAACACATGCAATAACGCATTTTTCATATGCAATGATAAGAAATTGAATATATGTGCAAGATACACTTCAGATGCAACTCATAAACTCTATAGAGATACAACAGACAGGAAATGCTCTGTATTTTGTTATTCAGACAAAAAATTGCCCAAGTCTTCAACAACCACAATGAGTAACACCATTTGGCTTTTTATGCCAAGACTGTGCACTCAGCAAAAAATTACAAGGCAAATCAAAAAATCACCAGATACAATGCATCTTTAGATTGGCGCTCAAATCGTTCAATGCAGCAGTAAGAAACAGAGGAAAGAGCAAGTGGAATCAGGATCTGAGCCGCCTCCCAAAGAATTTTGTCATAAAATCGGTGGTTGACCTATCCATCATCGACCCAAATCCTACAATTGTCACCATTATTGCTCAGTTACCCACAAATCCTCGATGGCGAATACATCTGAAGTTTTTCCCACTCAAAACGTAGCCTGCATACAAAGGAAAACACCCCCGCTAAAGTTTTAAAACATGTCGTTGATCATCTCCTATTGCATGAGATCCGCAGCTCAAAATACGTTGAAAAGTCAAGAACCAATGAAAATGTGCCACGTAGGCACTTCACTCCTCTATCCTTGACCTTTCCAATCCTTATTTTGCCTCTTTCACCTTTGTATATGCAAAATGCATATACATGCAACAGCTTAATATACAAATGAGACACCATGCCAGTTTAGAATAAATTGGAAAACTACTCAAGTCCGGCTTATATCTTTCTCCTTTGTATATCCGCAATATACAACACACACATACATACAAGCCGCAGACTTTAAATCATTATGCATTAGAATGAACCTCCTTTTGAAGTCTGGCTTGTATCTTTCTCCATGCACACCGGCTTGTATATCGGCATATACGATTGTTTTATACAATCCACGGACCTCAAATATTTATGAAGTAGCTTGAAAACTCCATCACATCCAGGTTGTATATCGCCTTCCTTGCATATTGCGAATGTACATTTCACATACATTCACCTTTGTATGTCCGCAGGCCCCACCAATTGTATATCCTGCTTTGTACATTTCCATTGTATCTTTCTAATGCATGTAGCCATTGTATATTTGGACATACAACAAAATATAAACAAGCAAACCTGATATACAACGACGGCATATTCCTGGAATCTTCAACAGATTCCCCCAATGTACATGCATCCTTTTGAGCCCGATATGCATTTAAACTTTGCATACATCTATAGAATATTCTTGGGAATCTGTGAGAGATTCCCTCTTTGTATATGCAACCCGATATGCATCTAAAATGCATATAACTCAATTCCTTATCATTTTTTGGAGGCTGACTAAGATTTCATAAGCCTGCCAACATACAATTCACCTTTGCATATACAGAACTTAGCATTTTTCTTGAGGTGACAGGAAAAAGCAGTGAAATATTGTGTGGGGGCTGGTCAACCTTCGAACACTAAAGCATGAGGATGAGACTTAATAACCAGGAACCCACCATAGAAGGCCAACATCAGAATAGACAAAACAATACAAGATCCCATGACTCAGAAAATTCAGGGTTTGAATGAGAAAGCCTGCAAACGTTCAAGCTTAAAACCCTAAACATAAATGGTTACTGACACAGGCTCTATCTGGGGATGCATGCCTCTTGCAGGCATGGTGAGAACCATAGATCTATGGATTCTAACCAGTCCCTATCCATTAGGCAATAGAGTCGAACATTGCACCAACCTGCATCACAAAACACATTTTTTTAAAAAATAAACTTGGCGGCCCAGGGCCACCAAAAAGGAAAAACCAAAATTTTCCTTTGTCAAACACTTGATTCTCTTTTGATTTCTTCAAATGAAGCCTGAAAGCATTTAACCACTTGTAGCACCTAGCATTGCAATTGATTGTGCTGCTGCTCCTTTCTCCTCCAACAAGTCTACAGCAAAATTCATAAGCATCTACCATTTTCAGCAATAGACTATCATCATCATATGAGTCACTGATGTCCCTTGGAAAAATAACAGACTCACATGAAATAAATGAATCCACATCAGAATTTTGCCTTTCTTCAAAAAATAAAAGCTCTTCTATATCAAACATGTAATATTCAGGCACGAGCAACATATCATAATCAAATTCATTTTTATAAGCATGCAGATATTCGTCATCATTGTGCTCAACAATTTTGTCATTGATGTCCACCTGGAATGTCTCAAAAGAAGGTAGAGATAACTTAGAATGCAGCCCTATGTCAAAAACTTCATAGTCACCCCTGCAACCAGTACTATTCCCAACTGTATGAGCACACACATCTGTAACCTGTCCATTCACCTCTAAATAGTGACCCTTTTTTTCCTCTTCACTAATGCCCTGATAATCAAAAACAAATTTTTCAACCTCTGCACTATGAAGGTGGTTAGAATCTTCAAGGAAACACTCATATTCAGCATCCATATATATTTCATCATCTGAAAGGCTCACATATGCATCTGAATGCTGACAGTCACTAACATATTCATTATTGTCCCTTGAAACAACATCTTCTATATTCAGAGTGAAGCTCTGCATATCCATTTCACACAAATAATTAGGCATAACTGGGATGTGCATACTGCTGCAAGATACAACCTCATGTATGTCTTTCATTTCATTATTTGAAAGGCATTTTGTGTTTGCAGGCTTCTCTTCTAGAGGCTGATAACAATCCTTGTTTTCATCATTATCGGGTGTGCCTACATTTTCTATAACATTTTCTATAACATTTTCTTCATGCATCACATCATGGCTGCACATACTATTCTGAAATATATTTCCCGCTGTACAATCATTTGTTAATGAACACACTAGAACAGCAGAAATATACTCAATTTGATAACTGTTTTGACAATTTGCAGCCATGAAACCCACTGACATTCCATATTTCTCATTGTTTTCAATATCCATAAAAATTGGTAGGCCTGGTGAAGTGTGGCTGGTTCTTTATCTCTCAATAAATAACTCATTTCTTCATCAAATGCAGCCAAATAAATTGCTAAGCACAATGCATTATTGGGTGTCATGTATTCAGGGATTTGCTTGAGCAACTTAATAAACCTAAGATTAAAAGCTGGAACCAATTCCTCATCTTCCTTTTGGATATTCATAAAATGTATGATCAATGAGGCCACATCAAACCTTTCACCAAACTGCCCTAGGAATGCAACTTCTAAATCTATCCATGAAGAAACTAAACACACAGGCAGGTATGAAAACCAAACCCTAGCATCATCTTCTAATGACTGAACAAAGAGTCTCATTACTACATCTTCATCTTCTACCTCATAATCTTCTATTAAATTACATAATTTCTATAGATGTTTGTTTACTGATTCAGAATCTGATCCACTATATTTTGGCAAACATTTTCTAATTTTATTTGGAATAGCATTTGGGTAACCATATATCCCTGTGAAATCTAGGGCTTTATACCTTTCAATAAAAAATGGTCTCCTTTGAGAACACAACCAGGTTTGTTGTTCTAAACTCATCATTTTTGAAAAGATAGAATACCTGGAAATATGTTGCAGCACTAATAGGTTCAATCAACAGAGTCACCACCTCTCATAGAGAGGAAAGAAAATCAACAAGGCACATGTATTTTCTGGATTCACCACGCCAGCAGAGCACCACATGGTCATTTTTTGATCTTGCTACAACAACTTCACTAGAAACTAGATTTTCTAGCCTTCAAATCAATTGACTCTTTCCCCAGCAGAGTCACCAAATCTGTTGGTGTTTATTTCTGAATCGGCATATGGGTTTGCCAGTTCCAATGCACAGGTAGACTCGGCCAACAGATATGGGAGGTTGCGTGAGCTGCCTCCCCTTCACTTCTGGTTCTGCCGCACTAAGGGGGGTATCCCTATAGCTAAAGATTTAACATTCGACTCACCCAATGACACAAAGATCTAGCTTTACAATAACAGGCAGAATACTCTCATGTGTGGACCAAGATTTGTGTGATAAATCATGAGGTTGGCAACGTTCTTGGACATATGTGTCTAGTCGAGTATGAGAGCATGCAGGGGGTTCCTAATCCTACTCCTACAACTAACAGGTTGGAAATATGAATGGATTGGTTTGATGGTTTGGATGCAAGATAGGGGTTTTGGATCATAACTACTTCACAAGAAGCATACCGGTGCCTATCTCAGGGTAAGGAGTGAACTAGACATATACAAGAGAATGGCTTGCAACTAGCATTTGAGTTTCAAGGGGTTAGGACTGGTATTTTCCTTACAAACACCACCCAAGAATAAGTATTTAACTGTCTCTACTTATGAACATCCCAGTTGACATACAATCTTCTCCATACTCAACTTAAAACACTTTAATCCACTCCTTGAATAGAAGTTACAGATTAAGTATGTGGTATAGCAAGACTATACCCTAGAATCTGAGAAACCCTTAGCAACTAGATTCAAAAGAAGAAAATGCATACAACAAGTGGAGATAGATAGATAAACACATGCAATAATGCATTTTTCATATACAATGACAAGAAACTGAATATATGTGCAAGATACACTTCAGATGCAACTCATAAACTCCACAGAGATACAATAGACAAGAAATGCTATGTATTTCATTATTCACACAAAACATTGCCCAAGTCTTCAACAACCACAATGAGTAACATCATTTGGCTTTTTATGCCAAGACTATGCACTCAGCAAAAAATTACAAGGAAAATCAAAAAATTTCCACATACAATGCATCTTCAGATTGGCGCTCAAATCATTCAATGCAGCAGCGAGAAACAGAGGAAAGAGCAAGTGGAATCAGGATCTGAGCCACCTCCCAAAGAATTTTGTCATAAAATCGGTGGTTGACCTGTCCATCGTCGACCCAAATCCTACAATTGTTTCCATTATTGCTCAGCTACCCACAGATCCTTAGTGGCGAATACATCTAAAGTTTTTCCCACTCAAAACGCGGCTTGCATACAAAGGAAAACACCCCCACTAAAGTTTTAAAACATGTCGTTGATCATCTCCTATTGCATGAGATTCGCAGCTCAAAATATGCTGAAAAGTCAAGAACCAATGAAAATGTGCCACATACGCACTTCACTCCTCTATCGCTGACCTTTCCAATCCTTATTTTGCCTCTTTCGCCTTTGTATATGCAAAATGCATATACATGCAATAGCTTAATATACAAAGCGGACACCATGCTAGTTTAGAATAAATTAGAAAACTACTCGGGTCTAGCTTGTATCTTTCTCCTTTCTATATCCGCAATATACAACACACACATACATACAAGCCGCAGACTTTAAATCATTATGCATCAGAATGAACCTCCTTTTGAAGTCCGTCTTGTATCTTTCTCCATGCACACTGACTTGTATATTGGTATATACAAGCATTTTATACAATCCACGGACCTCAAATATTTATGAAGTAGCTTGAAAACTCCATCGTGTCTGAGTTGTATATCACCTTCCTTGCATATTGTGAATGTACATTTCACATACATTCGCCTTTGTATGTCTGCGGGCCCCACCAATTGTATATCCTGCTTTGTACATTTCCATTGTATATTTAGACATACAACAAAATATAAACAAGCAAACCTGATATACAACAAGGGCATATTCCTAGAATCTTCAATAGATTCCCCCAATGTACATGCATCCTTTTGAGCCTGATATGCATTTAAACTTTGCATACAACTGCAGAATATTCTCAAGAATCTGCGAGAGATTCCCTCTTTGTATATGCAACCTGATATGCATCTAAAATGCATATAACTTAATTCCTTATCATTTTTTGGAGGTTGATTGAGATTTCATAAGCCTGCCAACATACAATTCACCTTTGCGTATACAAAACTTATCATTTTTCTCAAGGCGACAGGAAAAAGCAGTGAAACATTGCGTGGGGCCTGGTCAACCTTCGAACACTAAAGCATGAGGATGAGACTTAATAACCAGGAACCCACCATAGAAGGCCAACATCAGAATAGAAAAAATAATGCAAGATCCCATGACTCAAAAAATTTAGGGTTTGAATGAGAAAGCCTGCAAACGTTCAAGCTTAAAACCCTAAACATAAATGATTACCAACACCATCAATCCTTGACACTATACCTTAAACCCTAATCCCTTATCCCTAAACCCTATCCCTAAAGCCTCAATCCTCAACCCTTAAACCTTAAATCATAAAACCTATCCCTAAACCCTTAACCCTCTACACTATACCTTAAACCCTAATCCCTTATCCCTAAACCCTCAACCCTAAACCCTAATCCCTTAACCCTAAACCTTCAACCCTAAACCCTATCCCTAATCCCTCTACCCTCAATACTATACCTTAAACCTAATCCCTTGATCCTCAACCCTAATCCCTCAACCCTAAACACTATCGCTAAACCCTAAACCCTAAACCCTAATCCCTTATCCCTAAACTCTAAACCCTATCCCTAAATCCTCAATCCTCAACCCTCAACCTTAAACCTTAATCCCTCAACCCTAAACCTTAATCCCTCAACTCTCAACCCTAATTCCTTATCCCTAAACCCTAAACACTATTCCTATTCCTAAACCCTTAACCCTCGACACTATACCTTAAACCCTAATCCCTTATCCCTAATCCCTCAACCCTAAACCTTCAACCCTAAACCCTATCCCAAATCCCTCTACTCTCAACACTCTACCTTAACCCTAATCCCTCAACCTTAAATGCTATCCCTAAAGTCTCAACCCTAAACCCTAATCCCTCAAGGTCCTAAACCCTAATCTCTTATCCCTAAACTCTAAACCCTATCCCTAAACCCTAAACCCTAATCCCTTATCCCTAAACTCTAAACCCTATCCCTAAACCCTAAACCCTCAACCTTAAACCTTAATCCTTCAACCCTAAACCTTAATCCCTCAACCCTCAACCCTAATTCATTATCCCTAAACCCTAAACCCTTACATCCCTCAACCCTAAACCCTAAACGCTATCCCTATTCCTAAACCCTCAACCCTCGACACTATACCTTAAACCCTAATCCCTTATCCCTAAGCCCTCAGCCCTAAACCCTAATCCCTCAACCCTAAACCTTCAACCTTCAACCCTATCCCTAATCCCTCTACCCTCAACACTTTACCTTAACCCTAATCCCTCGACCCTCAACCCTAAATACTATCCCTAAAGCCTCAACCCTAAACCCTAATCCCTTAAGGTCCTAAACCCTAATCCCTTATCCCTAAACTCTAAACCCTATCCCTTAAACCTCAACCCTCAACCCTCAACCTTAAACCTTAATCCCTTAACCCTAAACCTTAATCCCTCAACCATCAACCCTAATTCCTTATCCCTAAACCTTAAACCCTAATCCCTCAACCCTAAACCCTAAACACTATCCCTATTTCTAAACCCTCAACCCTTGATACTATACCTTAAACCCTAATCTCTTATCCCTAAACCCTCAGCCCTAAAACCTATCCCTAATTCCTCTACCCTAATCCCTCAACCCTAAACGCTATGGACCTAAAGCCTCAACCCTAAACCCTAATCCTTCAAGGTCCTAAAACCTAATCCCTTATCCCTAAAGTCTAAACCCTATCCCTAAACCCTCAACCCTCAACGTTAAACCTTAATCCCTAAACCCTAAACCCTAATCCCTTTTGACCTTAAACCCTCAACCCTTAAACCCTAAACCCTTGAACATTAAACCCTTAACCCTTATCCACCCCTCTCTTGACACCTCACCCCTATCTCTACCCTCCTCTACCATCAACACTATATGTTAAACCCTAATCGATGAACCTTCATCCCTAAAGACTCAACCCTCAACCCTCTACCCTCAACCTATTACTTAGTCCCTAATCTCTTAACCCTCAACCCTATACCTTAAACCCTAAACCCAAAAACCTCAACCCTCAACCCTAAAAACTCTACGGGCTCAGTTCCTTATATACCCTAAACCCAAAACCCTTACATACATACATACATACAAGCAGACATACATACATACATACATACATACATACAGGCATACACACATACATACATACAAACATGCATATATATATATATATACATACATACATACATATAAGTATACATACATACATATAGGCATACATACATACATCAATACATAAATACATACATATAGGCATACATACATACATACATGCATACATACATACATACATACATACTTACATGCTTAATAACCTTGAACATAAAACATTCCAAGGGAGACATAACGTGAGTGCGTTATAACGTGCTCACATTATAACGCGCTCACGTTATGTCAAACATGACAAACATAGGGCAAACTTTTGTGAAAAGGGAAAAAATGCAAAACAAAACATAACACACTCATGTTATATTTTGCTTTGGGAATCCAAAGCCTTAGGCTTGGGATTTGCTTTAGATTTCCAACCCAAAGGCTTGGAGTGCCTTCCCAATGTCCAATGACATGTTTTTGCATATTCTATAGGATTTCACATAATTTCGTTCGTGCTAACCCTCAGATTTGCACGTGTTTCAAGGTTGAACAAATCAAACACCTGGTTAATGTTAGGCTTTCTCTTAGCTATTTAACAATGTATTTTTTTTTACATTTTGACAATGTTAAGCCTTTCATCTTTAATTTCTTTTGTTTGTGTGTCCATTTTTGGGCAAAAACTAATGTTTGGTCTTTTTTTCATTATAAATTAACTGTTCATTGAAATTTCAAAAAAATTACATTTTTAGAAACTAGACTCCATTCTACACATTAAAAAAAATGATTTTTAATTAGTTTTCAAAATTTATAGGGGTGGCATGGCCAAAATTCCATTTTTCAAGATGTATCCACTTTGAAAATTAGTAAAAAATCAAATATTCATTAAAAAATTATTAGAAAAATCAGGCATAAACTATATGATGTTAGCTAATTTCTCACTGAAGCAATTTTAAAAATACTAAAAAAAGTTAACCTTTTGAGGGAGCCACAAAACATGCTATGTTATGGTTTTTTGACAGAAACAACACTAATTTCTGTGGCTCCCTCTTTTGAACCCCTTAATGTATACCATTTTTTAAAAAAATTAGTAGTTTAAAAAATAGACTCAGAGCACTATGAACATTGTTTTTGTTGCATCTTAAAATTTTGAGTGTAACTATGCTCACTTTCTCATCCAAGGCCAACATTTCCTGATTTCACCAAAAAAAAAAAAAAAGTGGCCACTTAAGACCCCTTTTTGGCCCCCCATCTTCTTGCACTTACCCAAGGAGATTGAGATATCTTGTAGGTTGGGGCCTACAGATATGTAAAAGGATTTTTTTTCTTCCCAAGTTGAAATTCCTATGGATTGGAGCCTACAAAATAGTGTAATTCATTGTTTCTTTTTATGAGACTGAATTTTGGCAGTAGACCCAAGCAACTCTTCTCACCATTATTTTTCCCATCTTGGGTTTTCACATAAAATCTGGTGTCATGGTCTCTTGTGTGGATGCGTTTACGTTTGCATAGTTTCTTTCATAATATAATTGATGTAGTAGAATTGAATTAAATTTGGCATATACTGATTCACCCCCTCCTCTCAGTATATTGGTGTGTTCTAACATAGGGTACTACAAGAAGTTTGTAGAAGGGTTCTGTAGAATCACAACACTGATCACTTCGCTCCAAAAGAAAGGGAAAAGATTTGAGTGGATAGAGAAGTGTGAGCAAGCTTTCCAGATTTTGAAAGAAAATCTCACTACAAATCCAATTTTGACTATACCCCATCCTTATGGGCATTTCATGGTGATAATTGATGCATTAGGAGAATGTGTAGGAGGAGTACTAATGCAAAATGGACAAGTGATTGCTTATGAGTCTAGGAAGTTGAAACAATATGAGCTAAACTATGCATCGCATGACTTAGAGTTAGCATCTATAGTTCATACACTTCAGATGTGGAGGCATTATCTCCTAGGGAAGCCTTTGAATTGAAGACAAACCATCTACGACTCAAGTATATCTTTACTCAACCCAATCTTAATGCTCGTCAGAGGAGATGGCTAGAGTTTCTCAGTGAATATGATTTTAGGATTGAGTACATCAAGGGAAAAGAAAATAGAGTGGCATATGCTCTTATCAGAAGAAGGTTTCTAGCAGCCATGATTACTACAAGGTCAAATTTGAGGCAACAAGTAGTTCATAATCTACAAGGAGATGAGCACTATTCTAGAGTGAAGCAAGATTTAGATAAAGATCCCTCAGACTGTCGATTCGATGGATATGTGTTTGAGTCAGATGGAATCTTGAGATACCATGGTAGAATGTATATTCTAGACTTAGGAGATTTGAGGAAGTTAATTCTAGAAGAGATCCACAATGCACCTTATTTGGGGCACCCTAGAGTGACCAAGATGGTAGAAGGATTGAGATCTTTATATTTTTTGCTAAGACTCAAGAAGGATGTGATTGAAATTGTGGCTCGATGCTTGGAATGCCAGTGAGTCAAGGCTAAGCATGTGCATTTGATAGGGCTTTTGTACCCACATAGTGTACCAGAGTATAAATGGAAAGTGATTAGTATGGACTATTGCAAGTATGGGCCTAACTGGTATTGTCATTAATGTCAACATACTCCTGTTGCATTGATGATAAGGATTGGATGAGCTGTGTGTTGAGGATATTGAGAAAATTAGTCCTAATCAGGAACAAAGAAGAATAGTGAAGACAGTGAGCTAAAGATCCTAGCTAAGATGAAGATCAGAGGATGCACATCAAAGGTTTTGTAGATATGTGTCTTAAGATGATCTAATAAAGATTTCTGCATGAAGATCTGAAGAAGTTGTGGCCGCTCAAGTAAAACCAGTTCTGGCAGATGTTCAGAGGTGACAGAGTGACACAGATAGGTCCGATGAGATCTAGAAGTGAAATATCTTGTTCTATGGATTTGGTGAAGTGTTTAGGAAGTCAATGTGAATTGCCAACTCAATTGGTTCATGGTCTGGAGGTTTGCAAGCATCTATTCCATTGTGACAGTGATGATAGACTGTGTTCTTGAGGTTTCGGATGAAGGAGATAATGAATTCAGTAAGAAGATGTAGTGTGAATGTTCTTGGTGATTCAGGAAAGCTTGTGGAGGTCTTTGGATCATGTCTTGTTCATGTTGGTGGTCTGCATTGGAGTTTGAGCTCACAATTGAAGAATAACTTCTGGATGATGGTGTTCTTCCTAAGTCTGGCCGATCGGATGAGTTACACATCCTGCGGATGATCTTGAAGATGTTATGTGAGGATTGGCGTGTTCCTAAATGAAGATTGAAGTCTCAGATCTGTGTGGCTGATATTGTGTTGATCCGCATGAAGTCTTTTTGTAATTAGTCATGTTGTATTTATGTATTTGCTCTATAATGTATGACGACTTGGATGATTATCCCTAAGTCGATGTCTTGTATAAATAAGGAGTTGCAAAGTCATTTCAAATGTATGGTGTGGAGATGAGAGTGTGGTAGCGAGGAGGAGAGCGAAAGGTAGAGCAGAAGTATTGGGCTTAAATGGAACTAACTCAAGCATGGCGAAGATGCTATTCTTCAGTTCAAGTATGTAATACTTATTATTCTATAGACAGTGTGTCTCTTGTAGGCAGTGAGCCTCTTGTGAGCAATGTGCTCAGGAAGTGAGCCCTAATTGGCATGTGCCATTTGGTTCTTTCTATTCTTCTAATAGAGAATACATCCTTGGGTTAGTCACCCCATAGTTTTTCCCTTAACTGAGTTTTCCATGTCAAAATCTTGGTGTCTCATGTGTTAATGTGTTTCTGCTCTTGATTTAATGCATTATATTTCCATGATTGATTTATTATTATGCTGCTGAATTACCAAGTGGATTTAAGTGTTTAATTGGAAGAAAGTTTTGGAGAACTGATTCACCCCCCCTCTCAGTTGTCTGTCCTAAATCTAACAATTGGTATCAGAGCTAAGTTCCTCTCAAAAAGATTAACCGCTTGAGGAGATCTAGGATGTCGTCGTACAAGAAGGATAGTCTGAGGTTTGATGGAACCAATTACACTCTTTGGAAAAGTCGCATGTAATACCACTTGCAATGTATGGGAATGCATATTGGATTATGGCTTCAAAGAAGTATACTCCTCCACATAATGGTCCGACAACTGTAGATGAAATTAGAGATGCTGAAAACAATCTACGGGCTAAAGAAGCTCTTCTAAGTGCCCTATCTGATTCAGAACTGACAAATGTTGTTGATCTAAAAACTACATATGAGATTTGGCAAAAGTTGGAACTTCTGCATGAAGGAGACAAGTATGTGAAATGTGCCAAGCTATAGAGTCTAAAAGGGAAATTTGAAAACCTGAAAATGAGAGAAGATGAAAATATCACTACATTTATGCCCAGAGTAAATGAGCTTGTTTGTGACATTAGATGTGCTAGTGGAGTCTTGGATGAAGATGAGATTGTTGGCAAAGTTCTCAAATCCCTTCCTGATTCTTATAAATACAAGGTTGCTTCCATTAAAGAATTCAAAACCCATTCAGGTGTCACAAGAGATCAATTGGTTGGTAAATTGGCTGCATTTGAATTGACTGAGTTTGGAGATGCCCCCTCAAGACTGAATCTGCATTCAAAGCTAGTGCCTCTATAAAAGGTAAACAAAGGTTTGACCCAGGAGAGAACTCTTCAAGGAAACTATCATGGTATGAAAAAGAAAGAAAAGACCTAGAAGAAGAAGAAGCAGAAACTGCTCATCTTGAAGCCCTTATTGCAAAAAGATTGCCAAGAGGATCCGGTAAGTATGAAGGGAAATTGCCTTTTAAGTTGTTTAACTGCAATAAGATTTGTCATTTTTCCTCAAGGTGTCCAGAAAGATTCTCAAGGCCAAACCCTAACAGATCAAGGTTCCAAAAGAAATGCTACTATGTTCATGAAGATGATGAAGATGAAGGAGTAACAGATGATGAATCAGAGACAGGAAACAAATCTGAAAGTGACTGGGTGTTTATTGCCATCAAGGAAGAAGATCCAATGTCCTCTAAATCTATCAATCATAAAATTTTGGAAAAAGTTTTGGCTGCCCAAGTTGAAGAAAAGGATGATTGGGTCATTGACAGTGGATGCTCCCACCATATGACAGGTTGCAAAAACAAGTTTATAGATTTGGAAAGGTATGAAGGAGGAGTGGTAAATTTTGGTGATAATTCTGCTGGTAGAATCAGAGGTAGAGAAACTATTTCTTTTGATGGAAAGAACAAAACTGTTAATGTACTGTATGTTGAAGGTTTGAAACACAATCTTCTCAGTGTTGGACAGTTGGTGGATAAAGGCTATGATCTCCGATTCAAGAATGGAAAATGCAAGATCTTTGAAAGTTCTAGAATAGAGATTGCATCTGGTACTCAAACTAAAGGTAATATCTTCCACTTGTACTGGTAAAAGTTGCTTATTTGTTTAAAATGATCAGAGTTGGTTGTGGCATAAGAGAATGTGTCATGTGAATTTTGATAATATAATCAAGATAAGAAACACTCAGGCTGTAAGAGATCTTCCAAAATTGGTGAAACCTACAAATAGTTTGTGCAAAGAATGTCTGTTGGGTAAACAAAGTAGAGTCTCATTCAAAAGTAAGAAACAATCTTCTACCGGATTATTGGACCTAGTTCATACTGATCTATGTGGTCCGGCAAGAATCAGGAGTGTGCAAGGTGATAGATACTTCATGCTATTAATTGATGACTATTCCCAGATGATGTGGGTAACTTTTCTGAAGGAAAAATCAGAGGCTCTTGAGAAATTCAAAATATTCAAGGCTATGGTGGAGAATGAAACCGGATTGAACATAAAATGTCTGAGGTCTGATAGAAGTGGTGAATTCACATCCGATGAGTTCATAGAATTCTGTGAGAAGCATGGAATAAGAAGACAATTGTCTCCTCCTAGGACTCCACAACAAAATGGAGTAGTGGAAAGAAAGAACCGGACCATTCAAGAAGCATCCAGAACCATGATGATGGAAGCAAATGTTCCTCAGGTCTACTAGAGAGAAGCAGTGAACACTACAGTCTACACTCTT
This sequence comes from Cunninghamia lanceolata, assembly GCA_027924645.1. NCBI lineage: Eukaryota > Viridiplantae > Streptophyta > Pinopsida > Cupressales > Cupressaceae > Cunninghamia > Cunninghamia lanceolata. The sequence goes on from BSBN01001491.1 coordinate 160,417, forward strand.
AAATGAGTTCAAATCAGAAGCAATACTAGTAAGACTCCTTATGAACTCTAGTTTGGCATCACTCCTACTATGAAGTATTTCAAAGTCTTTGGTAGCAAATGTTACATTAAAAGAGATGAAGATCTAGGCAAATTTGATGCTAGAAGTGATGAAGGAATATTCTTGGGTTATTCTACTCAAAGCAAAGCATACCGGTGTTATAACAAGAGACTGAGAAAGATTATAGAAAGTGCAAATGTGAAGGTTGATGAAGGAATTAAAAAACCCTCAAGGTTTTATGAATATGATGAAGATGATCAGAATGATGTTCTGATTCAAGGAGTCCAAGCCCCTTCTGAAATTCAGATTCAAATTGATTCGGTAAATCAAGTAGAAGAGATGAGTTTGAGTGAGCCTGTTCAAGAATCAGAAGTGCAAGAAACTCCCAAAGTTCCTAGGTATGTAAGACTGAATCACTCTAAGGATCAGATCATAGGTGATAAAAGCAAAGGGGTACAAACAAGAAGAAGGATTGCTCAAAATTCAGAAGAGTATTATCTGATTTCAAAGATTGAACCTAAGACAGTGAATGAAGTTTGCAATGATGAAAACTAGACTAAAGCAATGGAGGAAGAACTAATGCAAATTGAGAAAAATCACACTTGGGATCTTGTTCCCAGACCTAGAAACAAGAATGTGATTGGAACCAAATGGTTCTTCTGGAACAAACTAAATAAATTTGGTGAAGTAATTAGAAATAAATCCAGATTGGTCTCAAGGGTTACTCTCAAATAGAAGGAGTTGATTTTGAAGAAACTTTTGCTCCAATGGCAAGAATTGAAGCAGTCAGATTATTTCTTACTTTTGCTACCTTCAAGGATTTCAAAGTATATCAAATGGATGTCAAGTCTGCCTTCTTGAATGGTGACTTGGAAGAAGTATACATTGAGCAACTAGATGGATTTCAATTGTCTGATCATGGTGATATGGTCTGCAAGTTGAAGAAAGCACTGTATGGACTCAAGCAAGCCCCAAGAACCTAGTATGAAAGATTGGATAAGCATCTTTTGAAGATTGGTTTCAACAAAGGTACTACTGACAGTAATTTGTACTTTAAAATTGATCATGAAAATATCTTGATTGTTGAAGTATTTTTTGATGATATCATTTTTTAAGTATTTGTTGATGATATCATTTTTGGAGGAATAGATAGTATGTGCAAAACTTTTGCAAATCAAATGAAAAGTGAATTTGAGATGTCCATGCTTGGGGAAATCAATTTCTTCTCGGGTCTGCAAATCATTCAAACTAAAACAGGAATCTTCATTTCTCAAACCAAATATGTGAAAGAATTGTTGAATAAATTTGGGATGGAAGAATCAAAACCAATGAGTTCTCCCATGGCAACCAGATGTAAATTGAGAAAAGATGATGACTCTCCTAAGGCTGATCAGAAAAAGTACAGGTCAATGATTGGAGGATTGTTGTATCTCACTCAAACTAGACTTGATATTATGAATGTTGTTGGTCTTGTTACTAGATTCCAAGCTGATCTTAGAGAATCTCATGTCATGGAAATCAAGATGATTTTTAGGTATCTAAAAGGGACAGTTGAGTATGGTTTGTGGTATCCTAGAGATCATAATTTCTCTCTTCATGCATATACAGATGCGAATTGGGCAGGAGATGTGGATGACCAGAAGAGTACCAGTGGTGGAGCATTCTTTTTGGGAAAGAGATTGGTTTCTTGGTTGAGCAAGAAACAAGAGGCAATATATTTGTCCACTGCAGAAGTAGAATATATTGCAGCAATAGGTAGTTGCACTCAAGTTTTGTGGATGAAGCAAATGCTAAGAGACATGGGAGTGGAGTATGAGGAGCCTATCACAATCTTCTGTGATAATTCAAGTGCAATAAATATATCTAAGAATCCGGTGTTGCATTCAAAGACTAAACATATATCCATCAAGTTTCACTTTTTGAGAGAGCAAGTGAACAAGAATGAAGTCAGATTGGAGTTCGTACCTTCCAAGGATCAGATTGCAGATATCTTTACTAAACCTCTTCCTAAGGATTCTTTTGAGTATCTCAGGAAGAAGTTAGGGGTTATTACCCCTCTGATTCTGCATTAAGGTGCACTGATGTGCATCAGTCTGGTGGATCTCACAATCATATCTTGTGGTTTGGATTGATGTTTGGGAAGCTGCCACTCAGGGGGAGCAGCTGGTATGATTTGAATTGGTGCAAGTATGTGCCCTTTGCCATTGATGTCAAAGGGGGAGAGAAGACATGTGAAAAACAAGTGATTACTAATCTAAGGGGAAGAAATAAAGGAAGAGAAGACATGTGAATGGTTGTTGGTAATAGGGGGAGTTTTGTCAGTAAAGAAAAGTTCATGTCTTGATGGTTAAAATAGTTTTTCGCATCATATGTTGCCATCAATGACAAAGGGGGAGATTGTTGCAAGTATGGGCCTAACCGGTGTTGTCATTGATGTCAACATACTCCTGTTGCATTGATGATAAGGATTGGATGAGCTATGTGCTAAGGATATTGAAAAAAATTAGTCCTAATCAGGAACAAAGAAGAACAGTGAAGACAGTGAGCTAAAGATCCTAGCTAAGATGAAGATCAGAGGATGTGCATCAAAGGGTTTGTAGATATGTGTCTTCAGATGATCCAGTAAAGATTTCAGAGGTCTGCATGAAGATCTAAAGAAGTTGTGGCCGCTCAAGTAAAGTTGGTTCTGGCAGATGTTCAGAGGTGACAGAGTGACACAGATAGGTCCGATGAGATCTGGAAATGAAATATCTTGTTCTACAGATCTGGTGAAGTGTTTAGGAAGTCAATGTGAATTGAAAACTCAATTGGTTCGTGGTCTAGAGGTCCATAAGCATCTATTCCATTGTGACAGTGATGATAGACTATGTTCTTGAGGTTCCGAATGAAGGAGATAATGAATTCAGTAAGAAGATGTAGTGTGGATGTTCTTGGTGATTCAGGCAAGCTTGTGGAGGTCTTTGGATTGTGTCCAATTCATGTTGGTGGTCCGCATTGGAGTTTGAGCTTGAAATTGAAGAATAACTTTCGGATGATGGTGTTCTTCCTAAGTCTGGTCGACCAGATGAGTTACACTTCATGCGAATGATCTTGAAGATGTTATGTGAGGATTGGCATGTTCCTAAATGAAGATTGAAGTCTCAGATCTGTGTGGCTGATAGTGTGTTGATCAACGTGAAGTCTTTTTGTAATTAGTCATGTTGTATTTATGTATTTGCTCTGTAATGTATGCCAACTTGGATGATTATCCCTAAGTTGATGTCTTGTATAAATAAGGAGTTACAAAGTCATTTCAAATGTATGGTGTGGAGATGAGAGTGTGGTAGCGAGGAGAGTGAAAGGCAGAGCAGAAGTATTGAGCTTAAATGGAACTGACTCAAGCATGGTGAAGATGCTATTCTTTAGTTCAAGTATGTAATACTTATTATTCTGTAGACAGTGTGTCTCCTGTAGGCAGTGAGCCTCTTGTGAGTAGTGTGCTCGGGCAGTGAGCCCTAATTGGCATGTGCCATTTAGTTCTTTATATTCTTCTAATAGAGAATACATTCTTAGGTTAGTCACCCCATGGTTTTTCCCTTAATCGGGTTTTCCACGTCAAAATCTTGGTGTCTCATGTGTTAATGTGTTTTTGCTCTTGATTTAATGTATTATATTTCCATGATTGATTTATTATTATGCTGCTAAATTACCAAGTGGATTTAAGTGTTTAATTGGAAGAAAGTTTTGGACAACTCATTCACCCCCCCTCTTAGTTGTCTGTCCTAAATCTAACATGGACTTCATTCAAGGGTTTCCAATGTCCAAGATAGACATGATGTCATCTTGGTAGTTGTGGATAAGTTGACAAAGATAGCACATTTCATTCTAGGAAATCTTAAGGATGGTTCTTTGATCTTAGCCAAGAATTTTGTCCAAGAAATCTTTCGTTTGCATAGAGTACCTGAGATGATCATATTGGATCGAGATACTCAGATGAATTCTAGATTTTGGATGATATTGAATGCAGCTTTGTGGACAAGATTGAATTTCAGTTCACCATATCACCCTCAGACTGATGGTCAGACAAAAAGAGTAAATCAGGTAGCTGAAGACCTCCTTAGGATGTATTGTATGGATCAACAGTATAAGTGGGAGGAGTATCTTCCATTGGTGGAGTTTGCTTGTAATAATTCCTACCATGCATCTTTAGAGATGGCACCTTTTGAAGCTCTTTATGGGCATAAGTGTCTCACACCTATCAGTTGGGATAAGGTGGAAGACATGATTATGATTGGTCCTGATATGCTTAAAGAAATGGATGATCAAATGAGATTGATAAAGGAAAAATTGAAACAAGTGGTAGACCAAAGGAATAGCTATGCAGACAAGAATAGGACATTCATATAGTTTTCAGTAGGGGACAAAGTCTTTTTGAGGGTCAAACCTCATAAGATTTCCATTTTGTTTGGCAAATCATCCAAACTTGCTTCGAGATTTGTAGGACTATTTGATGTGATGGAAGTGATTAACCCATTTGCTTACAAACTTTCTCTACCGCCTACTCTTGCCCTAATCCATAATGTATTTTATGTGTATTTTCTTAAGCCGTGTCATCTTGACACGTCACACGTACTTGATTGGTATGCTTTACAAATATAGGATCTAGGAGTGGTGCTAGTGGAGCCCACTCGAATTCTTGATGAACATAATGTTAAGTTGTGTAACAGAGATATTGTTCAGTATAAGGTCCAATGGGACCAATATTCTATGGATAGTGCCACATGGGAGGATGCAGAGGAGATAGACCATTCTTTTCCTCATTTGAGGACTTAGTTGAGATACTTTTATTTTCTTAGTGTGGTACTTTATTACTATAGTGTGATGCTTTGTTTGCTTAGTGTAATACTTTTGATAGTATTAGTGAGATACTTTTAATTCAGTGTGTGAGATACTTTATTCCTAGTGTGGAAGGATGTCACATCTTGACTTTTTGATTGCATTTATAATTCAATATATTTGATGACACTATTGGACATTACCTTAAGATTGTTGATTATTGGATAATTACATGTGTGTGAAGGTAATTTGTCATTATTTTTAAAAATGCATAAATTTGAAAGCTATTATAATGATGGATTATTATGTTATGATTATGACTTATATCTTGCTCGTGCTTCGGCTATGGTTTTATGGGATAACCTATTGATGAGAGTCTGAGTGCGAATGAGTGCATGAACATGTCAAAAATGAGAACATGGTTGAGGTAGAAGTGTCCTAGCTTCTCAAAAAGAGTTGGCATGATGGAAAACCCATTGCACACACACACACACTCATGTAGTTTCATACATATTGCATCATTACATACTGCATTAATGAATGGATTCATTATACATTCATGAAACATGGATATGTAGTTTTGATTGTGCATTTTACTTTGAATATTGTTGTGGTTATGACATTGAACAATTAGTTTATCTATATGCAATTTTGCTTACTATGTGCATTCTTTTCAAATGCAAGGTTTCACCATTTAATCATTTTATCTTTTCTTCTTTTGACTAAATAGATTTAAAGTGGTTGATTTATGATAGATTTATTATAATTATATATTTCTCTATATATATAATTTAAATAATAAATATATATATATGTATGTATGTATATATAAATATACATATATGCATATTAAAAATAATGAAACTGTAGTAGAGAGTGAAGTTTGGTAAATTAAAGCTAAAAATAATAGCTTTGGGTGACCACGTACCCTTCATACCATACATAAAAAGTGATAGTTCAAAACAAGATTGGGAAAAAAACTTAAACTCAATTTAGAATGCCCAAAATTAGGGCATAAATACACATAAAACCATAGAGAAAAATCACAAAGGATAATCATTAGCAGGCATAGGAAAGGAGAAAAGAACAATTGTGAAGGAATCGATGGGAGGTCAAGATTATTGGAAGCTTCTGACTGGTACCTACGACAAAGAGTCCAATGAATTTGTTACACAGAGGTTGGTTGAAATTTTTACATTCTTTGCATAAAATATGGTAGACAAATAGAAGTAAATTAAGGAAGTAAATACTGTTGATAGTAAAAAATGCATCAAACTAACAACAATGGGAAATCTCAAAATGTGGGACTTCCTTTCGAGATAACCTTTGGAGTTTATAGAAGCCAACTCTTCTATGATTCTTTATTGTTTGGGAAAAGGGACAAAATGCTGAATCTAAATGACTATAAAATGAAAACTACACTAAGGTGATGCATTGGAATGGATTCAGATTATAAAGAAGGAAAGCACTCACTATTTTCAGTTACTAATAACAAAAGAATGAATCACAACTATTCAAAGAGCACATATGCATGATTTCATAGCAGATTATATGTTATTACTAGCAACAAATCAAATAAGCCACAATATTACGAATTCAATAGATCAGAGACTCATGAATTAGCACAGAACATTATTTCTCTTCATTGATGAAAGGAAAACAAAGCATACAAGGCCAAGATTATGCATAGATACACAATATTCAAAATCCTTTTAGAGAAACACCCGTGAAGGCTTTTAGTCTTTTATTGTTGTATTGAATAATTTTCTATCCCCTAAAACAAGCTACAGATCTCACTTTTATACTAATTACTTAGTGGAGATCGCTAAAGAAACTAGAAACTAATCAAAACATAAAGCATAGAAAACTGAGAGCTATAACTCAAACTACCTCATAAGAGACTCATTAATCCACATGACTTTTGTGAATCTACATGAAAAAAAAGTTGACACGTGGAGAGGCTCAACCAGTGATGCAACAAAAGAAACTATTAGAAAACTTCCTCTCCAAAGATGCGTGGTGATGCCATGTGTCGGTCTCTGCTCGCTATCCATCAGGTCCCACCAAAACTCCTGAGAACTTGACATGTCTCTAATAAAAAAAGAGGCCCACCGTACATGTATGTTGTTCCTAAGTGCAAATTAATATGATGCGTAGAGGTGCTGGGGTAAGTGCAAAAAGATGGGGGGCCAAAAAGGGGTCTTAAGTGGCCACTTTTTTTTTCTGAAATCAGGAAATGCTAGCCTTGGATGAGAAATTGAGCATAGTTACACTCAAAATTTGGAGATGCAACCAAAACAATGTTCATAGTAGTCCGAGCATACTTTCTAAACTACTAAATTTTTTTGAAAATGGTATAGATTAAGGGGTTCAAAAGAGGGAGCCACAGAAATTGGTGTTGTTTCTGTCAAAAAAACATAGCATAGCATGTTTTGTGGCTCCCTCAAAATGTCAACTTTTTTTTGCTATTTTTAAAATCACTTTAGTGAGAAGTTAGTAACAGCATGTAGTTTATGCCTGATTTTTCTGATAATTTTTTGATGAATATTTGATTTTTTACTAATTTTCAAAGTGGACACATCCTAAAAAACAAAATTTTGGCTGTGCTACCCCTATAAATTTTTGAAAACTAATTGAAAATCATTTTTTTCTCCTTTTAATATGTGTAGAATGGAGTCTAGTTTCTAAATATGTAATTTTTTTGAAATTTCAATGAATAGTTAATTTACAATGAAAAAAAGACCAAACAGTGGTTTTTTCCCAAAAATGGACACACAAACAAAAGAAATTAAAGATGAAAGGCTTAACATTGTCAAAATGTGAAAAAAATCACATTGTCAAATAGCTAAGAGAAAGCCTAACATTACCTAGGTGTTGTATTTGTTTGACCTTGAAACACGTGCAAATTTGAGGGTTAGCACAAATGAAATTATGTGAAATCCTGTAGAATATGGAAAAACACATCTCTAGACATTGGAAAGGCACTCCAAGCCTTTGGGTTGGAAATCCAAAGCAAATCCCAAGCCCAAGGCTTGGGATTCCCAAAGAAAAACATCATGTGAGAGTGTTATAAGGCACTCGTGTTATGTTCAACTTTGCATTTTTCCTTTTCCGTAGAAGTTTGTGGACTATTTGTCATGTTTGCAATAACACGAGCGCATTATAACGCGCTTGCATTATGTCCCCCTTGAATTTTTTTATGTTCAAGGTTATTAATCATGTATGTGTGTATGTATGCCTATATGTATGTATGTATCTATGTATGTCTATAGGCATGTATGTATAGTGTCGAGGGTAGAGGAGGGTAGAGATGGGGGTGAGCCAGATAGGGGAGGAGAGGGGTGGATAAGGATTGAGTGATTAAGGTTTAAGGTTGAGGGTTGAGGGTTTAGGGATAGGATTAGAGTTTAGGAATAAGGGATTAGAGTTTAGGACCTTGAGGGATTAGGGTTTAGGGTTGAGGCTTTAGGGATAGCGTTTAGGGTTAAGGGTCGAGGGATTAGGGTTAAGGTAGAGTGTTGAGGGTAGAGGGATTAGGGATATGGTTTAGGGTTGAAAGTTTAGGGTTGAGGGATTAGGGTTTAAGGTATAGTTTTGAGGGTTGAGGGTTTACGGATAGGGTTTAGGATTTAAGGTTTAAGTGTTGAGGGTTGAGGATTTAGGGATAGGGTTTATGGTTTAGGGATAAGGGATTAGGGTTTAGGGTTTAGGGATTAGAGTTATGGTTAAGGGACTAGGGATTAGGGTTTAGGGTTAAGGGATTAGGGTTTAGGGTTTAGGGATGTACAATTAAGGGGTACCATAAATAAACTAGAATTTAGGAAGGGTTGGGAAAATTTTGTGAATCATCATGGGCTGGAGATTAGATATTTTGTTGTGTTCAAGTACATATACAAGTCATAATTTAAGGTTAAGATATTTCAAAGAACAGGGTGTGTGAAAAGTATCAATGCTCTTCGGCTTATGAATACCAACATTGATATAGATAAAAGATGCCCTTCTTCTAACAAAGTATGGAGTTCAAGTCAACCGATGGGCAGCAAGTTGTCGAACGAGTTGGTTTAATGGGTGTGCCTCATTCTTCAAGGCCCAGGTGGGCAGGAGTGGGATGTACAATTAAGGGGTACCATAAATAAACTATAATTTAGGCAAGGTTGGGAAAATCTTGTGAATCATCATGGGCTGGAGATTGGAGATTTCGTTGTGTTCAAGTACATATCCAAGTCATATTTTAAGGTTAAGATATTTCAAAGAATAGGGTGTGTGAAAAATATCAATGCTCTTTAGCTTATGAATACCAACATTGATACAGATAAAAAATGCCCTTCTTCTAACAGAGGATGCAATTCAAGTCAACCAATGGGCAGCAAGTTGTTGATCTTGAATTGGTTTCTGATGAAGAAAACAATGATGTTAAAGCAATGGAAGAAAATCAAAATTGTAAGTCTAATTTAATTTATTTGAACTTTCAAAGTAGGCATTTGAATTGTAGCTTTACCTAGAGGATTGGTATAACAAAAACTTAATTATGTTACAAGCCTTTCTTTGAAGAACCCTAGACATTATGGACCCTATCATCTAGAAAAGCACATGACAGTGAACTCTAACCCACCTTTCAAATCAGATATTTACCTTTTTATTCAATGAAAATGAAGTCACGGAATGTAAACCGACCATGCATACTAGTAAGATCAAATTCTCTGCCTTCTATTGTTATTACTTTTACTTTATTAAGAGAAGAGTGTCAAAAAGCATGGGTTTAACTGTAAGCTAACATAAGGCAAAGCAGTTTTGTTATTATATTTTTCTGAGGGATCTCTAATAGTCTAATATAATGCAGTCTTCTATAATATGAACATTTGCATTTGTGTGAATGCTAAGCTTTAATATAGTAGAGTATTAAATCAATGCAATCAGCTATTTATTGGGTTAAAATAACTTAGTTTTTGTAATGGTTTGGGAATGCAGGAGTTGCCAAAAATAGGTAAATGTCCTCTATAATTACCAAGAGAAAAAAGTTTAGTAGTTCTTGTGGATAGAGCCAGTAAACAATGGGAGATTATTTACCTGTTTCATTACAATATACCTCCCCTAAGTGTGGGGTGGACAGAAAGAAACATAGATGTACCCCAATGCAAAGATTTTTTCATTATGATCATCCTTCTAATTTCAACTGTTAATTACTCACTGTGGTTGTACCATACGCTTTTCTCATAGTGTGTACACCTATTGGCATAATGAACCCTAGATGGGCCAGAAAAACATGCCATATAACATTACTAACATTAAAAAAGTTCATAGCCATTTTTCTGACATATTCTTGCAACTCAGATATCTTTAAGAGAAGAGTGTCAAAAATGATGGGTTTAACAACCTAACATAAGGCAAAGCAATTTTGTTGGGTTTAGGGATAGGGTTTAGGGTTTAGGGTTGAGGGATTATGGTTTAAGGTATAGTGTTGAGGGTTGAGGGTATAGGGATAGGGTTTAGGGTTGAGGGATTAGGGTTTAGGGTTTAGGGTTGACAGATTAGGGTTTAGGGTTGACAGATTAGGGTTTAATGTTGAGAGTTGAGGGTTTAGAGTTTAGGGATAGGGTTGATGGTCAAGGGATTAGGGTTAAAGTAGAGTGTTGAGGGTAGAGGGATTAGGGATAGGGTTTAGGGTTGAAGGTTTAACAATTGAGGGTTGAGGCTTTAGGGCTGAGGGTTAAGGGATTAGGGTTTAAAATATAGTGTTGAGCGTCGAGGGTTTATGGATAGGTTTTAGGGTTTAATTTTTAAGGGTTAAGGGTTGAGGGATAGGGTTTAGGGTTTAGGGATAAGGGATTAGGGTTTAAGGTATAGTGTCGAGGGTTGAGAGTTTAGGAATAGGGATGGCGTTTAGGGTTTAGGGATGAGGGATTAGGGTTGAGGGATTAGGGTTGAGGGTTGAGGGATTAGGGTTTAAGGTATAGTGTCGAGGGTTTATTGATAGTGTTTAGGGTTGAGGGTTGAGGGATTAGGTTTTAGGGTTGATGGATTAGGGTTTAAGGTATAGTGTTGATGGTTGAGGGTTTAGGGTTGACAGATTAGCATTTAATGTCGAGGTTAGGGTTAGAGTGTCGAGGGTAGAGGGATTAGGGATAGGGTTTAGGGTTGAAGGTTTAAGGATTGAGGGTTGAGGCTTTAGGGATGAGGGTTTAAGGCTTAAGATATAGTGTCAAGTGTTGAGGGTGTAGGGATAGGGTTTAAGTTTTAAGGGTTAAGGGTTGAGGGATTGGAATTAGGGTTTAAGTTATAGTGTTGAGGGTTGATGTTTTAGGGATAGGGTTTAGGTTTGAGGGATTAGGGTTTAGGGTTCATGAATTAGGGTTTAATGTTGAGAGTTGAGAGTTGAGGGTTGAGGGTTAAGGGTTTAGGGATAGGGTTGATGGTTAAGGGATTAGGGTTAAAGAAGAGTGTCGAGGGTAGAGGGATTAGGGATAGGGTTTAGGGTTGAAGGTAGAGGGATTAGGGATAGGGTTTAGGGTTGAAGGTTTAAGGATTTAGGGTTGAGGCTTTAGGGATGAGGGCTAAGCGATTAGGGTTTAAGATATAGTGTCAAGTATCAAGCATGTAGGGATAGGTTTTAGGATTCAAGTTTTAAGGGTTAAGGGTTGAGGGACCAGAGTTAAGGGTTGAGGGATTAGGGTTTGACATTGAGGGTTGAGTACATTAAGGTTTGAGGGTTGAGGGTTTCAAGATAGGGTTGAGGGTCCAAGGATTAGGCTTAAAGTAGAGTGTCAAGGGTATAAGGATTAGGGATAGGGTTGGAGGGTTTAGGGATAAGGGATTAGGGTTTAAGGTATAGTATCAAGCCCATTGAGGGTTTAGGAATAGGGATAGCGTTTAGGGTTTAGGGATGAGGGATTAGAGTTGAGGGATGACGGATTAGGGTTGAGGGTTGAGGGATTAGGGTTTAGGGATAAGGTTTAGGGTTGAGGGATTAGGGTTTAAGGTATAGTGTTGAGGGTGTAGCGATAGGGTTTAGGGTTGAGGGATTAGAGTGAAGGGTTGAGGGATTAGGATTTGACGTTGAGGGTTGAGGGTTGAGGGTTGAGGCTTTAGGGTTTAGGGATAGGGTTGAGGGTTGACGGATTAGAGTTAAGGGTTGAGGGATTAGGGTTTGACATTGAGGGTTGAGGGTTGAGGTTCGAGGGTCAAGGGTTTAGGGATAGGGTTAAGGGTCGAGGGATTAGAGTTAAAGTAGAGTGTCGAGGGTATAAGCATTAGGGATAGGGTTGGAGGGTTTAGGGATAAGGTATTAGGGTTTAAGGTATAGTATCAAGCCCGTTGAGGGTTTAGGAATAGGGATTGTGTTTAGGATTTAGGGACAGGGTTTAGGGTTGAGTGATTAGAGTTAAGGGTTGAGGGATTAGGATTTGACGTTGAGGGTTAAGGGTTGAGGCTTTAGGGTTTAGGGATAGGGTTGAGGGTCGAGGGATCAGAGTTAAGGGTTGAGGGATTAGGGTTTGATGTTGAGGGTTGAGTACATTGAGGTTCGAGGTTTAAGGGTTTCAGGATAGGGTTGAGGGTCGAGGGATTAGGGTTAAAGTAGAGTGTCGAGGGTATAAGGATTAGGGATAGGGTTGGAGGGTTTAGGGATAAGGGATTAGGGTTTAAGGTATAGTATCAAGCTTGTTGAGGGTTTAGGAATAGGGATAGTGTTTAGGGTTTAGGGATAGGGTTTAGGGTTGAGGGATTAGAGTTAAGGGTTGAGGGTTAAGGCTTTAGGCTTTAGGGTTTAGGGATAGGGTTGAGGGTTGAGGGATTAGAGTTAAGGGTTGAGGGATTAGGGTTTGATGTTGAGGGTTGAGTACATTGAGGTTCAAGGGTTGCGGATAGGGTTGAGGGTTGAGGGATTAGGGTTAAAGTAGAGTGTCGAGGGTATAAGGATTAGGGATAGGGTTGGAGGGTTTAGGGATAAGGGATTAGGGTTTAAGGTATAGTATCGAGCCTGTTGAGGGTTTAGGAATAGGGATAGTGTTTAGGGTTTAGGGATAGGGTTTAGGGTTGAGGGATTAGAGTTAAGGGTTGAGGGATTAGGATTTGACATTGAGGGTTGAGGCTTTAGGGATAGGGTTGGGTCGAGGGATCAAAGTTAGGGTTGAGGGATTAGGGTTTGATGTTGAGGGTTAAGTACATTAAGATTTGAGGGTTAAGGGTTTCGGGATAGGGTTGAGGGTCGAGGGATTAGGGTTAAAGTAGAGTGTCGAGGGTATAAGGATTAGGGATAGGGTTGGAGGGTTTAGGGATAATGGATTAGGGTTTAAGGTATAGTATCTAACTCGTTGAGGGTTTAGGAATAGGGATAGTGTTTAGGGTTTAGGGATAGGGTTAGGGTTGAGGGATTAGAGTTAAGGGTTGAGGGATTAGGATTTGACATTGAGGGTTGAGGGTTGAGGGTTGAGGCTTTAGGGTTGAGGCCTTAGGGTTTAGGGTTTAGGGATAGGGTTGAGGGTCGAGGGATCAGAGTTAAGGGTTGAGGGATTAGGGTTTGACATTGAGGGTTGAGTACATTGTGGTTCGAGGGTTGAGGGTTTGAGGATAGGGTTAAGGGTTAGGGGGTTAGGGTTAAAGTAGAGTGTCGAGGGTATAAGGATTAGGGATAGGGTTGGAGGGTTTAGGGATAAGGGATTAGGGTTTAAGATATAGTATCAAGTCCATTGAGGGTTTAGAAATAGGGATAGTGTTTAGGGTTTAGGGATGAGGGATTAGAGTTGAGGGTTGAGGGATTAGGGTTTAAGGATACGGTTTAGAATTGAGGTAGACAAGGAGCGACTAAGAGACATAGAGAGGGGAGAGGTAGAGAGGTAGAGAGGTGAGGGGGAGAGATAAGTGAGATATAGAACATGAACTGATGGAACTAGAGGTGAGACATTGTAAAGGTGAGATAAGCACAAATATTTATGGATCAATCTATAACAGGACAAAATGTGAGCGCGTTATATCGTGCTCGCATTCTAATGTGCTCACGTTTTGTCCTACTATAGAAATGGTAAAAAAGTGTTGACCCCCATGATCCAGGCCGACATGCTCTATTTTCATGTTGATTATGCGCGTGCTCCAACAAAAAAGAAGTGCTTTCATGCTATTGGGAAGTTCACATGCACATTTTACACATTCTACCACCTTTGCATGATCTTTCCACCACCTTTTCTACTTTGCCAACTTGAGAAGGAGGAAATAACATAGTTTTCACACCAAGTTTGATATATATCTATTCAAGTTTCAGTTTTTGTAGTGTTGAAATGTTATTTGTGATTCAATTTTAGGAATTTAACATTATAGATTGGTTAATAGTATTGTTGTTAGTAATTATATTTGAGTGTTATTCAATTTAACGTTGAAAAGGAAGCAAGTGGTGAAAAACTCAAATTGTTGAGGAGTTTTATGCAAGAAAAAAAAAACACTACATAATTGGGTACTCTCTCCATTTGAATCTTTGTTTTTTAGGTATGTCAAGGCTTTACATGCATGTTCTTTACAATTTCCTTAATTCTATTTGAATTACTTTATCATGCTTTATCATACATGTTTAAAATAGACACATTCCCAATCAAGAAAGCAGCCTACAATCTCACATGATGCCATGTATATTTTCTACACTTGGGCTCTTTAATAATTATGTGTAATAAATAGACCTTAACATACCATGATGTCAAACTATACAAGAATAAATCCTTACAACATAATACAAATACAATCCCACTATTATCTTGTCATATTAACAAGTTAAAATACAAATGAATAGGTGCCAAGATCATACAAGTATGTGCACATATCTTGGGCTAGGACATTCCTTATACACCTATTCATGATGATTTGTACATGCACATGACACAACAATTGTTGTCTATTCATTCACAAGCCACCCAAATCCTAGTATCCCTAGTACCAACAAAACACCTCAATTCCAAATCCTAGTAGCCCTAGTAACAACAAACATGTCAAATTGGGTCTACCTCAACCATTTCAAGCATGAAGTCCCGTGTACTCTTTTCATGGCTGTAATAATTTTCTTTGTACCTATTTTGGTTGAGTGACATTTACTCTTTTACATGATGATTGTATGTACATTTACTATGAAGGGTTGAATGACATATTTTAGTTATTTGTATGGATTCATTTCTTAGGAACTAATATTGGTCTCTTTATCATGCTGTAGACAAATTCTCTGTCATGTCAAGGAAACGATCAAGAATTAAACCAACACATGAAGAGATAGAAGCTAAGAATGCAAAGAAAGCAGTGGCTATGACAGAACTTCGTGAGGAGGAAATTGGACACGATAAATGAAGACACACCAATTGAAGAGGAACCACAACCATCACAAAGAGATATGGTATTGGCAGCACAAAGAGAACGAATGCAAAAACTTCATGCTACGAGAGATTTGAATACCATAGTTGGAGACACGTCCTCTACCGCAAGTCAACATGTAGGGACACCATCTACCACATCTCAAGTTGAGAGTACATCATCACTCACATGTGATGAAGGAGGTATGCCATCGTTCCCACCTCAACCTCAATGTATGTCATCTACTCCATCTTCGATTGAAGGTATGCCATATAGCCCATCTCATTTAAATATTGATGAAATTCCTAATGTTGAGATGAATTTATCTAACTTAACACCACCTAGAATTTTGCATAGAAAGCCAAAGTATTTGATTGATATTCATGAGAATATTTTGTAGCCAATGGAAGGTAAGATTCTAAAATGCACTTGTAGAAGATATGCTCATAAGATTTGGAGATTGTTCTTTGAAAATTTAAATGAGACTGCAAGATGTCAACTATTCCTTGAAATGATGCGAAGTATAAAGTATAGGTCCATCATGAAGATTCTTGGGTTGAGGCAGTGTAAAGTTGCAAAGGGGTGTAACTTTCATCTATCTCCTGATGTGACCAAACTGACTATTCCAATGCATCCAGATGGGTACATTTACGCTAGGCATGGTCCTATTTTTCACCCAAACATGTCGAAACAGTCCAAGCTACATTGTATCGATGATATCCCTAAAGAGTCCAAAGTGCAAAAAGGCAGCAATCTTTGATGAGATGTTACTCAAAAACTGTGTCAATTAGAAACATTTTGTCTAAGGAAACGCGATCACATAGAGTGCCTCTACAATAACCTCTCTCAGTTTTTTATATCTCTAAGGCGTTTACCCGTGGTGAAAGGTTTTTTGCTGCCCCAAAAATTGTCAGAAGGAGGCAATGTAAAGTTGCAAACGGGTGTAACTTTTGTTCTTCTCCTCGTGTGGCCAAACTGATAGTTCCAATGCATCTGGATGGGTACGTTTAGGCTACGCATGGTCTTGTTTTGTACCCAAACATGCCAAAATAGTCTGAGCTACATTGTACCGGCATATTAAATTATTGACAAATATTGAATCATATAAACATATAAAAATTATTTTAAAGCATAAACTAACTCCTCCAAGTCAAGGCATATATTAAGGTATGTGAAAAAACTAAATATTGAATGGATGCCTAAGCTAGATGAAGACTTTTTACCCACCTCATCCTTCAATCATTATAATTGTTCTCAAAAGACATCATCAAAACATGAAAAAACTCCAAGACTTGTAGTTTTAAGTTGATTTCCTCCAAGGTGCCAATGTGAGGTTGTTTTGATGGCAAAGGGCACCTTGATTCATGATGTTGAATCTCCTTCCTCCTAGGCACCAAAATGGATAGTTTAGACAAGAAAAGGCACCTTAGTATACTTAGCTCATTTCTTGGCAATTTGATGGCTTCAATCACTTGTTCAAACCTATAGGAGACCATTTTACACTTAGGCGCTAGATCTTAGGATTTAGAACATCTTCCTTCAAGGCACCAAAATGAGGTTATTTAAACACAAAAGTGCACCTCCATACAAGATGCTTATTCTCCTTCCACTTAGGTGCCCATTCATGATGATCCAAGTGACAATAAGCGCCTAGACTTCCTTTGGTAAGATTTAGTCATTTTGAAGGTTCTAACACTAGGTGCTATAGTTGGAAGTGATTTAAAGTTCATTTTCCTCTAGGTGCCCAAAATGGATGGTGGAGACAAGAAAAGGTGCCTAGGCTTCTTTTGACGATTTTCAAAGTCTTCCTAAGTTATACTGACCCTTAGGCACAAATGGATGATCTAGGATGACTCTAGGCACATATCCAAGGTGATATCTTTCTAGGCACAATCTTCACTAAGTTTAGACTTCACTTTACATCAAGGCGCCAAAATGGATAGTTTAGAGAGAGGCAAAAATGAGCCTAGAGGTATGATGCTCAGTTTGATGTGTTTGATCAACTTTGATAATGCAGATGAATTACCTCCCTTAAGGTGCCCTCCTTTATACTTTGAAACATCCTTTCAATACCAAGGCACAATTTTGAGGTTGTTTGGATGATGAAAGGCACGTTGAGTTCTAGGCGGAGTTTTGAGGTTGTGCAAGTAGAGAAATGTGCCTAAGGTCTTAAAGCAAATTTGCGCCTAAAACTAAAAATCCCCAAGGTATGACTTATGGAAGCCTATAGCCCCAATGTTATGTTGCATACTAAAATTGGCTAAGACTCAATGTAATCTCATAACCTCACCTTATATGCAAGAGGAATTACATTTAATAACCACAATGGTCATCAGGTGCTCATAAGCATATGATTTTGACTATCTTATTCAAAACAACAAACATACTCTTTGCATCCTAATATGGTATAATAACAAGAAATTAAGAAATATTTTCAATTGACCAACTCATAAAGAATATGGATTAGCATACTCATTTGAATATTTTCAATTGAGCAACTCATAAAGAATATGAATATTTTTTGTTCAACATGATGATTCATTTTCTTTTAAATACAACTTTTATCTTTTAGTTCCAAAATGAGGTTTAGGTGATACTTGAATAACAATAGCTAGCTTATTGGATCAACAAACATCCTATGTAATACAATTGGACTTTAAATATTTGAAGTAGCCATCTACAAATATCCATTCAAACGTGGATTTATAATGCAAGTATGGACGCCATCAATAAAAAAGGTTTGTATTAACCAAATATCCATATAGGCATACATCAATATCTGTCAATATAAGTATAACATATATACAAAATAGCCATATAGGCTTACAAGAATGCCATATAGGCATACAATGTCAACTATATACAATACAAAATATATGTCCACAAATGCCATATAGGCATACAACAAAGGAACACAATAAAAAGTCATTCCCCTCTGGCTGGTGAAGAGAATAGATCATGGGTAGCCTTTGATCTTCTAGGGGATGGAGACACGTATGTGGGTGGTCTACTACGAACCCGAGGGCTGCTCCTCCTATTTAGTTCTTCCTGCATCTTTAGTTGTTACAATAAAAAGTATAGACATTAATATATAGAAATTACATGTTATAAAAAATAAAACATTTAACAAAATAATCACTTACCGCTACCATATAATCTGTCTCCTCACTTGCCTCAGTAGCAGGAATAGGCCGTGGTGATGTCATGTCCTATAGAAACCATCCAGATAGAAATTAAACTTTGAATCAATAATCTTTTGATTTTTCAAAAATAAACAACTATAACAATGAATGTAAATTGAAATTTACTAATCTACCTCATACCCCTGTCAATGCCATGGAGCTATAAGTTGCAGAGGTCACACCATGCTCCATTGTCCTATGAACATCAGGAGGTGTCTCCACAGCTTGCATCATCTAAAAATAAAATAACATTATTCAATTACGAAAACTATAATAGTGATGCAAATCATGGCTTCTAACATACACACACGTTCATTTAAACATGGAAGTACACACAATAAAGCACACAAGTCACATACAAAAATCTAGTAAGTACAATTCATTCATTAAACCATTTATTTTATTACCTCTGTGAAGCTTTGAAGTCCACCACCGCTGGCAGGTGTTGCTGTGAAATCTCCAATATTAACCTATTCAACATCCAAAATCAGATATTAGAATACCATTCATATAATGATGCTATTCACATGTAATATTTATAATTGTTTACTAGTTACATACCCTGATAGTAGATGATGTAGTGTAATATGTAGGTGGAGAACCACTGAAAACTACATCAACACTGTGACCCTGAAATTTCATTAAAATCATCAAACTAAATTAGTTAATCTTGCATTTCAAAAATGAAATTTAATAAATTAAATTCAATGAACTTGCTAATATTTACTTGAGTATCAACGCTGAAAGTCTTACTCAGGAGGGTATCTGTCATCACCATCTATTCAGTTGTAGATGTAGCCTGTGCACCTGTGTCTTGACTATCCATGGGGTCATAACCATAGGCTGACCCACAAGTCTAACAAGCATGGGGTGGGACCCTACTCCTCGCACTATCTCCCAACCCATGTTGTGTTGCAGGACTGGCATGCTTTATGATTCTCTGGGTCAAGGCACTAATGGACTAAAGTGTATCAACCTCAACACTCTCCTTCACAATGGAAGGGATAGAAACATGCTCATGGGCTGGTCTACCGATTACTCGTCTCACTGCTCGCTGTGGGTCAACATGTGCCCCTGGTCTATCTTGTGCTGACACCCCACCTCTACCTTGGAAGTCCCACATATCAAAATAGTTTAGCACTTTATTGAGGACAAACTCGTAGTAGAGTTTCCTCAAAACGTATTGCGGGACCTCATTATTATTGCATGGAGGATGGTCAAAAGCCATCCACCACCTCTGCCCAAAATTGTCTCTTATCGCTTGGTTGTTGCACCAATGGATAGGGAACCTCTTGCATGTAATGGGTGGAGGTTGATTTGTTTGTGGTTTTGTGAAAATGGAACACAAGTCTAATTTTGTAATTTGTAATTTTTTCACATCTTCATATGACAGCTTGTCTGCATAATAGTCTCTAAAATCTCTCCTCTTATCTGTCCAACTAGATATTTGTTTGTTAATTGAATCTACATTTGATAACATAGATTCAAGAGATTGAGCAAGCATGGACCTGTGCAAGGTTGAAGTGGAAGGATCTTTCAACCTTGCAATTATGTCTTCAATTTCTTTTTTATTGTTTTTAATTTGCGCCATTAGATTTTCTTGTGTTCCAGGGGCATGTCGAGGAATGGATGGAGTTTGTTGTTCGGCACGTATTTCCTCTTCAGGATTTTGTGGATTTTGAGGAGGAGGAGGAGGTGCATTAACATTTCCTGACAATTAATGAAATTTACATCAAAAATCAACTCAAACCCACCTATTTAGAAACAATTTCAAACAAAAAAACAAATAAAACTCACTCCTTTGGCCTGCTCGATGTCGTGGTAGCATTTTGGTGACAAATCGGTAAGATTTTGGTGTTGAATCAAATTTTCCAAAACGCGAGCACGCTTCTTAGGGTTTGTAGGCTGCGGGTGTAGAGGAAAACAAAGAAATGAAATGAGCACAAATGCTCATTTTTTATTTATAGTTAGTCATAACGCGCTCGCGTTATGTATTGAAATTTTTTGAAAAAAATTTGGCCATTTTTTAGCCCCCCATCTTTTTGCACTTACCTGCTGCGTGTCTCTCTTTGGCCAATGGCACAATGAAAGGAACTGTCAAGACTGAAAACCTCCAAAAGATGCACAGAGGTGACATGTGGAATCCACTAGCCTCTCTACAATGATTGATATAAAAAGAAGCTATGTCGATGCCATCAGTTAAAACGATGCAAGGGGTTGCCACGTGGAATGCCTCAACTAATGACACAACAAGAAAGGGATGTTAGAAACCTTATCACTCCAAGATGCGCCAATGTGACATGTGGAATCCACTTTACGCTAACTCAAAATAAAGTTTACTTTATGGAAACATATATAGGCCACGAATCTTTTCTTAAGTTTGACTATTGTTTCTATTGATGCCTCTGATCCTTGGAAACAAAATTGAATCTAACCACAAACTGAAGTGCTATGTATTCAAAATGTAGAGCTTTTGCTCTACAATTGTTGTCGACTCACCAGGGGATCCATGCCTGTGTAAAAGAACCCAAAAAACACTAACAAAACAAAGGAGAACAAAAAATTATGAAAAACATAGCAACAATTGCATCACAACTTCTGAAGCACTAGCTATAAAGAGGCCTAGTTGCTTTCGAAAGGATGAAATTTCTTGTTTAGTGTCTCAAAAACCCAATCCAAATCCAGAATCTCCTTGTAAGAAAATCCCTGAAGGCTCTCAATAGTGGCTTTGATATGCAATTCTAGCTGTACGACAGGCTGCAAAATTGTTTCTACCTCCATGATACTAGGTGCTTTCAAACTTAAACTAGCAAATGTTTCTTGATCATTTTGCCTGTTAAATAATAGGGCTTTGATTTGATCCTCCGTGAGGACTATAGAATCATCCAGAAATGGTGAGGGGAGTCCTAACTAGACCAAATTTTCATAGGAGTATAACCAACTAGAGATCCAAGAGGTAACTCAAGATCTATAAGACTCTTACATGCAACCTCCATCTCAAGCTCCTAATATATAGGAGATACAATACAGTAAATTGTCAATGGTAATTACAAAACCATGAGCTAAAACAACCCAAAAGTCGCACCCAAATTATCTCCAATCAAAGATGCCTTATGATGTGCCACTTCACACACCAACACATGTAACTCTCCCCTTTACATCTCTTTTATGTGTTTAACACGTTTTTACATTTCCCAAAAACAAGAGGTCCAACTTTCAAAGGCCATAACTTTTGATCCGGGTGTTCGATTGATGAACCGTTTGATGCGTTAGAAAGTTCGTGAAGAGATATATCACCTTGTAACCCACTTTTTTATTACGAAAATTTTTGGAGCGTTTAGGGACCTCTAAGTGCCTCAAAATTGAGTTCAATTTTTTTTTTTGCAATTACAAAAATAGAAACTTTAATATCTCGCAATCCAGATAGGATCTTGAGTCGAAACTCACCCAATATGTTTATGTAGCTATTCCACACCTTCTGGGAAAATTTTAGGTCAATCTAAGGTCAAATGTAAACTTACTAAAAATAGTAAGTCCTGCCATTTTTATCCCTTTTGGAAACTTTGAAAGTTGTAGATCATTCTTCAAGATAAAGGGTATTCAGAAAGACCAAAACTGGGAAGAATAGTAACCTTTCGAAGTTGCAAGGTTGAGAGACTTTTCTTAACACATTTTCCTTTGAATATTGTTTGTGGATATGACATTTAACTATTAGTTTATCTATATGCAATTTCACTTACTATGTACGTTCTTTTCAAATGCATGGTTTCACCATGTAATAATTTTCTCTTTTCTTCTTTTGATTAAATAGATTTAAAGTGATTGATTTCTGATAGATTTCTTAGTACATATACAATTTAAATTATATATATATATATATATACACACACATATGCATGTTAAAAATAATAAAACCATAGTAGAGAGTGAAGTTTGGGAATTTAAAGCTAAAAATAATAGCTTTGGGCAGCCACGCACCCTTCATACAATGCAAAGAGGTGATAGCTCAAAACAAGACTTGAACAAAAGCTTGAACTCAATCTAGAATGCCCAAAATTAGGGTAGAAATATGCATAAAACCACAGGGAGAAATCACAAAGGATAATCATTGGCAGGTAGAGGAAAGGAGAAAAGAACAATTGTGAAGGAATCAGTTGGAGGTCAAGATTATTGGAAGCTTCTGACTGGTACCCATGACAAAGAGCCCAATGAATTTGTTTCCATTCACTACACATAGAGGTTGGTTGCAATTTTTACATTCTTTGCATAAAATATGGTAGATAGATAGAAGTAAATTAAGGAAGCAAATACTTTGTAGAAATGGTGCAGATTAGCTTTCCATGCCTGGAAAAACCCCATCTTTGTGTCTTCAATAAAAATTTCTAGCATCTTCTACTGTACTTGCACACCTTGTTTCCCCTAATCCAACATTTAGCTCAGATTTAGATGAAATAGTAGAATCAAAATACGAATACCTACATGGAAAACCTCACACAATGAAATGAATTTTTGAATTTGACTTTGTTTCCCTTATGTGAAAATAGATTCACTTTCTCTATTTTGAATACCTATGCATACATACATGTATATACGTATGTATATACATATACATATGCATATGTATGTATACACCAACAAGAACAATTGAATGATCAAAAACTTTATCTCTGTTGTTCGCAATGAAAAGAATGATATTCATTTACCTTTGTTGTTCGCATTGAAAGGAATGATATTTATTTACATTTGATGTTCACATTGAAAAGAATGATATTCATTTATCTCTGTTGTTCATATTGAAATGGATGATATATAGATACCTCTGCTATTCACATTGAAACGAATGATATATAGTACCCTTTTTGTTCACTTCATGAAGGAAAGACATAAAGTTGTCTCTGCTATTTTTGATTTCTACATTCAACAATAGTTTTCAAAATTGAATAAGTTGTCCATAAAGGCATTTATTTTTATTTATATATGTACACACACACACACACACACATATTTACATAATCTCTAGAACTGTAGATGTATTTATCTAGCTAATACAAAGGTATATACTTTTTGTCCAGAATACAGATTATGAAAGGGATTGAATGTTGGCATCTATGTTGTTTTTGTTATTTAAATAACTCAACAGTATATGAACCTAAAAATGAGTGGAAATGTGATTTTTTATCAATTCTTTATCTCAAATTCTATCATGACTATATTATAAATATGATCTTGCTTGTGAGCATGAAAACATTGTGGGTTATATATCTATATATATATGGGTAAGTGCAAAAAGATGGGAGGCCAAAAAGTGGCCACATTGTTTTAAAAAAAAATAATGCATAATGCGAGTGCGTTATAATGCGCTCGCGTTATGGTTTGGTAATGAGGAGCCTAAGACTTGTCAAAACCAAACCATAACGCACTCGCGTTATAATGCGAGCACGTTATGAATTGTTATAAATAAATAAATAAAAGCTAATCTTCTCATTTAATTTCTATTTTCTCCTCTATAGCCATAGCCTGCAAACACTAGAAAGCGCGCTCGCGTTTTGGGAAAATCAATTCAACACCAAAATCTTGTTGATTCGTCACCAAAATGTCGCCACGACGTTGAGCACGCCAAAGGAGTGAGTTTTATTTGTTTTTTTGTTTGAATTTCTTTCTAAATAGGTAGGTTTGAGTTGATTTTGATGTATATTTCGTTAATTGTCAGGAAATGTTAATGCAACTCCTCCTCCTCACAATCCACAAAATCTTGCGAAACAACAACCTCCTCCATCCATTCCTTGACATGCCCCTAGAACACAAGAAAATATAATGGGGCAAATTGAAACCAACAAAAAAGAAATTGAAGATATAATTGCAAGGTTGAAAGATCCTTCCACTTCAACCTTGCATAGGTCCAGGCTTGCTAAATCTCTCGAATCTATGTTGTCAAATGCATATTCAATTAGCAAGCAAATATCTAGTTGGACGGATAAAAGGAGAGAGTTTAGAGACTATTATGCAGACAAGTTGTCATACCAAGATGTGAAAAAATTACAAATTACAAAATTAGACTTGTGTTTGATTTTCACAAGCCCACAAACAAATCAACCTCCACCCATTACATGCAAGAGGTTCCCTATCCATTAGTGCAACAACCAAGCGATAAGGGACAATTTTGGGCAGAGGTGGTGGATGGTTTTTGACCATCCTCCATGCAATAATAATGAGGTCCTGTAATACTTTTTGAGGAAACTCTACTGCGAGTTTGTCCTCAATAAAGTGCCAAACTATTTTGATATGTGGGACTTCCAGGGTAGAGGTGGGGGGTCAACACAAGATAGACCAGGGGCACATCTTGACCTACAGTGGGTAGTGAGACGAGTAATCAGCAAACCAGCCCATGAGCATGTTTCTATCCCTTCCATTGTGAAGGAGAGTGTTGAGGTCGATACACTTCGGTCCATTAGTGCCTTGACCTAGAGCATCATAGATCATGCCAATCCTGTAGCAAAAAGTAGGTTGGGAGATAGTGCAAGGAGTAGGGTTCCACCCCATGCTTGTCAGGCTTGCGGGTCAGCCTGTGGTTATGACCCCATGGATAGTCAGGATGCAGGTGCACAGGCTACATCTGCAGCTGAGCAGATGGTGATGACAAATACCCTCCTGAGTGAGACTTTCAGCCTTGATACTCAGGTAAATATTAGCAAGTTTATTGAATTTAATTTATTAAATTTCATTTTTGAAATGCAAGATTAACTAATTTAGTTTGATGATTTTAATGAAATTTCAGGGTCATAGCGTTGATGTAGTTTTCAGTGGTTCTCCACTTGCATATTACACTAGATCATCTACTGTCAGGGTATGTAACTAGTAAACAATTATAAATATTACATGTGAATAGCATCGTTATATGAATGGTATTCTAATATCTGATTTTGGATGTTGAATAGGTTAATATTGGAGATTTCACGGCAACACCTGCCAGTGGTGGTGGACTTCAAAGCTTCACGGAGGTA
Organism: Cunninghamia lanceolata; assembly: GCA_027924645.1. Lineage (NCBI taxonomy): Eukaryota > Viridiplantae > Streptophyta > Pinopsida > Cupressales > Cupressaceae > Cunninghamia > Cunninghamia lanceolata. The sequence continues at coordinate 185,774 of BSBN01001491.1, forward strand.
ATAAAATAAATAGTTTAATGAATGAATTGTACTTACTAGATTTTTGTATGTGACTTGTGTGCTTTATTGTGTGTACTTCCATGCTTAGATGAACATGTGTGTATGTTAGGAGCCATGATTTGCATCACTATTATAATTTTCGTAATTGAATAATGTTGTTTTATTTCCAAATGATGCAGGCTGCGGAGACACCTCCCTATGTTCATAGGGCAATGGAGCATGGTGTGACCTCTGCGATTCATAGCTCCATGGCAATGACAGGAATATGAGGCAAATTAGTAAATTTCAATTTACATTCATTGTTTTAGTTGTTTATTTTTTAAAAATCAAAAGATTATTGATTTGAAGTTTAATTTCTATCTGGATGGTTTCTATAGGACATGACATCACCATGGCCTATTCCTGCTACTGAGGCAAGTGAGGAGATAGATTATATGGTAGTGGTAAGTGATTATTTTGTTAAATGTTTCATTTTTTATAACATGTAATTTCTATATATTAATGTCTATACTTTTTATTGTAACATCTAAAGATGCAGGAAGAACTAAATAGGAGGAGCAGCCCTCGGGTTCGTAGTAGACCACCCACATGCGCGTCTCCATCCCCTAGAAGATCAAAGGCTACCCGTGATCTATTCTCTTCACCAACCAGAGGGGAATGACTTTTTATTGTGTTCCTTTGTTGTATGCCTATATGGCATTTGTGGACAGATATTTTGTATTGGATATAGTTGACATTGTATGCCTATATGGCTATTTTGTATATATGTTATACTTATATTGACAAATATTGATGTATGCCTATATGGATAATTGGTTAATACAAATCTTTTTTATTGATGGCGTCCATACTTGCACTATAAATCCACGTTTGAATGGATATTTGTAGATGGCTACTTCAAATATTTAAAGTTCAATTGTATTACATAGGATGTTTATTGATCCAATAAGCTAGCTATTGTTATTCAAGTATCACCTAAACCTTATTTTGGAACTAAAATATAAAAGTTGTATTTAAAAAAAAAAAATGAATCATCATGTTGAATAGAAAATATTAATATTCTTTATGAGTAGCATACAATGTCAACTATATGTAGTAAAAAAAAATGAATCATCATGTTAGTCTTTATGTTTGAGATCCTAAAAATGACTAAGTCTGGTAGCCTGATATCCTAAAACACTAAAAATTGACTAAGTCTGAAATCTGGTGGATCCTCCAAATTCTATAATCTACATGTTAAATCCGGTGGATTTGAGACCTATCTCAAATATCCTGAAAGGTATATTGAAAAATATTTAAAGTATATTCAATATACCTTATCTTCTGGGACTTACACTTCTAGGCACAAAATTGCTCTAGGGAATTAGGTGCGCTTTCCCACCTTTGCAGACTCAACTCAGCGCCTAAGATTGAGACCTTAAAGTGTGCCTAGAGAAGAAAACAAACCTTTGATCATCCCAAGTTATGGAGCCTTGAATGGAATTGATACAAATGACCTTAAGCATTGAAAATTTGACAAGGAAAACACATTATGAGTTTAGGTGCCCTTCATGCTTCATATCACCAATTTTGGTGCCTTGGCAACATAGTAGATGAATAACACCTCAAAATGAGTGCCTAAGGGTGATGTAGTCATACAAGGGTGCAAACAAGTGTTAAAATCCTTAAACTATCAAGGAATAATCCAAATTCAAGTAAGGCGCATTTTCACACCTTGATCATCATCTAAGGCGCCTTGCAAAGGAGGTCTTGAGCAACATAAACCTTAGGCACAATTTCTTGCTTCTACAATCAAATTTGAGCACCTGAGGAGTGGATTGGTGATGGACATCACTTTGAGAGCCTTAAAAGTGTTTGAAGGTTTGAATTGGTGAATGACAATGCCTAAAGGTCTTAGAACCAACTAGAATAAGAAATTGAAGAATGAGTTAACCACTTTGAGCGCCTTGAAGGAGAGAAGTATGTATATGAAGATTGATTGAATGTTTGGAGTTTAGGTGCACTTTCCTTGTCATCTAATCACATATTGGCGCCTAGGAGGAGTTGACATGAAACAATCCCTTGAGTGGACTCCTTGATGAGATCTCTCCCATTGCTTAAACTTGTTAAAATGTTAAAAGCTAAGTCAAATGGATTCTAGGCGCTCTTTGCCTTCATAATGACCTTGAATTGACGCCTAAGCATAACAAGAGAGTTTAAATCCATTCAATATGGTGCCTTGTAAGAGGAGAACTTAAGAGCATGAGACTAGATGGCATTTAAGAGTCAAGATCATCAAAATCCAAAGAAATGGGCTAAGTAAGCTAAGGTGCCTTTGCTTGTCATTCAATACCTCCATGAGTGCCTAGATTAAAATTACATCCAAGGACATCTAAGAGTAGGCGCTTAGAGGGGAAAAGTCATCCTAAGACCTTCATAATTATTTAAAGCATAAAAAATGCCAAGTATAAAGCTTCATGATGTTGGGCGCTCTTTCACCTCCATATAGATCTAGATTGGCGCCTTAGATAAAGTATCACAATTCTATATCATTGAGTAAGTTCCAAGAGAGAAAGGCTTACTTCAAGCATGTTTAATCATTCAAGGTCTTACAAATAATGAATAGAGCCTAAATTGATGCTAGGCGCCTCCTCTTGTCTCTACTATCTAGTTTTGGCACCTAAGGAGAAATTACATCTAGTGAACTCATTAATTGGTGCCTAGGAGGAAAAGACCTTAAACTTACATTATCGAGTTAGCACTTTAGAAATTGAGCCATTCCTAGTCAATTGGAGTAAAAATATCAAATACAAAGTCAAATTGGACTTAGGTGGCCCTTCATGTATTTCCCACCATCATGAGCGCCTAGATCTAGGAAGATCATCCAATTGCGCCTAGGAATAAGATACAAGTCCAAGACCTCAAATTTGAGCACCTAGAAGTGTGATGGATTGAAGAAGCTACATTGGTGCCTAAGGGTATGTTGTATCTAATGACATCACCTAATTGAGCGCCTAGGAGGTATAAAGCTTAACATTGACATGAGGACAAGTGCTTAGTAAAGGAGAGTTTCTCAAACATTTAAACATGTGAATGAAGTTATAGAAATGCACTAAGTCATCTAGGCACCATTTTTCCCTTGTGTACCCTTACATTTGCACCTAAGAAGAAGTTGCTTCAGTTCATTGGAGTGTTTTAGTATTGAGGATTTCTTAGCAATGCTTTGCAATTTTACACTGCCTCCTTCTGACGATTTTTGGGGCAGCAGAAAACCTTTCACCACTGGAAAACACCTCAGAGATATAAAAACTAAGAGAGGTTATTGTAGAGGCACTCTACGTGATCACATTGCCTCAGATGAAATGTTTCTAAGTGACACAGTTTTTGAGTAACATCTCGTCAAAGATTGCTGCCTTTTTGCACTTTGGACTCTTCAGGGATATTGTCAGTACAATGTAGCTCGGACTGTTTTGACATGTTTGGGTGAAAAATAGGACCATGCCTAGCATAAATGTACCCATCCAGATGCATTAGAATAGTTAGTTTGGTCGCATTAGGAGCAAGATGAAAGTTACACCCCTTTGCAACTTTACACTGCCTCCTTCTGACGATTTTTGGGGTAGTAGAAAACCTTTCACTACGGGCAAATGCCTCAGAGATATAAAAAACTGAGAGAGGTTATTGTAGAGGCACTCTACATGATCGCATTGCCTTAGATAGAATGTTTCTAAGTGACACAGTTTTTGAGTAACATCTTGTCAAAGATTGCTGCCTTTTTGCACTTTGAACTCTTCAGGGATATCATCGGTACAATGTAGCTCTAACTGTTTCGACATGTTTGGGTGAAAAATAGGACCATGCCTAGCGTAAATGTACCCATCTGAACATGTTGGAATAGTCAGTTTGGTCGCATTAGGAGCAAGACGAAAGTTACATCCCTTTGTAACTTTACACTGCCTCCTTCTGACGATTTTTGGGGCAGTAGAAAACCTTTCACCACGGGCAAATGCCTCAGAGATATAAAAAACCGAGAGAGGTTATTGTAGAGGCACTCTACATGATCATGTTGCCTTAGATAGAATGTTTCTAAGTGACACAATTTTTGAGTAACATCTCATCAAAGATTGCTGCCTTTTTGCACTTTGGACTCTTAAGGGATATCGTCGGTACAATGTAGCTCGGACTATTTCGACATGTTTGGGTAAAAAAAGGACCATGCCTAGCATAAATGTACCCATCTGAACGTGTTGGAATAGTCAGTTTGGTCGCATCAAGAGTAGGACGAAAGTTACAGCCCTTTGCAACTTTACACTGCCTCCTTCTGACGATTTTTGGGGCAGCAGAAAACCTTTCACCACGGGCAAATGCCTCAGAGATATAAAAAACTGAGAGAGGTTATTGTAGAGGAACTCTACATGATCATGTTGCCTTAGACAGAATGTTTCTAAGTGACACAGTTTTTGAGTAATATCTCGTCAAAGATTGCTGCCTTTTTGCACTTTGGACTCTTCAAGGATATCGTTGGTACAATGTAGCTCGGACTATTTCGACATGTTTGGGTGAAAAACAAGACCATGCCTAGCATAAATGTACCCATCTAGATGCGTTGGAACAGTCAGTTTGGTCGCATTAGGAGCAAGATGAAAGTTACACCCCTTTGCAACTTTACACTGCCTCCTTCTGACGATTTTTGGGGCAGCAGAAAACCTTTCACCACAGGAAAATGCCTTAGTGATATAAAAAACTAAGAGAGGTTATTGTAGAGGCACTCTACATGATCACGTTGCCTTAGACAGAATGTTTCTAAGTGACACATTTTTTGAGTAACATCTTGTCAAAGATTGCTACCTTTTGCATTTTGGCCTCTTCAGGGATATCGTCGGTACAATGTAGCTCGGACTGTTTTGACATGTTTAGGTGAAAAACAAAACAATACCTAGCCTAAACGTACCCATCCAGACACGTTGGAACTATTAGTTTGGTTGCATCAGGAGCAAGACACCAAAAATGCATAACATGATGATGTAAAAATGTGTATATGTGGAAAAATGCAGCAGGAAATAAAAAAAAGACAAACCTTACAAATTAATGTGCATACTTACAACTCAATGTAACATGACTTTACAAAATCAATGTGAATACTTACAAATTAATCCAATGAACCATCTGGGTCTGCTCTACACTTTATTGTGTCAAGTATTGCTTCATGGTCAAACTCACGCACCTTCCACAAGATTTTGTTCAAAGGGCTACCCTGATACTTTATCAAATGAACATTGGATGCCACAACAAGGTTTGAATAATGAAGAATCTTACGATGCATGTCAAAGTCCTGAAACAACCAAACATTAACACTCTTATGTGGGTACCTTCTAAGCCATGTTCCAATAATAACCATTAAAACTGTAGGGTATTCGATGTTTTCTCCATTTGTAACAGGGGCCTCCAATTTCTTTTTGGCCTCAACACAACGACATAAGTAATAATCTAATCCCTCTTCATTATCTTCATCCGCAATAACTGCATATACGTGCCCTACATTGATATGTGTAGCAAATTAGATGAAATTAGTCAACATTACAAAAACACTACAAAGTAAGATGACATTACTTGGTTAAACTAGATGAAATTAGATGCATATACGTGCCCTATATTACCTAGTTGAACTAAATCTGATATGTGGTCAAAGTCAACTGATGATTCCATCTGTGTTAGTTCCAGTGCCATCAGGGGTTGATACATGTCAAGTGGGCTAAGATAACTTAACTGTCATTCGTCAACCCACTCCTTTGACTCACACTCATCCCAGACTTGAATTGTATAGGAAAAACAAAAGCATGACATCTTTCACGTATGGATACTCCATGAACCTGTAATTGAGCTTCTGAAAGAGTGCATCTCATTTGATCCTGTTAGTGTACAACAGTCCTCATATGGTGCAATGTTAGTATCATCTATCAACCAAAAAAATCTACGAACTGAAGACTTACCTTCATTACCTGAACCCATGGAAGCATTACACCATTTGACAGTCGATTTTGCATCTGTCAACTTTGCATTGTCTTTATACTTTAACTCTTCTCATGCTATGGCTCTTTTGATACATGCTCCTACACCATCATGCTCCCCCTTTCCATGCCTGGCCTCACAAAAGTTCCACATATGCTGAATACCTGTAAAATTATGCCTCCTACTTAACCAATAGAAATTCTGTGAGTTCTTGAATTGTGACGCACAGTTATCTGACCATATGATATGCTGACTGAATGATATGCCCCTTCTAGCCAAATCATTGTAGAACACCTGAAAGCAACCTTGCATGAACTCCGTAGAATGCATGTGATCATCACTAATATAGAAATTATACTTCCTTATGATCTTTATGTCATCCTCTGTACTATCATTCGCATGAATGAATGCGATGTGCACAAATATAGAAACCTGTGTGGAGTTGTAATATTGTGATTGCACCTCACGTTGTGGCTATAGATTGTAGTTCTCTGCAAAGTCGATGACTGAAACAATGGTACCAACGGAAAATGTGTCCTTGCATAACTTGAATTGCAAGTCCAACCATCGAGCTCTATGGGCATGTCTTACATACTCATACACTATACTGTCATGAATATAGGCATAAACTGATACACTGGAATCTTTTCAATAACCAATTCATACCTCTTTGCTTCTTTACCATCTTTTGTATTGTATGCCACTGTTTTATACTTGCCAAGCTCTACTAGTTCATTTCCAACCGAATGTGTTCTTTCCATATGTTCACATATTCGCAAATGTTGCAAGCCACCACAATGATGACATGTGCCATCCAAGCATAATTTCTTGTAGAATATTTGACCTTCCTCTCTTTCACATAAAATTCTTGATATGAAGTCTCTTGAAGATGTTGGTGGGGCACATATGGCACAACCCTGTAAAACATTATTAGTATGCATATCTAAACATATAGACCTATAAGCATCAAAATGGTTAGAAAATTCAATATGTAATCTACAACAACAAGTAGTGTGTGTGTGTGTGATTTATCTTGACATAGAAAGGTTTTAGCATTTCAAAATATCTTTGACAAATTTTTATTTGAGGATACTTCTCTAGAAATTTACCATAAAACTGTGTTGGATTACTATCTTTTGTGCGTGAGGTGTTACCCACACTCTCATACACACTCATTAGATTCTTGACAATAGATTTTTCATTTGAAGCCTCTGATGTTCTCAACCCAAGAATCTTCATGATGGACCTATACTTTATACTTCACATCATTTCAATGAATAGTTGACATCTTGCAGTCTCATTTAACTTTTCAAAGAACAATCTCCAAATCTTATGAGCATATCTTTTACAAGTGCATTTTGGAATCTTACCTTCCATTGGCTGCAAAATATTCTCATCAATATCAATCAAATACTTTGGCTTTCTATGCAAAATTCTAGGTGGTGTTAAGTTAGGTAAATTCATCTCAACATTAGGAATTTCATCAATATTTAAATGAGATGGGCTAGATGGCATACCTTTGATCAAAGATGGAATAGATGATATACCTTGAGGTTGAGGTGAGAACGATGGCGTACCTCCTTCATCACATGTGAGTGATGATGTACTCTCAACTTGAGATGTGGTAGATGGTGTCCCTACATGTTGACTTATGGTAGAGGACATGTCTCCAACTATGGTATTCAAATCTCTCGTAGCACGAAGTTGTTGCATTCATTCTCTTTGTGCCGCCAATACCATATCTCTTTGTGATGGTTGTGGTTCCTCTTCAATTGGCATGTCTTCATTTATCGTGTCCAATTTCCTCTTCTCACGAAGTTCCCTCATAGCCACTGCTTTCTTTGCATTCTTAGCTTCTATCTCTTCATGTGTTGGTTTAATTCTTGATCGTTTCCTCAGCATGACAGAGAATTTGTTTGTAGCATGATAAAGAGACCAACATTACTTCCTAATAAATGAATACAAGATAATAGTGGGATTGTATTTTTATTATGTTGTAAGGATTTATTCTTGTATAGTTTGACATCATGGTATGTTAAGGTCTATTTATTACACATAATTATTAAAGAGCACAAGTGTAGAAAATATACATGGTATCATGTGAGATTGTAGGCTGCTTTCTTGATTAGGAATGTGTCTATTTTAAACATGTATGATAAAGCATGATAAAGTAATTCAAATAGAACTAAGGAAAATGTAAAGAACATGCATGTAAAGACTTGACATACCTAAAAAATGAAGATTCTAATGGAGAGAATACCCAATTATGTAGTGTTTTTTTCTTCTTGCATCAAACTCCTCAACAATTTGAGTTTTTCACCACTTGCTTCCTTTTTAATGTCAAATTGAATAACACTCAAATATAATTACTAACAACAATACTATTAACCAATCTATAATGTTAAATTCCTAAAATTGAATCACAATTAACATTGCAACACTACAAAAATTGAAACTTGAATAGATATATATCAAACTTGGTGTGAAAACTATGTTATTTCCTCCTTCTCAAGTTGGCAAAGCAGAAAAGGTGGTGGAAAGATCATGCGAAGGTGGTAGAATGTGTCAAATGTGGATGTGAACTTCTGAACAGCATGAAATCACTTCTTTTTTGTCGGAGCACGCGCATAATCAGTATGAAAACAGAGCATGTGGGCCTAGATCATGGGGGTCAACACTTTTTTACCTTTTCTATAGCAAGACAAAATGCGAGCGCGTTATAATGCACTCGCATTTTGTCCTACTATAGACTGATCACATCATGTGCATTATCTTCCTTAACACAAGAAGGGATGACCACATCCTGTGCTTCATCAACTGACACTTCCAAGCCTTACAATTCTTCTTAAATACGGGAGAATCCATGATTGGAAGAGCCAAGCCACTTGGTCCCACCTTGCTGAAGGATGACAATCTGGGAGAATTAGGAGATTTTCCTTTGGAGATCATATAATCTTTAAATGCTTTCCATCTTGGTAGGTCCTCTACATCAGAGAAAAACCACTGATGGTGTCTAAGAAACAAGAAATTCTTCATCTGATTCATTTCTCTTTCAAAACTTTCCCCTTCAGACTTGAATGACCACAAGGTTTTTGAGAGAGAACTTTCCTGTTTCCTGCAAGAGCTTTCCAGATGCTCTGCCATATGATAGGCATAACAATGAAGGGGCAAGCCCTCATAATCAAGTTCTTGATAGAAAATGCCCACCGAGGAAGAAAGACAGATCTTGGTACAGGAGCACCCCTTCGAAATAAAGAGTAATTCTAATTATAGTATGTTTTACTTATGATGTAATAAGGTCCATGTGACCAATTCTTATGTTTAAGTCAATCTAGGTTTATGTGCAAGTCAGTTAGAAGTTTGTTATGCTAGCTGTCCTCTCCCATCCAATGGGAATCGAGTCTGTACTACTCGTGAGGAGTAGATATATATGACCTAGCTTAGTTTGTTCTAAGATATATAGTTGTATAGGAGAAATAGAGGAATTATGTATTGAGATTTGACAGAGCAGTGTTGTGCAGTGGGACTGTGAAGTCTGATATTTGTATGCATTCCTGAAATTGAAATGAAGAAGATCCCATTGGTGTTATTTGTCTGATTTCAATTTATTTGTGTGGCCATTTTTCTTGTTTTGTAGTTGAGATGGAACCATTCATCCATTCCACTAGTTAATTCCCTAAATCGGTGGAATGGACATGTACAGTAGTTTAGTTTGCATTTTCATTTTTTTGTTTTTACATTTCATGTTTTTGGGATCGAAATATTGCATGTAGTGAGAAGACCTAGCATCCTCATGTGCTAGGGTTTGAGGGTTAAGATTTGTGGCAAAATTACCAAGGAAACAGATCAAGCCGATCTTAGCATTTTCTGTGTGAAATTTGTGAAGTTTTAAGGGTTTTTTTGAAATATACATTTGATGGATATACAGTTTTTGTATGCGACATACAGTCTGTGTGTGTATTGCATTTTCATCTGTGCATATATCGCTAACCGTTTCGGGTGTCAAAACATGTTAAGTGGTATGTGTTGAAGGCATCGGCGTAAGGAGGTGTATCGGCGGAGTGGCTCAAAGTTGGACCGACAGTGGTCTTACCAAAGATAGAGTGGAGGATATGCGTCGGCATGAAGTTGAGCATCAAAAGAGGAGTTTAAAGTTAGGCCGATAGTCTGAGTATGGCTGATGGTGGAGTTGGCATTTGGCATATCGGAGAGACAATAGGGATCGACAAAAGACTCTAAGAGTTCACCGATAGTAGAAGTCCCATTGATAGGCGAAAAGTCGATCCTTCATCAGCAAGAGAATAAGGATCGGAGCGAAGATTCTAAGTGGAGCTGATAGTGAAAGTGTTGCCGATAGGCAACTTAACCGATGCGAAGGTGTCAATGAGACAGCATGTATTGGAGGGACATAACTCTCGAAGGCTGATGGTTTAAGTGTTGTTGATAAGCAACATGGACGATAGTGGTGACCGGTAGCGGAGGTAATGGGAACCTGTTCAGCAGGTTAGGGTTTGTGTGTTTCGGTGTGACCTTAGTCATCGGAGCAAGTCAAAGTGGAGAGCCCAATAGGCATTATCTTGCTGATAGGCACATAAACAAAACATCTATCAATGTGAGGTGGAGTTCGGGGTGACAATTCCCTTAGGTGCCGATAGTCATTGTTTAACCGATAAGTGTATATTGAGGAGACATTATGGTGGATCTTGCCGATGGAATGAGAATAGCTAAATCCTGCCAAGTTTAAACACTTGTGCTGGCCACTTTGCATCAAAGTGGTATCAGAGCGAAGGAAGGATCTTTAGGAAAAGATAAGAAGATAGCAAAATGTCGGATGGTGAAGGATCATCAGAGATTCCGGCAAGGATGACCAACGCTGAGTTGGCAGTTCTGGTAAAGAAGCAGATTGCAGAGAGCATTGCTGTAAAGGCTCAGAATCAGGCATTGAAAGATGAGTTGGAGAAGTTGAGGGATAGAGTAGGTTCTGGTAAAGAAGAAGAAAGGGAAGAAGAAGAGATCCCTAGGTAGAACGAGGAAGATGTTCCTGCAGACTAGAGACCCTTAATTAATGCCCTCAAATCCATGGAGAGGAGAACCATGGATGTGAAACTAGATTTTCCAATGTTTATAGGAAAGATGGATCCTGATTCGGTGATGGAGTGGATAGACTCCTTAAACAACTTCTTTGAGACAGAGGAGATACCAGAACACCAGAGGCTAAAGATAGCCCAATCAAAAATGAAAGAGGCTACATTAACTTGGTGGAATTTTATCCAAGATGACAGAGTACAAGAAGGAAAGCGTAGAGTTGCTACATGGAAGAAGATGATGGCTTTAGTGAAAGAAGCCTATGTTCCATTGGATTACAGCATCCAATTGCATAAGAGGAAACAAAATTTGAAGCAGAAGGAGCTAGATGTCAGCTCATATACAGAAGAGTTCATGAAGCTTTGTGTCAAGACAAAGGTAAAAGATAGTGAGGAAGAAAAGGTAGCCAGATACCTTAATGGATTAAGGTTCAACATTCAGGAAGATTTGAATCTGCATAACCCAGATACAGTTTAGAAATGTTTTCAGTTGGCATTGAAAGTGGAAGAGAAGTTAAAGAGAAGACAAGAATAGAACAATAGAGGAAGAGGAAAACAACAAAGGGGTGGAAGAGGTCCTTTCAGAGGCAGAGGACATGGATTTGGATATCAGGGAGAATCCAGCCATGACAACAGCAAGGGAGATAACAGTCAAAACCAGAGAGGAAGTTACAATCAACAAGAAAACTTCAGAGGCAGAAGACCTTTCAGAGGAAGATCTCAGGGCAAAGGATCTATTAGATGTTATAACTATAATAAAGAAGGCCATATAGCCAGCAAATGTCCAAAAAAGGCAACAAGTTTAATGGGAGAAAGGAGAACAAATCTGATCCAAGAACCTGACAGTCCAAGTGCAACAAGTTCCAACACTTTTAAAAGTGTGAATGCTCTTGACAATTATGGATATCCAGAGAGTGGAGAATCTCTGATGATGAGGAGAATAATGACTACCATGAAGGTACCTGACAAAGAACCCCCATAAAGAAAGTCTCTTTTCAGAACTAATTGCAAGGTAGGAGGAAAGGTATGTAAAGTTCTAATTGATTCTGGTTCTACTAAAAATTTTGTATCTGATGAAATGGTAACAAAGCTTAAGCTTAGAAGATTGCCTCACCCATCCCAATATAAGGTCTCATGGCTTACCCAAGGTCAGCAAACAGTTGTAGAAGAGCAAGCTTGAGTAGAATTTTAGATTGGAGCATATAAAGATAAGTTGCTGTTTGATATCACCAAGATGGATGCTTGCCATCTCTTATTTCGAAGACCATGGCAGTATGACTTGAAGGCATGCCATGATGGTGTTAGGAACACCTATACAATCACCAAAGATGGTATGGTGACAGAGTTGATCCCACGGACAGAGAAGGAGGAGAAATCAAAAGGAAAAGAGGTAAAGGTAATGCTGATGGAAGGAAAACAATTCATGAAAGAAGTAGCAGCAGAAGCTGCAGTTGCATATGCCCTAATTCCATGTCTGACAGTGAATAAAGAACAGTAGCAAGAAGTCAAGAAAGAGCAAAAGAAAAGGTTCATAGACCTAGCTATCCAAGAGCTATTGGATAAGTATAAAGGCATCATCTCTGATGGAATGCCAAGATCCCTACCACCTGTCAGGAATATCAGCCATTGCATAGATCTAATCCCCGGATCTACACTTCCAAACAAAGTAGCATACAAGCTAACTCCAGAACAGAATGCAAAAGTAGCTAGACAAATTGAGGAATTATTAGACATAGGTCTAATTGGTAAAAGTTTAAGCCCATGTGCTGTACCAGCTGTCCTAGCACCAAAGAAAGAAGGCACTTGGAGGCTTTGCACAGATTCCAGGGCTATTAATAAGATCACAATCAGGTATAGGTTTCCAATACCTAGGATAGAGGATTTACTTGACTGTTTGGGAGGTGCTAAGTATTTTACAAAAATAGATTTGAAGAGTGGATATCATCAAATCAGAATTAGGCCTAGAGATGAATGGAAAATAGCATTCAAAACCAATGAAGGATTGTATGAGATGAAAGTTATGCCTTTTGGTTTATCTAATGCACCTAGTACTTTTATGAGATTGATGAATGAGGTTTTGAGAGAATTCATGGGCAAGTTTGTCATAGTGTATCTAGATGACATTCTGATTTTCAGCAACACAAAGGAAGAACATCTCAGACATATAGATTTGGTTCTCAAGAGGTTACATGAAGAGCAATTGATGATAAATTTGGACAAGTGTTTGTTCATGCAGGAGGAGATCACCTATTTGGGTTTTGTCATTTCCCAAGGAAAGCTGCAAATGGATAAGGAGAAGGTGAGTGCCATATTGTCTTGGCCAACTCCAAGGACTATGAATGATGTCAGAAGTTTCCATGGGTTAGCAACCTTCTACAGAAAGTTTATAAGAGGGTTTAGTCATATTTGTGTGCCCATGCTTGATACTATAAAAGGAGGACAAAAGTGCAGATTTGCTTGGACTAAGGAAGCAGATGATTCCTTTGAAACATTGAAGAAGAAGGTGGCACAGCAACCAGTCCTTGCACTTCCAGATTTTACCAAAATTTTTTAGGTTGAATGTGATGCAAGTCACATGGAAATTGGAACAGTACTCAACCAAGAAGGTAGGCCAATTGCATTTTTCAGTGAGAAGCTCAATGATGCTAAAAAGAGGTATTCATCCTATGATTTGGAAATGTATGCTCTAGTCCAGTCACTCAAGAAATGGAGGCATTACTTGATGCCAAAAGAATTCATAGTATTCACAGATAATCAAGCTTTAAGTTTTATAAACAGCTAGGAAAAGTTGAACCATAGACATATGAAATGGGTAGAAACTTTGCAAGCATTTACTTTCACATTGAAGCATAAGAAAGGAGTCAAGAATAAGGTAGCAGATGCTTTGAGTAGGAGAGCTCTAACAGTCAACCAGATCCAGTTGGAAAGTGTTGGCATTGATTCATTGAAGACCATGTATGATGACGATGAAGATTTTGGAGAGATATATCAGGTATGTACTTATTTTGGAGATAAATATCATGCTGAATTCTCTGAATTTCTGATCCAGGATGGATTGCTGTTCAAAGGTGGACAATTGTGTATTCCAAGGTGTTCTATGAGGTTGAACATCATTAAAGAGAAACATTGTGGAGCTATGGCAGGACATTTTGGTTTGGATAAGACTCTTGATCTTGTCAGAAGACATTATTATTGGCCTAAGTTACAATCAGATGTTAGAAAATTTGTAGAGACATGTGTGATATGTCAGAAAGCAAAAGGGAGATCCACTAATGCATGTTTATATCAGCCATTACCCATTCCTTCCAGACCATGGGAAAGTATCAGTATGGATTTCGTGTTGGGTTTACCCAAAACCAGAAAGGGATATGATAGTGTTTTTGTTGTAGTGGACAGATTCAGTAAAATGGCACATTTCTTGCCATGCAAAACCACTGTTGATGCTTCATATATTGCAGATTTGTTTTTCAAAGAAATAGTAAGAATACATGGATTGCCATTAAGCATAGTGTCAGATAGAGATGTGAAGTTTATTGGTCATTTCTAGAGAACTCTGTGGAAGAATCTTGGAACAAATTTGTCTTTCTCATCCGCATATCATCCTCAAATGGATGGATAGACTGAAGTGGTAAATCGTTCCTTAGGGAATTTGCTCAAATGTTTGACAAGATAGCATGGAGACAAGTGGGATAATATCCTCTCTCAGGTAGAATTTTCCTATAATGATACTGTCAATAGGAGTACAGGGAAATCACCTTTTCAAATAGTGTATGGTATACATCCAAGAGGTATTTTGGAGTTGAGAGATCTACCTACAGGAGATTCTATTAATGTAGATGGTGAAGCTTTTGCAGAAGCCATAAAAGAGGTACATGATCAGGTCAAGAACCAACTCCAACAAACTACCTTCAAGTATAAGGAGTATGCTAATAAAAAGAAGAAAGATGTACAGTTTGATGTTGGAGATTTGGTATGGCTTCATTTGAAAAAGGAAAGACTTCCTAAAGGTAAATATACCAAACTCATGCAGAGGAAGATTGGACCATGTCAAATTTTGAGAAAGCATGGACAGAATGCTTATGAAATACAACTTCCTTCAGATCTTGGATTATCACCTATATTCAATGTATGTGATTTAACTCCATACAAGCATAATCCAGATGAAGAACATGAACTACTACAAGATACAGCAGCTAATGACATTCCAAAACATGATCCACCATAGTTGCAGAAGATTTTAGACACAAGAGTGATCAAGAGGACCAGGAACAAAGAATATCTGGAATATTTGGTGGCTTGGCAGGGAAAACCTGATTCAGAAGCAGTATGGATGACTAAAGAATAGATCAACCAACATGGTTCAGATATACATACTCTCATCTCAAGTGGACTTGAGATTTCTTCTTCTAGGGAGTATGGTGCAGGAGCACCCCTTCGAAATAAAGAATAATTCTAATCATAGTATGTTTTACTTATGATGTAATAAGGTCCATGTGACCAATTTTTATGTTTAAGTCAATCTAGGTTTATGTGCAAGTCAGTTAGAAGTTTGTTATGCTATCTGTCCTCTCCCAGCCACTTGGAAGCTCCCAGCAGCTGGGAATCGAGTCTATACTACTCGTGAGGAGTAGATATATATGACCTAGCTTAGTTTGTTCTAAGATATACAATTGCATAGGAGAAATAGAGGAATTGTGTATTGAGATTTGATAGAGCAGTGTTGTGTAGTGGGACTGTGAAGTCTGATATTTGTATGCATTCTTGAAATTGAAATAAAGAAGATCCCGTTGGTGTTATTTGTCTGATTTCGATTATGTGACCATTTTTCTTGTTTTGCAGTTGAGATGGAACCATTCATCCATTCCACCGGTTAATTCCCTAAATCAGTGGAATGGACATGTACAGTAGTTTAGTTTGCATTTTCATTTTTCTATTTTTACATTTCATGTTTTTGGGATCGAAATATTGCATGCAGTGAGAAAACCTAGCATCTTCATGTGCTAGGGTTTGAGGGTTAATATTTGTGGTAAAATTACCAAGGAAACGGATTAGGCCGATCTCAGCATTTTTTGTGTGAAATTTGTGAAGTTTGGAGGGTTTTGTTGAAATATACATTTGATGGATATACAATTTTTGTATGCGACATACAATCTGTGTGTATCACATTTTCATCTATGCGTATATCGCTAATCAGTTCGGGTGTCAAAACATGTTAAGTGGTATGTGTTGAAGGCATCGGCGTAAGGAGGTGTATCGGCAGAGTGGCTCAAAGTTGGACTGACGGTGGAGGTCTGGACGACAAAGAGTTATTGGCATGAGGGAGCCCATCAGCAGAAGAAGTTTGGGAGTTACCAACAGTTGAATGTCTTACCGAAGATAGAGCAGAGGATATGCGTCGGCATGAAGTTGAACATCAGAAAAGGAGTTTAAAGTTAGGCTGATAGTCTGAGTTTGGCTGATGGTGGAGTTGGCATTCGACATATTAGAGAGACAATAGGGATCAGCAAAAGACTCTAAGAGTTCACCGATAGTGGAAGTCCCGCCGATAGGCAAAAAGTCGATCCTTGATCGGCAAGAGAATAAGGATCGAAGTGAAGATTCTAAGTGGAGCCGATAGCAAAAGTATTGTCGATAGGCAACTTAACTGATGCGAAGGTGTCGATGAGATGTCGTGTATCGGAGGGACATAACTCTCGAAGGCCGATGGTTTAAGTGTTGCCAATAAGCAATGTGGATGATAGTGGTGACTGATAGCGGAGGTAACTGAAACCTGTTCAGCAGGTTAGGGTTTGTGTGTTTTGGTGTGACCTTAGTCATCAGAGCAAGTCAGAGTGGAGATCCTGATAGGCATTATCTTGTTGATAGGCACATAAACGAAACATCCATCAGTGTGAGGTGGAGTTCAGGGTGACAATTCCCTTAGGTGCCGATAGTCATTGTTTAACCAATAAGTGTATATCGGGGAGACATTATGGTGGATCTTGCCAATGGAATCAAAATAGCTAAATCCTGCCAAGTTTGAATGCTTGTGCTGGCCACTCTACATCAGATCTTCTTTGGAAGCAGAAGTTCTAGATTGTGACAAATCCTTATCCAAGCATAAGTAGCAGGGGCTTTATCAAGCGATTGCCAATCCACTTCCACAAAGTCTCCTGAAGACTTCCTGATTGATTCCAAAACATCCACACCCCAAAATTGGAGAGGCAATCAATATAATCGAACCCATAAATCTACATTTGACAACAGAAACTCTCTTCAAGCTAGATTAAGAGTCGAACATTTCAGCTCAAGTCTAAACCCATTAACATCTAAATAACCTGAATACAAAATCTCTGTTTACCTATCTTTAGAACTCAACCCTCAACATCAAACTCTAATCCCTCAACCCTTAACTCTGATCCCTCAACCCTCAACCCTATCCCTAAACCCTAAACCCTAAATCCTAAACACTCAACATGAAATCCTAATCCCTCAACTCTTCACTCTAATCCCTCAATCGTAAACCCTATCCGTAAACCCTCAACACTATACTTTAGCCCCTAATCCCTCAACCCTCAACCCTAAACCTTATCCCTAAACCCTAATCCCTCAACCCTCAACCCTAATCCGTCATCCCTCAACTCTAATCCCTCATCCCTAAACCCTAATTGCTATCTCTATTCCTAAACCCTCAACAGACTCGATACTATACCTTAAACCCTAATCCCTTATCCCTCCAACCCTATCCCTAATCCTTATACCCTCCACACTCTACTTTAACCCTAATCCCTCAACCCTCAACCTTATCCCTAAACCCTTGACCCTCGAACCTCAACCCTCAACCCTCAACGTCAAACCCTAATCCCTCAACCCTTAACTCTGATACCTCGACCCTCAACCCTATCCCTAAACCCTAAACCCTAAAGCCTCAACCCTCAACGTCAAATCCTAATCCCTCAACCCTTCACTGTCAACCCTAAACCTTGTCCCTAAACCCTCAACACTATACCTTAAATCCTAATCTCTCAACCCTCAACCCTAAACCTTATCCCTAAACCCTAATCCCTCAACCCTCGACCCTAATCCGTCATCCCTCAACTCTAATCCCTCATCCCTAAACCCTAAATTCTATCCCTATTCCTAGACCCTCAATGGGCTCGATACTATACCTTAAACCCTAATCCCTTACCCCTAAACCCTCCAACCCTATCCTTAATCCTTATACCCTCGACACTCTACTTTAACCCTAATCCCTCGACCCTTAACCCGATCCTGAAACCCTTAACCTTCGAACCTCAATGTACTCAACCCTCAACGCCAAACCCTAATCCCTCAACCCTTAACTCTGATCCCTCGACCCTTAAACCTTAAAACTTGAACCCTAAAACCTATCCCTACACGCTCGACACTTGACACTATATCTTAAACCCTAATCCCTTAACCCTCATCCCTAAAACCTCAACCCTAAATCCTTAAACCTTCAACCCTAAACACTATCCCTAATCCCTCTACCCTCAACACTCTTATTTAACTCTAATCCCTTGACCATTAACCCTATCCCTCAACCTCAACCTTCAATCCTCAACCCTCAACCCTCAACCCTCAACTCTCAACATTAAACCCTAATTCATCAACCCTAAACCCTAATCCCTCAAACCTAAACCCTATCCCTAAACCATCAACCCTCAACACTATACCTTAAACCCTAATCCCTATCCCTCAACCCTTAACCCTTAAAACTTAAACCCTATCCCTACACCCTCAACACTTGACACTATATCTTAAGCCTTAAACCCTCATCCCTAAATCCTCAACCCTCAATCCTTAAACCTTCAACCCTAAACCCTATCCCTAATCCCTCTACCCTCGACACTCTAACCCGAACCTTGACATTAAACGCTAATCCGTCAACCCTAAACCCTATCCCTAAACCCTCAACACTATACCTTAAACCCTAATCCATCAACCCTAAGACCTAATCCCTTAACCCTCAACCCTAAACATTATCAATAAACCCTCAACCCTCGACACTATACCTTAAACCCTAATCCCTCAACCCTCAACCCTAATCCCTCATCCCTAAACCCTAAACGCTATCCCTATTCCTAAACCCTCAACCCTCGACACTATACCTTAAACCCTAATCCCTTATCCCTAAACCCTAAACCCTATCCCTCAACCTTTAACTCTTAAAAATTAAACCCTAAAACCTATCCATAAACCCTTGACTCTCAACACTATATTTTAAACCCCAATCCCTTAACCCTCAGTCCTAAAGCCTCAACCCTCAATCGTTAAACCTTCAACCCTAAACCCTATCCCTAATCCCTCTACCCTCAACACTCTACTTTAACCCTAATCCCTTGACCATCAACCCTATCCCTAAACCCTCAACCCTCAACCCTCAACCCTCAACTCTCAACATTAAACCCTAATCCGTCAATCCTAAACCCTAATCCGTCAATCCTAAACCCTATCCCTAAACCCTCAACCCTCAACACTATACCTTAAACCCTAATCCCTAAACCCTAATCCCTCAACCCTAAACCCTAAACCCTATCCCTAAACCCAACAAAACTGCTTTGCCTTATGTTAGGTTGTTAAACCCCTCATTTTTGACACTCTTCTCTTAAAGATATTTGAGTTGCAAGAATATGTCAAAAAAATGGCTATGAACTTTTTTAATGTTAGTAATGTTATATGACATGTTTTTCTAGCCCATCTAAGGTTCATTATGACAATAGGTGTACACACTATGAGAAAAGCTTTGCATATGGTACATCCACAGTGAGTAATTAACAATTGAAATTAGAAGGATGATCATTATGAGAAAAGATTTGCATTGGGGTACATCTATGTTTCTTGTTCTCCACCCCACACTTAGGGGAGGTATATTGTTATGAAATAGGAAAATAATCTCCCATTGTTTACTGGCTCTATCCACAAGAACTACTAAAGTATACCTTAAACCCTAATCCCTCAACCCTAAACTTTCAACCCTAAACCCTATCCCTAATCCCTCTATCCTCAACACTCTACCTTAACCCTAATTCCTCGACCCTTAACCCTAAATGCTATCCCTAAAGCCTCAACCCTAAACCCTAATCCCTCAAGGTCCTAAACTTTAATCCCTTATCCCTAAACGCTCAACCCTCAACCTTAAACCTTAATCACTCAATCCTTATCCACCCCTCTCCTCCCCTATCCGGCTCCTTCCCATCTCAACCCTCCTCTGCCCTTGACACTATACATACATACATATAAGCATACATAGATAGATACATACATATAGGCATACATACATACATACATGATTAATAGCCTTGAACATAAAAAAATTTAAGGGGAACATAACGCAAGCGTGTTTTTTCAAACATGACAAACAACACAAACTTTTGCGGAAAAAGAAAATGCAAAGCAAAACATAACGCAAGCACATTATAACGTGCTTGCGTTATGTTTTGCTTTGGGAATCCCAAGCCTTGGGCTTGGGATTTCCAACCCAAAGGCTTGGAGTGCCTTTTGAACAGCCACAGATGTGTTTTTCCTTATTCTTCAAGATTTCACATAGGTTCATTCGTGTTAACCCTCAGATTTGCACGTGTTTCAAGGTCAAACAAATCGAACACCTGGGTAATGTTAGGCTTTCTCTTAGCTATTTGACGATGTGATTTTTTTCACATTTTAACAATGTTAAGCCTTTCATCTTTAATTTCTTTTGTTTGTGTGTCTATTTTTGGGTAAAAACCACTGTTTGGTCTTTTTTTCATTGTAAATTAACTATTCATTGAAATTTCAAAAAAATTACATATTTAGAAACTAGACTTCATTCTACAAATATTAAAAAAAGAAAAAAATGATTTTCAATTAGTTTTCAAAATTTATAGGGGTAGCACAACCAAAATTCTATTTTTTAGGATGTGTCCACTTTGAAAATTAGTAAAAAATCAAATATTCATCAAAAAATTATCAGAAAAATCAGGCATAAACTACATGCTATTAGCTAATTTCTCACTGAAGCGATTTTAAAAATACCAAAAAAAAGTTGACCTTTTGAGGGAGCCACAAAACATGCTATGTTATGTTTTTTTGACAGAAACAACACCAATTTCTGTGGCTCCCTCTTTTGAACCCCTTAATCTATGCCATTTAAAAAAAAAAAATAGTTTAGAAAGTAGACTCGAAGCACTATGAACATTGTTTTAGTTGCATCTCCAAATTTTGAGTGTAACTATGCTCAATTTCTCATCCAAGGCCAGTATTTCTGTGAGGACTACCCTTTTTACTTCTGTTCTTGTGACTATTTACATTACTGTTACTGATACTTTTATATTTGTAGGATAGTAGTTCCTTGATTTTTCCAAACTATTAAACTTTATTATGATAACAGAAAAACTAATTGGGTGATGTTTGGATAACATTTACATTTCAGAAGGTTAATTAGGTGATGATGGAAAGAAAATTGTAATATGATTTCATTTATGCTATTTAGAACTATGTCATGGTAATGCATGTTTTAAGTTGCTTCGGCTATGATGATTATATGTGAAACTGATCTTGTAATTGAGTGTGCAGGATTTACTAATCAAACCATAGATTCCAGAGATCATCCCGCACTTTTTTGTTGTTATTCCTTGTTAAGCCGATCTGGTTCCACGAGGAACCAAGATCACTCTGTGTTTGATGTGTTGTCGTAATGTGGTCTTTCTTAAGGTCGAATGGGTTAGGTCTACCCTCTTGTAACACTGAATTATGATTTGTGTTGTAAAAAAATTGAATTTGAATTTCTTTTATTTTATTTAAATTCTTGAGGCCTTTTCTTGTATTTGAACATGACCCTGGGTGTCTTGAATAGGTTAAAGTTGACCCTGGGTTATACCCCATGGGTCCAAGGCCCCATTTGGCATGGGTAACCCTTGGGTAACCTCCATATGGTCATCTTAACTTCCCCTTGAAGTTAAGTGGCGAAAATTGGAGGTATGGGGGGGATAGGATGGGTTGTACCAACACCCAAACCCATCCCTCTTCAATCCCCAAGGTAAGAGATGACTACAAACCCATCCATTATAGAGGAATTGACTTGAAGTCACCCTCACCATTAGTGAGATTCCCCATGAGTTGTGTGGTCATCCATAATGAAGGAAGGAAGAAGAGGCATGGGTCACCTGTCTTTTCCTCCTTTAACTCCTTTTATTTCTCCCATGCGTAAGAGAAATGACATGAGGAGAGGGATAAGGAGGACTTTACGGATGGGTGAGTGACATAAGCCAACACTCATCCCTTGGGACATAATAGTGGTTTGGGGAAGAGTGAGGAGGTGACAAGTGTCACCTCCCCCATTCCTCTAAACTGAGAGGATTTGGGTTATTTGAATCCCATTTTTGGGATGGGGAGGGAGTTAGTTGAATTTTGGAGAGTTTTATTTTATTTTATTTTTACCAAGGAAATTTGCTTTAGAGAGGAAAAGGGAGAGGGAGTTTGGTGGCTTAGGTGGGAAAAGATCTCAGTGGAGCTCTACATCAGCTTCATCCTTGAAGGGCTTTGTAAGGTTGGTTGTTATTACCTTTCTTTCGTATATCTGATTGTTGCATGAAAAGTGTGTGAAAGTTGCTTATTTGCTTGTGTTTTAGATTTTGTTTTTGTGGGACATGTTGTCGGGTTGTTGACAGAGCTTCTCCCACTTGGGAGAAATGCTCATCAAGTGTGGGGTAGGAGAGGAGTGATCCTCCTCGGGTGCATACAGGGTTCTTTCGGGATGTTGAAAGCCTTGAGGGTATGTATTTGTGATTGGTTCTTTGGCTTGAGAGTCAAATACAGATTCCTTGGAAAATTTTGTGATCAAACTTGGTTTGAGGCCAAGAGAAATTGTGTTGGTTATATTATC
This sequence comes from Cunninghamia lanceolata, assembly GCA_027924645.1. Lineage (NCBI taxonomy): Eukaryota > Viridiplantae > Streptophyta > Pinopsida > Cupressales > Cupressaceae > Cunninghamia > Cunninghamia lanceolata. The sequence goes on from BSBN01001491.1 coordinate 208,709, forward strand.
TGTAAGGGTGACACTCTGGAGTCGAGTGTGTCCACTCTCCTACCCCTTGAGAAGCTCACTGTAGTTGAGCTTTCGTGTTGTGTCATTTATCCACGGGTGTATGTGAGTTTTGGGTTTGTTGTTGTTCCTTGTTGTGAAGTGGTTTGTGAAATTTCCCTAGGTGTGGATGATCTCCCTAGCTCGGGGGTGACCCTCTTGCGGGTCTACAGTAGGGAGGAGAGCAACTTGTGTGGTTTTGTTTTCTTCTCTTTGTGATATGCAGGCTTCTGGGAGATTGTTGGAAGTTTGGAAATTGTTACTGGATCTGAGAAATTATGTTATTTTGTCTTTACTCTGAAGGAGAGCTGGGTCTTTAATAGCTCCTTCCTTGCAGAATGCCACGAGGAGAGATTTAACTCTCTGTTGTTGTGAAACTTGTTATTTGGGAGTTGAAAGAAAATCCTCCCTTGATGTACTATTGGTTGTAATTCTTCATGTTATTATGTTGTTACCATTTGTGGTAGGAAAATAAGAAAAGAAATTTTGGTTTTAAAAAAAGCAATTAGAATTGTCTATTTCTTACAATCCTGTTAGTGGGCTTGAAAGCTAATTGTGAAAAAAAAAATACCAAGTTGTAAAAACAAATTGATGTTATTGTAAATATAGTGAAAATATTAGTTCTTTGTAAACTATATGAAGTTGTAACTTTGCTATTATAATGAAATGGAACTTGGGATAAAAGAAATGATGCATTAGAAGTTTTACTGTAGTTGTCTCTTACTTATTGCTTTAGGACGAATTTATTGGCTTAAGGTTAAATTAGATCAAGAAAGAAAATAAATTGTACATTTTCCTTGCATATGTTTTTTAATAAATAATGCTACTTGGAGATGTTGTAAATAACTTATAAAAAGGTGAATTATACAACTGAATTGTTAATCGATTTCAAACAACATTCCTTAACAATAAATATTAAATCTATAGAAATTGTATTCTATTTTGTATCGTTTTATTTTCCATTATATGTTTAAATGATGACTCTGTTAATTCCTTTGGAGTTGAAAATGGTGTAATATTAATATATATATATATATATATATATTAAATAAGTTCTATTGTTATACAGAATGAAAATTGTAAGGACATAAATAAATAAATAAGTAAAAAGTATTTCACTATTTTTTTGAGTTTTCTGTGGTAAAACACAGAGAAGGTTTTTTTTTTATAAAAACAAAATACAAAAAAAATAAATAAATACATTGGTGGTGGGGTTGGAAACCCACCGCCGACCTTACCAAAGAAGGGTGTGGGGAGGAGGAGGAGCCCCCACCCACACCCCACTATGTGGGATGTGGGTGGGGGCTCCGCCCCCTCCCCACACCCCCGCTACCAACACTAGCCCCTCGTGACCCAAGGGAGCTACGGCCTCTGCAGACCCTCCACACGCCGCGCCTTCCTCTGCCACATTCTTCCCTTTGCGCGGCAAATAAACCCCACGCCTCGTCCGTGCCACCTCCTGCGCGATCCCCCTCATTTGCCGCCGCGACCCCTGTAAACCACCTTCGCCGCTCCACCCATTCCACTACCACTGTGACCACCTCCACCTTCGTCCCTCTGCCATGACCACTGCAGCCTCCTCCGCCGCGACCTTTCAACCACCGCCGCCATGCCTCCGATCCTGCCACAAAATAAAACAACACAAAACTTTAGGGTTGCATAACAATGCTCTTTGGATTATATTTAAAATAGAGTATAATAAATAATAAAAAGATTATTAATATATATATATATATATATATATATATATATATATATATATATATATATTAATTTATCTGAAATGAAAACTTGAAAGTTCATTTTTATTAATAATATATATATAGTTAGGTATATAAAGAATTTATATACCTAGTTATATATATATGTATAATCAATTATAAATTGTTAAAAAAACAAGAATTGTAAAACAAAGGGGTTATAATTATTTAAAAAAAAAGAATTTTAGAAGAAGATTTTGTTTTATAGCTTACGGGAAAATATAATTATATATATAAAAAAAAAAGGGGGGGGGGGCGTTTGTATGAACGAGTATTTTATATACGGAAGAGTTTCTCGGAAGTTTCAACCATCAATGCAAATTAGTAACCAGGAAAATGAAGAGGAAAATTAGGTGTCTCCTTTTTAAAAGAACACTGGAAATAAACGTAAAGAAGACATCACAGACATTCCATGGGTGACCAGTTGAAACTCAACTGTAGCTAGTAAACGTCCGATTGAGAAAATAAAAGAAAGAGAAAGAAGAAGAAAAACTAACATTAGAAAACATAGAGGAGAAAATGTGCGGCATTTCCAAACTGGGTTAAGAGAACTAAGCGGACTTACCCTTCCGATAACCTTGCTTAGGAACAAGATGATTTTACAATTCATTCAAACGTAGAGGTGAATCCTAGATCGGAGAAAACTAGGAGACTGAGTCCAGCGAAGTAGTAAACCAGTTATGTGATCTGGTCCATCCGGAAGTTAGGAAAAATGTTAAAAATAGATACAGTGATAACTCTGATTGATGAAGAACATGAAGAAAGGACAGGATAAATATAAAGAAAACGTAGAAACCAAAAGAGAGAGACTGAGATATAAACAAACTAATTTTCAGAGAAATAGTTAAGGTGAGCGCGATAGAAATATAATCAAATTAAGATCCAGAGAAACGGAAGAGAGGGCAAACGAACTGCCTTGTTGAGAATGCTAAGTTTGAAGGAGGAGTATATTTCAGGAAATGAGAAAGGAGGCAGACAATCATGCTTTGTTGAAAAATGACCCAATAGGGAGATCAAGTGTAAGTTCATTATGAACAAGGCATCGTGGGAAGTTGTTAATTTATCAGGGAACCCCGTACGAAGTTTAGTGTTGAATAATTCCCACTTACGCCGTGAGGTGTTATGCTGCTGGAATCTACCGAGATTTAGGGTTGGGAACCTTGAAATTACAAACCCTGTAGCGACGTTAACTGCGTCGTGGAGACCCCCTTGTTGGACTATGTGCGTCTGGATGAATGCAATAGTACTTTGAACCCTGCCGACAACTGTAGTGTTTTCGCCTCGAGCGTACACCACCGAGCATGCTTACGCATGCGAGGGGGTTTCTAGAGAAGCGTGGGAAAATTTTTGATATTTCGTATCATGACCACATGACAGATGTGGACATGACATGTGTGATGCGTGTTGTGATTGCATGGAAAATGCGGGCATGACATTTGGTATCAGAGCCCAAGTTTAAACACTGGGCATATTTGGGCACGTTATTATTCCGCAACTTTGATTAATTAGTCTCTACTTTGTTTTGTAGGATGCCTCACCGATGTGTTTGACGAGCGCAATCACGCAACACAGCGTCCGCTGAGGTGTACAACGATTCCTCAGCTAAGGGACGGGCACCCGCAGTTACAACAGCACCACCTGCACCACCTGTACCACAAGCACCACTAGTATCACAGGCACCACCAGTGTTGGATATAGGTCCACATATCTTACAGGCACTGCAGGCTATGTTAGAGAGGTTACCGCTAGTGATTCCTGAGCCACGTGTTGAGCCTCGTGTTGATCTGCGAGAGGAGCCACGTGCTGAGTCACATGTTGAGCCACTTGAGGAGCCCCGCGTTGATCCGCAAGAGGTGCCACGTGTGGAGCCTATCATTGAGATCCCTGACACTACAGTAGAGGAGGTAGGGTCAGCCTACCGTGCACAGAGTAGGAGTCCTCCGAGACCTTTGAGACGTGATGAGACCCAGAGGGCAGAATAGGTACATCATGGATTGTATGAGGATGGTGCGGAAGAGCCAGTTGTGGGACTTAGAGACAGAGGGGACCCCATCAGAGATCTACTTAGGCTCAACCCACCCACTTTCACAGGTGCTACAGAGGGAGCTGTGGCTAAGGCTTAGCTGATTAGTTTAGACAAGTGTTTCACATTGTGACCATACGGAAGCAACACGAAAGCATGAGTGGCAGTACATCTTCTGAGAGATACAGTAGCTACCTGGTGGCGCACTGAAGAGTGCAAGCACCGACTTTCCGTAGATACACTCACTTGGGATATCTTCATAGAGCGCTTTAATGTGCGATATTTGTCAGAACATTACAGACAGTGCAGGATCGATGAGTTCCATGATTTACAGCAGAGGGGACTCACTGTTACTCAGTATGAGAGCCGATTCATTGAGCTTTCTCGTTACGTGGAGTACCTCCATGACGAGAGACTCTTGATACACAAATTCATCAGAGGGCCGAATCACGGGATAGTAGGACCAGTTCGTATGGCAGATCCCCAGACCATGAGCGAGGCTGTCGAAAAGGCCCTTATAGTAGAGGAAATTCAGGGATGAGGGTAGAATTCATGCCCGCAGTATCAGGATCGTAATCCCCAACAACAGCAGAACTTTCGAAGGTCTTAAAACACAATACAGAGAGGAGGATATAACTCTTCATCATTACCTCCTAGGCCTCCACAATAGCAGCAACATCAGCAAAAATCTAAATTCCAACAGAGGGGTCAGGGAGGACAGAACCATGGTTGGCAGCAGTAGGGTCCACGCAGAGATCAGAGATAGCAGGGATCATCGGCAGGACCCGTGAGGTATCAGCAGTCTTACAGAGGCTCACAGGGGTCCACTGGACAGACTGGACAACAACAGTCGGGTAGGACACAGTCAGGGCAGTTACAGGCTAGAGGACCGTGTTATGTGTGTGGTGGGGCAAGGCATTTGGCTAGAGAGTGCCCGCAAGGATTTACAGCAGGGGGACAGCCTCGATCAGGAGGATCTGAGCAGACCGTAGGTGACGTGGGCAGATCCCACCACACGTTTGCAGCGGTTGATAACCGCCAGGCCAATTTTTAGGCTTTGGTCATCGAGGCAGCAGGTACGATTGGGGACTTCCCCATCTCTATCCTTTTTGACTTTGGAGCTACTAACTCCTTTCTGTCTACATCGTTAGTGGAGCATTACAGGCTGGTGGCTTCTAGGCAGGACATTAGGTGGGAGGTTGAATTGGCCTCAGGGGCCAGGATGTCAGTAGATACCTTGGTTAAAGACTGCAATATCACCCTAGGTTCCTTCACTACATCATGTGACCTTAGGGTTATGCCATTAGGATCCTACAGTGTAGTTTTGGGTATGGATTGGCTTGCGGCACATAGAGCCAAGCTAGATTGTCGCTAGAGGATGATTAGCTATTTAGACGATCATGGTTCGCTGGTTGAGATAGTGGGCATTCAAAAGCCCATGGCTATTTGTATGATATCCGCTCAGCAGCTTAAGCGCTGTATGCGGAAGGGATGTCAGATGGTTGCTATTACGGTCAGTGATAGAGCAGAGGATGAACCTAAGGCTACTTTACATGATCACCCTGTCCTTAGAGAGTTTGCTGACGTATTTCTGCCAGAATTACCAAGTATGCCTCCACGCAGAGAAGTGGACTTCCACATTGACTTAGTGCCGAGTGCGGAACCAATATCCCGTGCACCCTATAGGATGACTACACATGAACTCACCGAACTTAAGCTGCAGTTAGAGGAATTACTTGAGAAGGGGCACATCCGACCTAGCGTTTCACCATGGGGCGCACTGGTTATCTTCGTGAAGAAGAAGGACGGGTCTCTTCGATTATGCATGGACACAGGTAGTTGAACAAGGTGACGGTGAAGAACCGTTATCCCTTGCCTAGGATTGACGAGCTTTTTGATCAGATGCAAGGAGCCAGAGTGTTCTCAAAAATTGATCTAAAATCTGGGTATCACCAATTGCGCATCACAGAGGTAGATATTCATAAGACTGCTTTTTGAACCAGATATGGCCATTATGAATTCACAGTGGTACCTTTCGAGTTGACAAACGCCCCTGCAATGTTCATGAGTCTCATGAACGGGGTGTTCCGTACTTACCTAGATCGGTTCATAATCATATTTCTAGATGATATTTTGATTTATTCGCAGACCGAGGAGGAACATGTGGAGCACTTGCGTCAAGTTTTGCAGTGATTACGAGAGCAGCAGCTTTATGGCAACTTGGCGAAGTGTGCCTTCTTTAGGACAGAGGTGCAGTATTTGGGACACATTTTATCAAGCGATGGCATCTCCGTAGATCCATCCAAAATTAGAGCAATTCAGGAATGGCCAGCACCCACCAATGTGACAGATGTCAGAAGCTTTATGGGATTAGCTGGTTATTACCATAGGTTTGTCGAGGGCTTTTCCAGGATAGCACATCCCATCACTTCCCTTCAGCGAAAAGGGAAGGGTTTCATTTGGACCGAGCAGTGTGAGAAGGCCTTTGGAGTCCTCAAGGAGCATCTTACAAGTGCTCCTATTTTAGCTGTTCCAGATCCTACAGAGGAGTTTGTTGTTTGCACAGATGCATCATTAGAGGGTTTGGGAGCCGTGCTTATGCAGGGTGGTAGAGCGATCGCATATGAATCACGAAAACTGAAGACACATGAGTTAAATTACCCTACTCATGACTTAGAGCTCGCAGCAGTTATTCATGCTCTTGTTCGCTGGAGACACTTCCTCTTAGGTTGATGCTTTGAACTCCATTCGGATCATCATAGCTTGTAGTATATCTTTACGCAGCCAAATTTGAAGGCTCGCCAACGACGTTGGATGGAATTCCTATGCGAGTATGACTTCGATGTCCACTACATCAAAGGGAAGGAGAACATGGTCGCTGATACTTTGAGTCAAAGGCGCCACGAGATTCTGACCTTGACTTTGAGGGTGGACTTGAGAGAACGCATCTTACAGCATCTGCCAGAGGATGAGTGGTTTCTTGAAGTGCAACAGGAAATTTTAAATTACAGGGCCCTTGAGGGCAAATTCGCAGGATATACACTTGAGTCTGATGGTTTGCTTCAACATCAACAACACATCTATGTACCCCTTGCGGGTAATCTTCATACCGTGATTCTATAAGAGGCTCATAGAGCACCCTACGCAGTACACCCAGGAGTGAAGAAGATGCATGCTGACTTACGATAGCTTTATCATTGGGCTGGGATGAGGCGTGACATTGCAGAATATGTTGCTCGTTGCCTAGAATGTCAGAGGGTCAAGGCCGAACATCAGCATCCAGCAGGACTGTTGTACCCTAATGAGATACCTAAATGAAAATGGGACACCATTTCTATGGATTTTATCATTGGTCTACCTATGTCATCACGTCACCATGATGCTATTATGGTGATAGTTGACAAGTTGACCAAAGTGGCACATTTTTCACCGATGTGCACAACGTACAATGCACCAGCAGTGGCGAAGGTGTTTCTTGATCAGATTGTTAGACTTCATGGGGTACCTCGCCGCATTATATCTGAAAAAGACTCCGTATTTACTTCATCGTTCTGGAGAGCCTTACATCAGGCTTTGGGCATGCAGCTCAACTTCAGCTCAGCTTACCATCCGGAGACAGACGGACAAACAGAGGGAGTTAATCAGGTATTAGAGGACATGCTCCACATGTACGTAATGGATCATCAGTCTAGATGGGAGAAGTACCTGTATCTGGTTGAGTTCACCTACAATAATGGGCATCACAGCTCGTTGGGTATGCCTCCTTTCCAGGCTTTATATGGCAGACCATGCAGAACACCATTGAGTTGGGATCAGACAGAGGACATAACAACCATCAGTCCAGAGATAGTTCAGAATATGGAACAGCAGGCCAAACAGATTAGACAGAGACTTCAGGAGGCACAGGACAGGCAGAAGAAGTATGCCGATGCTAAGAGAACAGACCGAAGCTTCTCTGTGGGTGACAAAGTATTTTTGCGAGTGCGACCACACAAGAGTCCAATCTGTTACGAGAAGGGCTCTAAACTTGCACCTCAATTTGTAGGACCTCTTGAGATCTTGGAGCGGATAGGACCTGTAGCCTATCGTCTAGCCTTGCCACCTAGCCTGTCATGTATCCACGATGTATTTCATGTCTCAGTTTTACGTTAATATATCTCTGACTTATCTCACATGTTGGATTGGAGTGCTCTTCAGGTAGAGGCAGACGGACAGCTGGCGTTGGAGCCAATTCGCATATTGGCTCGTCGGACACTAGCCCTTCGAGGTCGAGAGCTGGACCAGGTTAGAGTCCAGTGGGACCTATACGACGAAGTCACTGCAACATGGGAAGATGCAGTGAGACTGAGGACCCTTTATCCTCATCTTTTTGATGACTTCCAGGAGGAAGTACAGTCTTAGGGGGAGAGGATGTGAGGACTACCCTTTTTACTTCTGTTCTTGTGACTATTTACATTACTGTTATTGATACTTTTATATTTGTGGGATAGTAGTTCCCAGATTTTTTCAAACTATTAAACTTTATTATGATAACAGAAAAACTAATTGGGTGATGTTTGGATAACATTTATATTTCAGAAGGTTAATTAGGTGATGATGGAAAGAAAATTGTAATATGATTTCATTTATGCTATTTAGAACTATGCCATGGTAATGCATGTTTTAAGTTGCTTCGACTATGATGATTATATGTGAAACTGATCTTGTAATTGAGTGTGCAGGATTTACTAATCAAACCACAGATTCTGAAGATCATCCTGCACTTTTTTGTTGTTATTCCTTGTTAAGCCGATCTGGTTCCACGAGGAACCAAGATCACTCTGTGTTTGATGTGTTGTCGTAATGTGGTCTTTCTTAAGGTCGAATGGGTTAGGTCTACCCTTTTGTAACACTGAATTATGATTTGTGTTGTAAAAAATTTGAATTTGAATTTCTTTTCTTTTATTTAAATTCTTGAGGCCTTTTCTTGTATTTGAACATGACCCTGGGTGTCTTGAATAGGTTAAAGTTGACCCTGGGTTATACCCCATGGGTCCAGGGCCCCATTTGGCATGGGTAACCCTTGGGTAACCTCCATATGGTCATCTTAACTTCCCCCTGAAGTTAAGTGGCGAAAATTGGAGGTATGGGGGGGATAGGATGGGTTGTACCAACACCCAAACCCATCCCTCTTCAATCCCCAAGGTAAGAGATGACTACAAACCCATCCATTATAGAGGAATTGACTTGAAGTCACCCTCACCATTAGTGAAATTCCCCATGAGTTGTGTGGTCATCCATAATGAAGGAAGGAAGAAGAGGCATGGGTCACCTGTCTTTTCCTCCTTTAACTCCTTTTATTTCTCCCATGCGTAAAAGAAATGACATGAGGAGAGGGATAAGGAGGACTTTACGGATGGGTGAGTGACATAAGCCAACACTCATCCCTTGGGACATAATAGTGGTTTGGGGAAGAGTGAGGAGGTGACAAGTGTCACCTCCCCCATTCCTCTAAACTGAGAGGATTTGGGTTATTTGAATCCCATTTTTGGGATAGGGAGGGAGTTAGTTGAATTTTGGAGAGTTTTATTTTATTTTTTTTACCAAGGAAATTTGCTTTAGAGAGGAAAAGGGAGAGGGAGTTTGGTGGCTTAGGTGGGAGAAGATCTTAGTGGAGCTCTACATCAGCTTCATCCTTGAAGGGCTTTGTAAGGTTGGTTGTTATTACCTTTCTTTCGTATATCTGATTATTGCATGAAAAGTGTGTGAAAGTTGCTTATTTGCTTGTGTTTTAGATTTTGTTTTTGTGCGACATGTTGTCGGGTTGTTGACAGAGCTTCTCCCACTTGGGAGAAATGCTCATCAAGTGTGGGGTAGGGGAGGAGTGATCCTCTTCAGGTGCATACCGGGTTCTTTTGGGATGTTGAAAGCCTTGAGGGTATGTATTTGTGACTGGTTCTTTGGCTTGAGAGTCAAATATAGATTCCTTAGAAAATTTTGTGATCAAACTTGGTTTGAGGCCAAGAGAAATTGTGTTGGTTATATTATCTGTAAGGGTGACACTCTGGAGTCGAGTGTGTCCACTCTCCTACCCCTTGAGAAGCTCACTGTAGTTGAGCTTTCGTGTTGTGTCATTTATCCACGGGTGTATGTGAGTTTTGGGTTTGTTGTTGTTCCTTGTTGTGAAGTGGTTTGTGAAATTTCCCTAGGTGTGGATGATCTCCCTAGCTCGGGGGTGACCCTTTTGCGGGTCTACGATAGGGAGGAGAGCAACTTGTGTGGTTTTGTTTTCTTCTCTTTGTGATATGCAGGCTTCTGGGAGATTATTGAGAAGTTTGGAAATTGTTACTGGATCTGAGAAATTATGTTATTTTGTCTTCACTCTGAAGGAGAGCTTGGTCTTTAATAGCTCCTTCCTTCCAGAATGCCACGAGGAGAGATTTAACTCTCTGTTGTTGTGAAACTTGTTATTTAGGAGTTGAAAGAAAATCCTCCCTTGATGTACTATTGGTTGTAATTCTTCATGTTATTACATTGTTACCATTCGTGGTAGGAAAATAAGAAAAGAAATTTTGGTTTTAAAAAAAGCAATTAGAATTGTCTATTTCTTACAATCCTGTTAGTGGGCTTGAAAGCTAATTGTGAAAAAAAAAATACCAAGTTGTAAAAACAAATTGATGTTATTGTAAATATAGTGAAAATATTAGTTCTTTGTAAACTATATGAAGTTGTAACTTTGCTATTATAATGAAATGGAACTTGGGATAAAAGAAATGATGCATTAGAAGTTTTACTGTAGTTGTCTCTTACTTATTGCTTTAGGACGAATTTATTGGCTTAAGGTTAAATTAGATCAGGAAAGAAAATAAATTGTATATTTTCCTTGCATATGATTTTAATAAATAATGCTACTTGGAGATGTTGTAAATAACTTATAAAAAGGTGAATTATACAACTGAATTGTTAATCGATTTCAAACAACATTCCTTGACAATAAATATTAAATCTATAGAAATTGTATTCTGTTTTGTATTGTTTTATTTTCCATTATATGTTTAAATGATGAATCTGTTAATTCCTTTGGAGTTGAAAATGGTGTAATATATATATATATATATATATATATATATATATATATATATATATATATAATAAGTTCTATTGTTATACAGAACAAAAATTGTAAGGACATAAATAAATAAATAAATAAAAAGTATTTCACTATTTTTTTGAGTTTTCTGTGGTAAAACACAGAGAAGGTTTTTTTTTTAATAAAAACAAAATACAAAAAAAAAAAAATACATTGGCGGTGGGGTTGGAAACCCACCACCGACCTTACCAAAGAAGGGTGTGGGGAGGGGGCGGAGACCCCACCCACACCCCACTACGTGGGATGTGGGTGGGGGCTTCGCCCCCTCCCCACACTCCCTCTACCAACACTACCCCCTCGCGACCCAAGGGAGCTGCGGCCTCCGCAAACCCTCCACACGCTGCGCCTTCCTCCACCACATTCTGCCCTTCGCGCAGCAAATAAACCCTGCGCCCCGTCCGTGCCACCTCCTGTGCGATCCCCCTCATCAGCCGCCGCGACCCCTGCAAACCACCTTTGCCGCTCCGCCCATTCCACCGCCACTGTGACCACCTCCACCTTTGTCCCTCTGCCATGACCACTGCGGCCTCCTCCACCGCGACCTTTCAACCACCGCTGCCATGCCTCTGATCCTGCCACAAAATAAAACAACACCAAACTTTAGGGTTGCATAACAATGCTCTTTGGATTATATTTAAAATAGAGTATAGTAAATAATAAAAAGATTATTAATATATATATATATATATATATTAATTTATCTGAAATGAAAACTTGAAAGTTCATTTTTAGTAATAATATATATATATATATAGTTAGGTATATAAAGAATTTATATACCTAGTTATATATATATGTATAATCAATTATAAATTGTTAAAAAAACAAGAATTGTAAAACAAAGGGGTTATAATTATTTTTAAAAAAGTAATTTTAGAAGAAGATTTTATTTTATAACTTACGAGAAAATATAATTATATATATAAAAAAAAAACAAGGGGGGAGCATTTGTATGAACGAGTATTTTATATACGGAAGAGTTTCTCGGAAGTTTCAACCATCAACTCAAATTAGTAATAGGAAAAAGAAGAGGAAAATTAGGCGTCTCCTTTTTAAAAGAACACTAGAAATAAATGTAAAGAAGCCATCACAGACATTCCATGGGTGACCGGTTGAAACTCAACTGTAGCTAGTAAACGTCCGATTGAGAAAATAAAAGAAAGAGAAAGAAGAAGAAAAACTAACATTGGAAAACATAGAGGAGAATATGTGCGGCATTTCCAAACTGGGTTAAGAGAACTAAGCGAACTTACCCTTCCGATAACCTTGCTTAGGAACAAGATGATTTTACAATTCATTCAAACGTAGAGGTGAATCCTAGATCGAAGAAAACTAGGAGACTGAGTCTAGCGAAGTAGTAAACCAGTTATGTGATCTGGTCCATCCGGAAGTTAGGAAAAATGTTAAAAATAGATACAGTGATAACTCTGATTGATGAAGAACATGAAGAAAGGACAGGATAAATATAAAGAAAACGTAGAAACAAAAAGAGAGAGACCGAAATATAAACAAACTAATTTTTAGAGAAATAGTTAAGGTGAGCACGATAGAAATACAATCAAATTAAGATCCAGAGAAATGGAAGAGAGGGCAAACGAACTACCTTGTTGAGAATGCTAAGTTCAAAGGAGGAGTATATTTCAGGAACGAGAAAGGAGGCAGACAATCATGCTTTGTTGAAAAATGACCCAATAGGGAGATCAAGTGTAAGGTCATTATGAACAAGGCATCGTGGGAAGTTGTTAATCTATCAGGGAACCCTGTAAGAAGTTTAGTGTTGAATAATTCCCACTTACGCCGTGAGGCATTATGCTGCCAGAATCTACCGAGATTTAGGGTTGGGAACCTTGAAATTACAAACCCTGTAGCGATGTTAACTACGTCTTGGAGACCCCCTTGTTGGACTGTGTGTGTCTGGATGAACGTAATAGTACTTTGAACCCCACTGACAACTATAGTGTTTTCACCTCGAGCGTACACCACCGAGCATGCTTACGCATGCGAGGGGGTTTCTAGGGAAGCATGGAAAATTTTTTGATATTTCGTGTCATGACCACATGATAAATGTGGACATGACACGTGTGATGTGTGTTGTGACCGCATGGAAAACACGGGCCTGACATTTGGTATCAGAGCCCAAGTTTAAACACTGGGCATATTTGGGCATGTTATTATTCCGCAACTTTGAGTAATTAGTCTCTACCTTGTTTTGTAGGATGCCTCCCCGACGTGTTCGACGAGCGCGATCACGCAACACAGCGTCTGCCGAGGTGCACAGTGATTCCTCAGCTGAGGGACGGGCACCCACAGTTACAGCAGCACCACCTGCACCACCTATACCACAAGCACCACTAGTATCACAGGCACCACCAATGTTGGATATAGGTCCACAGATCTTACAGGCACTGCAGGCTATGTTAGAGAGGTTACCGCTAGTGATTCCCGAGCCATGTGTTGAGCCTTGTGTTGATCCACGAGAGGAGCCACGTAGGGAGCCACGTGCCGAGTCACGTGTTGAGCAACTTGAGGAGCCCCACATTGATCCGCAAGAGGTGCCACGTGTGGAGCCTATCGTTGAGATCCCTGACACTACAGTAGAGGAGGTAGGGTCAGCCTACCGTGCACAGAGTAGGAGTCCTCCAAGACCTTTGAGACATGATGAGACCCAGAGGGCAGAACAGGTACATCATGGATTGTATGAGGATGGTGTAGAAGAGCCAGCTGTGGGACTTAGAGACAGAGGGGACCCCATCAGAGATCTACTTAGGCTCAACCCACCCACTTTCACAGGTGCTATAGAGGGAGCTGTGGCCAAGGCTTGGCTGATCAGTTTAGACAGGTGTTTCATGTTGCGACCATACGGAAGCAACACAAAAGCATGAGTGGTAGTACATCTTCTGAGAGATGCAGTAGCTACCTGGTGGCACACTGAAGAGTGCAAGCGTCGACTTTCTATAGATACACTCACTTGGGATATCTTCATAGAGCGCTTTAATGCGCGGTATTTGTCAGAACATTACAGACAACGCAGGATCGATGAGTTCCATGATTTACAGTAGAGGGGACTCACTGTTACTTAGTATGAGAGCTGATTCATTGAGCTTTCTCATTACGTGGAGTACCTCCATGACGAGAGACTCTTGATACACAAATTCATTAGAGGGCTGAATCACAGGATAGCAGGACCAGTTCGTATGGCAGATCCCCAGACCATGAGCGAGGCCGTTGAAAAGGCCCTTATAGTAGAGGAAATTCAGGGACGAGGGCAGAATTCACGCCCGCAGTATTAGGATCGTAATCCCCAATAATAGCAAAACTTTCGAAGGCCTCAAAACATAATACAGAGAGGAGGATATAACTCTTTATCATTACCTCCTAGGCCTCCACAGCAGCAGCAACATCAGCAAAAATCTAAATTCCAACAGAGGGGTTAGGGAGGACAGAACCGTGGTTGGCAGCAGCAGGGTCAACGCAGAGATCAGAGACAGCAGGGATCATCAGCAGGACCCGTGAGGTCTTAGCAATCTCACAGAGGCCCACAAGGGTCCACTGGACGGACTGGACAACAATAGTCGGGCAAGACACAGTCAGGGCAGTTACAGGCTAGAGGACCATGTTATGTGTGTGGTGGGGCAGGGCATTTGGCTAGAGAGTGCCCACAGGGATTTACAGCAGGGGGACAGCCTTGATCAGGAGGATCTGAGCAAACCGTAGGTGACGTGGGCAGATCCCACCACATGTTTGCAGCGGTTGATAACCGCCAGGCTGATTTTCAGGCCTTGGTCATCGAGGCAACAGGTACGATTGGGGACTTCCCCATCTCTATCCTTTTTGACTCTGGAGCTACTGACTCTTTTCTGTCTACATCGTTAGTGGAGCGTTACAAGCTGGTGGCTTCTAGGCAGGACATTAGGTGGGAGGTTGAATTGGCCTCAGGGGCTAGGATGTCAGTAGATACCTTGGTTAAAGACTGCAATATCACCCTAGGTTCCTTCACTACATCATGTGACCTTAGGGTTATGCCATTAGAATCCTATGGTGTAATTTTGGGTATGGATTGGCTTGCGGTACATAGAGCCAAGCTAGATTGTCGCTAGAGGATGATTAGTTGTTTAGACGATCATGGTTCACCAGTTGAGATAGTGGGCATTCAAAAGCCCACGGCTGTTCGTATGATATCCGCTCAGTAGCATAAGCGTTGTATGCGGAAGGGATGTCAGATGTTTGCTATTACGGTCAGTGATAGAGCAGAGGATGAACCTGAGGCTACTTTAGATGATCACCCTGTCCTTAGAGAGTTTGGTGACGTATTTCCACCAGAATTACCAGGTATGCCTCCATGTAGAGAAGTGGACTTCCACATCGACTTAGTGCCAGGTGCGGAACCAATATCCCGTGCTTCCTATAGGATGACTACACATGAACTTACTGAACTTAAGCTGCAGTTAGAGGAATTACTTGAGAAGGGGCACATCCGACCTAGCGTTTCACCATGGGGCGTATTGGTTATCTTCGTGAAGAAGAAGGATGGGTCTCTTCGTTTATGCATGGACTACAGGCAGTTGAACAAGGTGACGGTGAAGAACCGTTATCCCCTACCTAGGATTGACGACCTTTTTGATCAGATGTAGGGAGCCAGAGTGTTCTCATAAATTGATCTAAAATCTGGGTATCACCAATTGCGCATCACAGAGGCAGATATTCATAAGACTGCTTTGCAAACCAGATATGGCCATTACGAATTCACAGTGGTACCTTTCGAGTTGACAAACGCCCCTGCAGTGTTCATGAGTCTCATGAACAGGGTGTTCCGTACTTACCTAGATCAGTTCGTAATCATATTTCTAGATGATATTTTGAATTATTCGCGGACCGAGGAGGAACATGTGGAGCACTTATGTCAAGTTTTGCAGCGATTACGAGAGCAACAGCTTTATGGCAACTTTGTGAAATGTGCCTTCTTCAGGATAGAGGTGCAGTATTTGGGACACATTTTATTAGGTGATGGCATCTCCGTAGATCCATCCAAAATCAGAGCAAGTTAGGAATGGCCAGCACCCACCAATGTGACAGAGGTCAGAAGCTTTATGGGATTAGCCAGTTATTACCGTAGGTTTGTCGAGGGCTTTTCCAAGATAGCACATCCCATCACTTCCCTTCAGTGAAAAGGGAAGGGTTTCATTTGGACCGAGCAGTGTGAGAAGGCCTTTGGAGTCCTCAAGGAGCGTCTTACCAGTGCTCCTATTTTAGCAGTTCTAGATCCTATAGAGGAGTTTTTTGTTTGCACAGATGCATCATTAGAGGGTTTGGGAGCTGTGCTTATGCAGGGTGGTAGAGTGATCACATACGAATCGTGAAAACTGAAGACACATGAGTTAAATTACCCTACTCATGACTTAGAGCTCGCAACAGTTATTCATGCTCTTGTCTGCTGGAGCCACTTCCTCTTAGGTCGATGCTTTGAACTCCATACGGATCATCATAGCTTGCAGTATATCTTTATGCAGCCAAATTTGAATGCTCGCCAACGACGTTGGATGGAATTCCTATGCGAGTACGACTTCGATGTCCACTACATCAAAGGGAAGGAGAACGTGGTCGCTGATGCTTTGAGTCGAAGGCGCCACGAGATTCTGACCTTGACTTTGAGGGTGGACTTGAGAGAACGCATCTTATAGCATCTGCCGGAGGATGGGTGGTTTCTTGAAGTGCAATAGGAAATTCTAAATCAGAGGGCCCTTGAGGGCAAATTTGCAGGATATACCCTTGAGTCTGATGGTTTGCTTCGACATCAGCAGCGCATCTATGTACCCCTTGCAGGTAATCTTCGTACCGTGATTCTATCAGAGGCTCATAGAGCACCCTACGCAGCACACCTAGGAGTGAAGAAGATGCATGCTGACTTACGACAGCTTTATCATTGGGCTGGGATGAGGCGTGACATTGCAGAATATGTTGCTCGTTGCCTAGAATGTTAGAGGGTCAAGGCCGAACATCAGCATCCAGCAGGACTGTTGTACCCTCACGAGATACCTAAATGGAAATGGGACACCATTTCTATGGATTTTATCGTTGGTCTACCTATGTCATCATGTCACCATGATGCTATTATGGTGACAGTTGACAAGCTGAGCAAAGTGGCGCGTTTTTCACCGACATGCACAACGTACAATGCACCAGCAGTGGCGAAGGTGTTTCTTGATCAGATTGTTAGACTTCGTGGGGTACCTCACCGCATTATATCCGACAGAGACTCTGTATTTACTTCATCATTCTGGAGACCCTTACATCAGGCGTTGGGCACGCAGCTCAACTTCAGCTCAGCTTACCATCTGGAGACAGACAGACAAACAGAGAGAGTTAATCAGGTATTAGAGGTCATGCTCCGCATGTACGTAATGGATCATCAGTCTAGATGGGAGGAGTACCTGTATCTGGTTGAGTTCACCTACAATAATGGGCATCACAGCTCGTTGGGTATGCCTCATTTCCAGGCTTTATACGGCAGACCATGCAGAACACCATTGAGTTGGGATCGGATAGAGGACAGAACAGCCATCGGTCCAAAGATAGTTCAGAATATGGAACAGCAGGTCAAACAGATTAGATAGAGACTTTAGGAGGCATAGGACAGGCAGAAGAAGTATGCCAATGCTAAGAGAACAGACTGAAGCTTCTCTGTGGGTGACAGAGTATTTTTGCGAGTGTGACCGCACAAGAGTCCAATCCGTTACGGGAAGGGCTCTAAACTCGCACCTCAATTTGTAGGACCTTTTGAGATCTTAGAGCGGATAGGACCTGTAGCCTATCGTCTAGCCTTGCCACCTAGCCTGTCACGTTTCCACGATGTATTTCATGTCTCAGTTTTACGTCAATATATCTCTGACTTATCTCACGTGTTGGATTGGAGTGCTCTTAGGTAGAGGCAGACGAACAGCTGGCGTTGGAGCCAATTCGTATATTGGCTCATCAGACGCTGGCCCTTCGAGGTCGAGAGCTAGACCAGGTTAGAGTCCAGTGGGACCTATACGAGAAAGTCACTGCAACATGGGAAGATGCAGCGAGACTGAGGACCCTTTATCCTCACCTTTTTGACGACTTCCAGGAGGAAGTATAGTCTTAGGGGGAGAGGATGTGAGGACTACCCTTTTTACTTCTATTCTTGTGACTATTTACATTACTATTACTGATACTTTTATATTTGTGGGATAGTAGTTCCCAGATTTTTTCAAACTATTAAACTTTATTATGATAACGGAAAAACTAATTGGGTGATGTTTGGATAACATTTACATTCCAGAAGGTTAATTAGGTGATGATGGAAAGAAAATTGTAATATGATTTTATTTATGCTATTTAGAACTATGTCATGGTAATGCATGTTTTAAGTTGCTTCAGCTATGATGATTATATGTGAAACTTATCTTGTAATTGAGTGTGCAGGATTTACTAATCAAACCATAGATTCCGGAGATCATCCCGCACTTTTTTGTTGTTATTCCTTGTTAAGCCAATCTGGTTCCATGAGGAACCAAGATCACTCTGTGTTTGATGTGTTGTCGTAATGTGGTCTTTCTTAAGGTCGAATGGGTTAGGTCTACCCTCTTGTAACACTGAATTATGATTTGTGTTGTAAAAAATTTGAATTTGAATTTCTTTTCTTTTATTTAAATTCTTGAGGCCTTTTCTTGTATTTGAACATGACCCTGGGTGTCTTGAATAGGTTAAAGTTGACCCTGGGTTATACCCCATGGGTCCAGGGCCCCATTTGGCATGGGTAACCCTTGGGTAACCTCCATATGGTCATCTTAACTTCCCCCTGAAGTTAAGTGGCGAAAATTGGAGGTATGGGGGGGATAGGATGGGTTGTACCAACACCCAAACCCATCCCTCTTCAATCCCCAAGGTAAGAGATGACTACAAACCCATCCATTATAGAGGAATTGAATTGAAGTCACCCTCACCATTAGTGAGATTCCCCATGAGTTGTGTGGTCATCCATAATGAAGGAAGGAAGAAGAGGCATGGGTCACCTGTCTTTTCCTCCTTTAACTCCTTTTATTTCTCCCATGCATAAGAGAAATGACATGAGGAGAGGGATAAGGAGGACTTTAGGGATGGGTAAGTGACATAAGCCAACACTCATCCCTTGGGACATAATAGTGGTTTGGGGAAGAGTGAGGAGGTGACAAGTGTCACCTCCCCCATTCCTCTAAACTGAGAGGATTTGGGTTATTTGAATCCCATTTTTGGGATGGGGAGGGAGTTAGTTGAATTTTGGAGAGTTTTATTTTATTTTATTTTTACCAAGGAAATTTGCTTTAGAGAGGAAAAGGGAGAGGGAGTTTGGTGGCTTAGGTGGGAGAAGATCTTAGTGGAGCTCTACATTAGCTTGATCCTTGAAGGGCTTTGTAAGGTTGGTTGTTATTACCTTTCTTTCGTATATCTGATTGTTGCATGAAAAGTGTGTGAAAGTTGCTTATTTGCTTGTGTTTTAGATTTTGTTTTTGTGGGACATGTTGTCAGGTTATTGACAGAGCTTCTCCCACTTGGGAGAAATGCTCATCAAGTGTGGGGTAGGGAAGGAGTGATCCTCCTCGGGTACATACCGAGTTCTTTTGGGATGTTGAAAGCCTTGAGGGTATGTATTTGTGACTGGTTCTTTGGCTTGAGAGTCAAATACAGATTCCTTGGAAAATTTTGTGATCAAACTTGGTTTGAGGCCAAGAGAAATTGTGTTGGTTATATTATCTATAAGGGTGACACTCTGGAGTCGAGTGTGTCCACTCTCCTACCCCTTGAGAAGCTCACTGTAGTTGAGCTTTCGTGTTGTGTCATTTATCCACAGGTGTATGTGAGTTTTGGGTTTGTTGTTGTTCCTTGTTGTGAAGTGGTTTGTGAAATTTCCCTAGGTGTGGATGATCTCCCTAGCTCGGGGGTGACCCTCTTGTGGGTCTACGGTAGGGAGGAGAGCAACTTGTGTGGTTTTGTTTTCTTCTCTTTGTGATTGTAGGCTTCTAGGAGATTGTTGAGAAGTTTGGAAATTGTTACTGGATCTGAGAAATTATGTTATTTTGTCTTTACTCTGAAGGAGAGCTGGGTCTTTAATAGCTCCTTCCTTACAGAATGCCACGAGGAGAGATTTAACTCTCTGTTGTTGTGAAACTTGTTATTTGGGAGTTGAAAGAAAATCCTCCCTTGATGTACTATTGGTTGTAATTCTTCATGTTATTACGTTGTTACCATTTGTGGTAGGAAAATAAGAAAAGAAATTTTGGTTTTAAAAAAAGCAATTAGAATTGTCTATTTCTTACAATCCTGTTAGTGGGCTTGAAAGCCAATTGTGAAAAAAAAATACCAAGTTGTAAAAACAAATTGATGTTATTGTAAATATAGTGAAAATATTAGTTCTTTGTAAACTATATGAAGTTGTAACTTTGCTATTATAATGAAATGGAACTTGGGATAAAAGAAATGATGCATTAGAAGTTTTACTGTAGTTGTCTCTTACTTATTGCTTTAGGACGAATTTATTGGCTTAAGGTTAAATTAGATTAGGAAAGAAAATAAATTGTACATTTTCCTTGCATATGATTTTAATAAATAATGCTACTTGGAGATGTTGTAAATAACTTCTAAAAAGGTGAATTATACAACTGAATTGTTAATCGATTTCAAACAACATTCCTTGACAATAAATATTAAATCTATAGAAATTGTATTCTGTTTTGTATCGTTTTATTTTCCATTATATGTTTAAATGATGAATCTGTTAATTCCTTTGGAGTTGAAAATGGTGTAATATTAATATATATATATATATATATATATATATATTAAATAAGTTCTATTGTTATACAGAACGAAAATTGTAAGGACATAAATAAATAAATAAATAAAAAGTATTTCACTGTTTTTTTGTGTTTTATGTGGTAAAACACAGAGAAGGTTTTTTTTTTTATAAAAACAAAATACAAAAAAAATAAATAAATACATTGGCAGTGGGGTTGGAAACCCACCGCCGACCTTACCAAAGAAGGGTGTGGGGAGGGGGCGGAGCCCCCACTCACACCTCACTATGTGGGATGTGGAAGGGGGCTCCACCCCCTCCCCACACCCCCGCTACCAACATTAGCCCCTCGCGACCCAAGGGAGCTGCGGCCTCCGTAGACCCTCCACATGCCGCGCCTTCCTCCGCCACATTCTGCCCTTCGCGCGGCAAATAAACCCCGCGCCCCGTCCGTGCCGCCTCCTACGCAATCCCCCTCATTCGCCGCCGCGACCCCTGCAAACCACCTTCGCCGCTCCGCCCATTCCACTGCCACTGTGACCACCTCCACCTTCGTCCCTCTGCCACGACCACTGCGGCCTCCTCCACCGCAACCTTTCAACCGCTGCCGCCATGCCTCCGATCCTGCCACAAAATAAAACAACACAAAACTTTAGGGGTTCATAACAATGCTCTTTGGATTATATTTAAAATAGAGTATAATAAATAATAAAAAGATTATTAATATATATATATTTATCTAAAATGAAAACTTGAAAGTTCATTTTTATTAATAATATATATAGTTAGGTATATAAAGAATTTATATACCTAGTTATATATATATGTATAATCAATTATAAATTGTTAAAAAAACAAGAATTGTAAAACAAAGGGGTTATAATTATTTAAAAAAAAAGAATTTTAGAAGAAGATTTTGTTTTATAACTTATAGGAAAATATAATTATATATATAAAAAAAAAATTAGGGGGGGGGGGGGGGGGGGGGGGGGGGGCGTTTGTATGAACGAGTATTTTATATACGGAAGAGTTTCTCAAAAGTTTCAACCATCAACGCAAATTAGTAACCAGGAAAATGAAGAGGAAAATTAGGTGTCTCCTTTTTAAAAGAACACTAGAAATAAACGTAAAGAAGCCATCACAAACATTCCATGGGTGACCAGTTGAAACTCAACTGTAGCTAGTAAATGTCCGATTGAGAAAATAAAAGAGAAAGAAGAAGAAAAACTAACATTGGAAAACATAGAGGAGAAAATGCGTGGCATTTCCAAACTGGGCTAAGAGAACTAAGCGGACTTACCCTTCCGATAACCTTGCTTAGGAACAAGATGATTTTACAATTCATTCAAACGTAGAGGTGAATCCTAGATCAGAGAAAACTAGGAGACTGAGTCCAGCGAAGTAGTAAACCAGTTATGTGATCTAGTCCATCCGGAAGTTAGGAAAAATGTTAAAAATAGATACAGTGATAACTCTGATTGATGAAGAACATGAAGAAAGGATAGGATAAATATAAAGAAAACGTAGAAACCAAAAGAGAGAGACCGAAATATAAACAAACTAATTTTCAGAGAAATAGTTAAGGTGAGCGCGATAGAAATACAATCAAATTAAGATCCAGAGAAATGGAAGAGAGGGCAAACAAACTGCCTTGTTGAGAATGCTAAGTTTGAAGGAGGAGTATATTTTAGGAAACGAGAAAGGAGGCAGACAATCATGCTTTGTTGAAAAATGACCCAATAGGGAGATCAAGTGTAAGTTCATTATGAACAAGGCATCGTGGGAAGTTGTTAATCTATCAGGGAACCCCGTAAGAAGTTTAGTGTTGAATAATTCCCACTTACGCGGTGAGGTGTTATGCTACCGGAATCTACCAAGATTTAGGGTTGGGAACCTTGAAATTACAAACCCTGTAGCGATGTTAACTGCGTCGTGGAGACCCCCTTGTTGGACTGTGTGCGTCTAGATGAACACAATAGTACTTTGAACCCCGCCGACAACTGTAGTGTTTTCGCCTCGAGCATACACCACCGAGCATGCTTACGCATGTGAGGGGGTTTCTAGGGAAGCGTGGAAATTTTTTTGATATTTCGTGTCATGACCACATGACACGTGTGATGCGTGTTGTGACCGCATGGAAAATGCGGGCATGACAATTTCTTAATTTCAAAAAAAAAGTGGCCACTTAAGACCCCTTTTTGGCCCCCCATCTTCTTGCACTTACCCATATATATATATATATATCATGATCAATACTGACATCTTTCATTATATAACTGAGATCTCTTTATCCATTTTGCAAAACAACAAGAAATGGTTAAGAAAAACATGAGTATAGATAGTATTTGCAATTGAAATAAAAATAGCATGGAGTTCATTGTTAGAAGTATAATATGCATAAATAACCATAGATCTCGCACTTGCTAGAAGAGTATATTTTTTAATGCACATTAATTTTTGCAAGAAAGGAATAGTAACTATTTGTTGGGCAAATGCATGTGCGACCATGGATTGTTTTTGTAAGGAAATTATTTTAATTTTCTATGAGTATGTTGGGTTTACCTTCTAGGATAAGGTGTCGAATGTAGGCTAACAGAGAAGGTTGATCCTCTTTTCAAGATTTGTCGGTATATTCATAAGTGCTTTGGCCAAAGCTATGTTTTCAAATAGATGAATATTTGCCTAGTTTATAATGATATATTTTTCTGCCATATCCTGATAGTAGGACATTGCACATTCTCTATAGAAATGCATGTAGATATCAAATTCCACCTAGTATTCCCTCCTACCTGTTGTTTCCAGGTTGCTAGGTACTTCGTGCAAGGTCGGGTATTCTTCGTGTTAGGAAGAATCCTAGAGAAGCGTAAGTTTCGTGGTTGGGCAGAAAAGTGCTTGGGCCATGTTCTCATCTCTTGGCTTTGCGGATGGCCATGTAGGTTAGTGGCAGCCAGTGTCAATGACAAAATTCATATATCATTACTTGTATAATTATTGTATTTGTACATCATTATTGTATAGAGTTGACTATATAGCATGAGAGCCAAAGTTGTATCATTGTGTATCATTATTTTCTTGTGCTAACTCCTAGATTAGGCACTTGTACTTGTTATATGTAACTTGACATTCTTACACATATTGAAGATATATCTTTTCCATTTTATATTAATGTGAATTTGAGATGTTTACTTAATTCCATGTTATAGTTTATGATAATCCTTATCTGTGGTCACATTAAATGTTTATGATCCTATCTCATGAGTGAAATTCAAGAGAACTTTGTACAGAAAGTCATTAGCCAAAAGGTTGTAATTGTTGATAACTGAGAGGGGGGGGGTGAATCAGTTATCCTAATTATTTCTTCTTTCTGAACTTTCTTATTAATCAATGCAACATTAATTCAAACAAGCAAACATTACCATGAAATGGAAAAACACATGACACAGTATTTTTGATGTGGAAACCCTATTAAGGGAGAAAACCACGGGGTGATTAACCCAAAGATTATTCTCTGTTAGAAGAATAAGGAAATACAAAAATGGCACTTGCCAATTAGGGCTCACTGCCCGAGCACACTACTCACAAAGGAGGCACACTGCCTATAAGGAGACACATTGTCTACAAAAGAATGTTATACAATACTTGAACTGATTGGAAGCATCCACATATGCTGGAGTTTAGTTCCGGTTAGGCTCAGTACACTGATCTGCTGCACTTCATCTTTCCTCTTCTCTTATGCTGCTTTCCTTTCACATACCGGACCTTCCTTACTGCTTCTGCTTTGCTCTACTTTTATTCGCATATCACATATCACCACAACACTTCTCACAACTAAATCCATTGTGTATATATATCCGCACAAGTAATTTCATCACCTTTCTAGTCGACACCCGGAATAGTCAATTTTTTCACTAATTCTGATCTATCGGCTGAATCCTAGCACATCAAGTAATGCGGATCAAGTATATGCTTGTAGAAATCATTAATCATGTCAGCCAAACATGATTCATGCCTTCATAACCTTTAACACCATCAGTAACACATCCAGAAAGTAGTCTGATGTTCTGTCAGTTAGTTCTTCCTCTGTTCACACTGTCACTCAGGAATCTGGTACTCAACTATTCAATCTTTTTCCTCATCTATCACCAAAGGCTAAATCCTTGGAATATACCACTCAAGGTAGTCCTCTTGACTTCCCCAAATCCGTACTGCACCAAGATACTTCTTTTGAGAGATCTGGACCTGTCTGTCGGACCCTGTCACATGCTCTGTTCTTATTTACCGGACCACAACATTCTTCACTCCGACTTCCGATAGAGACACACCATGTCCTGCGGATGTGTGGGATGAACTTTGTTGCCATCAATGACAACAATCATGAATCCATATAGTGTCTCTTGCCAACAATCTCCCCCTTTGGCATTGATGGCAACATTTAGTGAAAAATGACTAAGTGTATACACTATGCTCCCCCTTGGCTGATGCTCTGTTTTTATATATATATTCCAGAGCTCCCCCTTAGTTGGATTCCTCATTTTTCACTGCTCTTCACTCCCCCTTTGACATCAATGGCAAAGGGTAGGGTTCGCACAGCAAAATTTTTAAAAATTTTACTATACTTAGCGGCATAAGTATATATATACAAGTTGTACTTACATATACTTAAGTATGTCTGCAAAAGTGTTCTTCAACTGTACAACTTCTGTCACCCAACTCTACTTCATCCTGTCCAAAATTGAGATATGCCCACTCAATAGGAATGCAAACGCATCTGCTCTTTTTAGATATGTCGGATCATTGGTCTGGACTGTAATTTGGGCTTCTGTTATAGCTTCATGCATGGCCTCTAGCTTAGGGACAATTAACCCCCTGAGCTCACTTAACCTGCTTATTCTATTTTTCCTTTGCTTCTCCAATTTCTTGATTTCACTCAAGACTGCGACAGTCTGACATTCTTGATTTGTTATAGAGGATGAAAGAGGATCAAAACTTTGAGACAAGCTAAGTAGTTTGTCCTCTTGCTCTTTTATTTTCTTCTCAATCTCCACTGTTACCTTGGACCAAGAGATACACAATTTGTATATTTCACCGCCATCCTTAAGAGCATTTTCTAAGCTCTTTATCCCAATGTTCATGTTTCTCCTATCATTACTTATCAGACCTTGTACCTCTGATAATCTTTTTGCAAGAAATTCCTTTCAGACCTTATCTTCTGCTGACTTCTCTAGTGAATCAAAATGTGTATTGACACTGCTAACTAGAGTTTTGAGATTACCGGAAGTGGAGGCTGTGGGATCTTCTGAACTGATGGCATAATCTTTTCAAGCACTCCAGAAGTAGCTTCTATCAACTCACAGTCTTCCATATGAGACTTTAGGAGTTTTTCATTAGCCTTAGCATTTGCAAATGAAGCTATCTTCATTGTTTGTACCGGAGAAAGAGAATCAAAATTGAATGGACCTTGTAGAAGCTCCGGTTCATCAATCTCCATTGTTTCTTTGTTCAGGAATTCTTGGACAGTTTGTGCAGTGTCTCTTGCCGGAGACAGATGTTTCTTCTCTTCTGCAGTCTTGGAGCTGTCCTTAGGAGTTTTCTCTCCTTCACCACTAGTAGTTGTGGTTTTCTCTGCTAAAGTCTTCTCTCCTTCTACAACCTTAGCACTGTCATCTTCTTTTTCCTTCACCTCTGCTTCTTCCTCCTGTGATTTTCCTTCTCCTTTAGATCCAGAGACTATAGGGGAAACTAGAGGGAAAATGTTAGTCTGTTCGGGGCCCACCTCTTCTGACATTTTCTCAGGAGTTTCTTCTGCAACATTTGTAGTGGAGGGATCAGTACCCAAGTCCTCTATGATAGGAAGATTAAATCTTTTGAAGGTTTTCTGGAGAATCTCTTCAATGTCCTTGGCTACCTTGTCGGTCTCACCAAGCATATGCTGATTCATCCTTGCTTTGCTCCTAAATTCATCCTTGCAGTCTTTGAATACCATGTTCATTATCTTGGGATCAATTGAAGGATATAGCTGAATAGCTATCTGTTCCCGGATCTCAAGGTCTTTTGCCATGGCATTGGTCTTTCTCATTTCCAACTCCTTCTCTAGACTCTTAGGAATTAGAGAGATAATTTCAATAAAAGCTTTATTGTAAATGTTCAAAAACTTAACTATGGCTTCCTCTAGAATCTTTTTATCTGCTTCATTATAATAATCATAGAATTCTGTTAAGGGTTGTAGGTTGCCATCCACAGTGACTACTTTTACTACATCATCTAGGGAGAGAGTAGGTTTTTCAACAAATTCCTCTGCCTTTTCTTCTTCCTTCTGTCCGGTAGAGGGTTGATCAGATGTTCTCTTCTTTTTCTTCATTTTCCTGACTTCTTCATCAGATTCAGTTTCCTCTTCATCTCTTTGACTTGTATAAACCCTTGTGGCTTTTGTCTTTGACCTTTTCTCTCCTTTGCCGGATGCTTGGACTTTCGATTTTGAGCTTTTAGTAGGGATAGGTGCTGGTCTCTTTGAAGATCTGGTCCAAGTGGAAGTTTCTACCAGAGCACTTTTCTTGCTTCCTTTTTCTATCTCTTTCTTCTCTTCATCAGCTTTTTGTCTCTTTTCCCGGTTGGCATCAAGTGCCTCCTTTGAGATCCCAAGGCCTTGTGCAATATGTTCTACTTCTTTTCTCAGCTTCCTTTTCATCTCTGGTTCTCTGAGTTCCACATGGATCTTTACACTCAGCTCCTCAAAGGTTCCAAACCTTTCTGCCTTTGGATCTTTAGGCTGACTCAGCATGTGTTGAACATGTAGCTCCACAATCTATTCATCCACTTCATACCCCATGGGCATGATCCAGACTGTCCTTGGATCTACTACCTCCATTAGGCACTGATCAGTCTCTACCATAAAGCAAACTGCGTCTTTGTATTTTTCAACAAGAGACTGAGAATCCTTTCTCTTGCTTGCATCATGCTCTGAAAGTTCTTGAAGTATCCCCACAGAGCTGTATTTTGTGCTTTGTTGTCACCAAGTCCATGTAGATAATCTCTAATTTGGATAGCTACCGGTCTATCATTCTCCCATACCCAGCCATTACATCCAGGAAGCTCATTCATAAAGTAAAATAATAAGCCCAATATTAATCCACCATACTTGAATGAATTCTTTTTGTCTTTCTTAATTTTCTGCAGATTCTCCAAGAGTTGGTTCAAGAGAAGCTGACAAAGATCATAGTCTGCATCCTTTCTTAACATTTCATAAGCAGTATGGATGGCAGTTCCAGGTACAAAATTTTCTCTACTAGAATGATATATCTTATATCCAATGATCATAGAAGCAAACTTGACATCCGGATTAGTGATGTCATCTACTATCATTGCTCTTTTGTCAAACTTAGAACTGGTAGCCTCACTCACAGTTTGGTTCTTTATAGATTTAAGAATAGGAATCCCACCAGATGAGTGTAATCTGGTAACTACCCTAATGGCATCCTTAGTGATTTTGAATGGTCCATTCAACCACATGAAGTTGTCATGTATTCTGCTCAGAATGTACCTAACCCATTCATCCTCCGTAAAATAGGGGAAATGTATGTATTGTGCAAAGTGCTTGTTCTGGAGGCCTATGTATTGAGGTTTGAGCTCAAATAAATCATCTAACAGTTGTTTGTGATAGATATCTCTTAGTTTGAATTCCCCAAACTCTTCAACATTTGCATGTATATAAACCCTAATATCTTTGGTGTGCAACACACCATGCAGAACACTGGAAAATGCACCTAGGGGATCTACCTCCAGGGATTTATATGGATGTTTCTTAAATGAGGGCCAAGGTCTATCAGAGATCTTTACTATATTCAGAGTAGCCATCATCAAACAATCTTACTGAAGGATATCAAGAACGATAAATACCTTTTACACAGGTTAGGGCACACGAAGAAATCCAAATAGAGCTGTATGAAGAGTTGCCTTGATCTTTTGGGAGAAGTTGTTTGCAGAGCTCCTTTTCTTTCTTCTTTGCATGTGAGTGTACAAGTGTGTAAATGATAGACAAATGAACTCTTTTATTCCAAGAAGCCCTAATTTTTACCCTGCAATAAATGCGCAACCTAATTCATTCTGGTTTGCCTGATTTTCCTTGTTCAAGGAGGAAGAAACTCATCCGAATCATTATGATTCCCTTGTGATCGATGTTAGTGATGAATCATCATATCCACTTGTCCTTCTGATCATCTTGTGTATCCGTAGATCAAGCTGTATCAATTTGGATTCATACCGGGCTAATCTTGTGAGAAACCTGTTTTACCGGAAGACTTGCTTAACTGGACCAATTCTAAAGGAATTAAACTTTTTAAATTTTCTTGCAGATCTCTCAGATCTTTACCTAACCTTCTTTACATGTTTCTCTAGAAGCCCTTTGATCCACAGCTTCTCATGTGCCAATTTCAGGCACCACTTAACTGGCTGGGGGAACAAGGTTTTCTTTTTGTCTCCCCCTGAGCCAGAGCTCACCTTTTAATTTTTTGAAGGAATATCAGCACCATGAGTCTAGTGCGGATCCAACCTCTACATTCTCTGAACTTTTCTTCACCCAAATCTTGTTCATCTCATTCCTAACTTCATCCGCATTCACCTTTTGTTTACCCTTATCTTGATTCTGATTATGATTTACCGGACCTCTTTTCTCCTGATTCTTGCTTCTATAGAATTTTGCAATATGACCGGATCTATTATAGATTTGGCAAACAACATTTCCTTGTATATTTGATTGATATCCTCTTGATCTACATTGATTAGCCATATGACCTATTCTATTGCATGTAAAGCATCTACCATTGAATGATTTGTTCATTTGCATATTTTTGCATTCATGAGATTTGTGACCATACCTTTTGCAGTGTCCGGAGAAGAATGAATTTGTCTGATTCATTCTCTTTCTGTACTGATTAGCTTTGTGACCAAAGTGATTGCAGTTGTGGTAGTATCCATTGAAGGATGGATATCTTTGAGCATTGGGCTGTCTTACCAGAGGTCTTCTAGGCCTGTTCCTTGGATTTTCTGATCCAAAATTCTTCTGACCGGATCCGGAGCTTTCTTCTTTCTCATATCCCAAACCACACTTGTCATCTACCTTCTTTTGACTTTCAAGAAGAACTTCAAGTTGAGAAGAACTTATCTTGAATTTCTCCTTATACTCATTTGTTGTTTGAAGATCCCTTTTTAGAGAGACAATTTGATCCTCAAGTTTTTCTTCATTATTTTTAGCATCTTCAAGATCAGATTCAAGATGTTTGATAATTCTATCCATCTGGTGGCAATCTTCTAATTTCTCCTTGAGAGATTGTCTTAGATCATCTTTAGTTTTTCTTTTCTCTTCAATTTCTTGGGTAAACTTTATAACTCCTGATTCTATTTCATATCTTACCATAATGATTTCTTTTGATAACTTTTCACATAACGTGGTTTTCTCAGTCAGCTCTTCATTTGTATTATTTTCTTCACCTTGTCTTGCCAATTACTGAAGCAACTCCTTTCTCTTTTTCATAGAGAGACTTAATTTATCTTTTAGTTCTCTCATGAAATCATCAGCTTGTTTGAGTCTTTCCTTTAATTCATTGACTTCAGAGTTTGACTGTTCAAGATCATCAAGGGCAGTCTTGAGTTGCTCTCTTAAACCATATGCATCCATTTGAACTCCCAGATCTTCCTCAAGCTGTTAGGCTCTGTTAGGAGGAACTTAGCTATGATACCAATTGTTGATAACTAAGAGGGGGGGTGAATCAATTACCCTAATTATTTCTTCTTTCTGAACTTTCTTATTAATCAATGCAGCATTAATTCAAACAAGCAAACATTACCATGAAATGGAAAAACACATGAGACAGTATTTTTGATGTGGAAACCCTGTTAAGGGAGAAAACCACAGGGTGATTTACCCAAAGATTATTCTCTCTTAGAAGAATAAGGAAATACAAAAATGGCACTTGCCAATTAGGGCTCATTGCCCGAGCACACTACTCACAAAGGAGGCACACTGCCTACAAGGAGACACACTATCTACAAAAGAATGTTATACAATACTTGAACTGATTGGAAGCATCCACATATGCTGGAGTTCAGTTCCGGTTAGGCTCAATACACTGATCTGCTGCACTTCATCTTTCCTCTTCTCTTATGCTGCTTTCCTTTCACATACCGGACCTTCCTTACTGCTTCTGCTTTGCTCTACTTTTATTCGCATATCACATATCACCACAACACTTCTCACAACTAAATCCATTGTGTATATATATCTGCACAAGTAATTTCATCACCTTTCTAGTCGGCACCCAGAATAGTCAATTTTTTCACTAATTTTGATCTGTCGGTTGAATCCTAGCACATCAAGTAATGCAGATCAAGTATATGCTTGTAGAAATCATTAATCATGTCATCCAAACATGATTCATGCCTTCATAACCTTTAACACCATCAGTAACACATCTGAAAAGTAGTCTGATGTTTTGTCAGTTAGTTCTTCCTCTGTTCACACTGTCACTTAGGAATCCGGTACTCAACTATTCATATCTTTTTCCTCATCTATCACTAGAGGCTAAATCCTTGGAATATACCACTCAAGGTAGTCCTCTTGACTTCCCCAAATCTGCACTGCACCAAGATACTTCTTCTGAGAGATCCGGACCTGTCTGTCAAACCTTGTCACATGCTCTGTTCTTGTTTACCGGACCACAACATTCTTCACTCTGACTTCCGGTGGAGACACACCATGTCCTGCAGATGTGTGGGATGAACTTTGTTGCCATCAATGACAACAATCATGAATCCATGTAGTGTCTCTTGCCAATAGTAATTGAGATTGATACGGAGATGACAGAGGCAATAAATTCTATTGATATAATTGCTAAAACAATCCACCAAGAAATTATGAGTTTTAGAAGGGTGTTCAATATCCAAAAATGTGTAGAAGATCTTCCAAGTCTTCCTATTGGCATCTGTGACAGACACCAGCTAGTGGTAACCTCAAGGCTTTGAGGGAGTAGGGCTGCCTCCTCTAGCCTCTGCAAAGAGCTCTGATTGTAACCATGTCTTCCCTTGTGGGAAGGTCCTTTTTTAGCTAGTTTGAATCTAAGAGCTTTAGTTGAGATAGACCAATCTCAAGATCCAATACAGTTTCATGCCTTCCAATTGATAACGGTTCCTTAAATATTTTGTAAGTGGGTGTCTACTTTTTAGCAATCAGTCTATTGGAAATCATCTCAGGTTCTTCCTTGTGGAGAGGTGAGCTTGCATATTCTGTTGCCAGCTTGGGGGAATTTGATGCAACATGCACCATTCTTTCAGAGGATTGGTGGCCTTGGTGATTTTCCTCAAGAGTAGTATTAGTTGGGGGAGGCACTTGATTGATCTTGCTTGTCTTTTCTTTGTCCAATTTCCCTAGGCAAATCTCAGAAGTGTGATTTCTCTTACCGCAATTCAAACATAAGAATGTAACCTCTTTTATTTCCAATTTTTTAGTCCATCTTCGATTAGCTGCAGAAAGGACAATTTCCTTCAGTATCTTGTTGATCGTCACTATTTGAATCTTGGCATAAAGGTAAGAGTCTTGTTCTAATAGGGCAGTGTCATTGTCTAGAAGGGTTCCCATTGATCTTCCTATTTTGGCCAGACATTCCTCTATCCAACATTCAATAGGCAAATTATAAAGCCAAATCCAGATGGGTTTGTCATAAGGGTCGAAGAGGGTGGAACTAATGAATGGCAACAGAATGTTATTTCTATTCATTGATGAAAGGAGAACAAAGCATACAAGGCCAAGATTATGCACAGATACACAATATTCAAAATCATTTTAGAGAAACACCTGTGAAGGCTTTTAGTCTTTTATTGTTGTATTGAATAAGTTTCTATCCCCTAAAACAAGCTACAGATCTCACTTTTATACTAATTACTTAGCGGAGATTGCTAAAGAAACTAGAAACTAACTGAAACATAAAGCATATAAAACTGAGAGCTATAACTCAAACTACCTCTTAAGAGACTCATTAATCCACATGACTTCTATGAATCTGCATGAAAAAAAAGATGACACGTGGAGAGGCTCAACCAATGATGCAACAACAAAACTATCAGAAAACTTCCTCTTCAAAGATGCGCAGTGATGCCATGTGTTGGTCTCTACTCGCTATCCATCAGGTCCCACCAAAACTCCTGAGAACTTGACATGTCTCGAATAAAAAAAGAGCCCTGGGACCATACATGTATGTTGTTCCCAAGTGCAAATTAAAATGTGTGTATAGGTGCTGCATGTCTCTCTTTGGCAAATGACACAATGAAAGGAACTGTCAAGACTGAAAACCTCCAAAAGATGTGTGGAGGTGACACGTGGAATCCACTAGCCTCTCTATGGTGATTGATATAAAAAGAAGCTATGTCGATGCCATCAATCAAAATGATGCAAGGGGTTGCCATGTGGAATGCCCCAACTAATGACACAACAAGAAAGGGGTGTTAGAAACCTTATCACTCTAGGATGCACCAATGTGACATGTGGAATCCACTTTACGCTGACTCAAAAGAAATTTTACTTTATGGAAACATATATAGGCCACGACTCTTTTCTTAAGTTTTACTATTGTTTCTATTGATGCCTTTGCCCCTCAAAAACAAAATTGAATCTAACCACAAACCAAAGTGCCATGTATTCAAAATGTAGAGCTTTTGCTCTACAGTTCTTGGCAACTCACCAGGGGATCTGCGCCTACGTAAAAGGACCCAAAAAACTCTGATAGAACAAAGGAGAATAGAAAATTATGAAAAACATAGCAACAATTGCATCACAACTTCTGAAGTGCTAGCTGCAAAGAGGCCTAGTTGCTCTCGAAAGGATGAAATTTCTTTTTTAGTGTCTTAAAAACCCAATCCAAATCCAAAATCTCCTTGTGAGAAAATCCCTGAAGGCTCTCAATAGTGTCTTTGATATGGAATTCTAGCTGTGTGAGAGGCTGTAAAATTGTTTCTACCTCTGTGATACTAGGTGCTTTCAGACTTAAACCAGCAAATGTTGTTTGATCATTTTGCGTGTTAATTAATAGGGCTTTGATTTGATCCTCCGTGAGGACTACAGAATCATCTAGAAATAGTGAGGGGAGTCCTAATTGGAACGAATTTTCATAGGAGTATAAGCAAGTAGAGATCCAAGAGGTAACTCAACATCTATAAGACTCTTTACACACAACCTCCATCTCAAGCTCCTAATATATAGGAGATACAATACAGTAAACTGTCAATGGTAATTACAAAACCATGAGCTAAAACCACCCAAAAGTGGCACCCAAATTATCTCCAATCAAAGATGCTTGTGATGTTCCCCTCCACACACCAACATGTGTAACTCTCCCCTTTACATCTCTTTTATGTGTTCAACATGTTTTTACATTTCCCAAAAATAGGAGGTCCAACTTTTGGAGGCCATAACTTTTGATCTGGATGTTCGATTGATGAACCGTTTGATGCATCAAAAAGTTCATGAAGAGATCTATCACCTGGTAACCCAATTTTTGGTTACAACAATTTTTGGAGCATTTAGGGACCTCTAAGTGCCTCAAAATTGAGTTCAAATTTTTTTTCAGCAGTTTGAAAAATAGAAACTTTAATATATTGCAATCCAGACATGATCTTAAGTCGAAACTCACCTGAGATGTTTACGTAGCTATTCCGCACCTTCTAGAAAAATTCCAGGTCAATCTGAAGTCAAATGTAAACTTACTTTAAAAATAGTAAGTCCTGCCATTTTTAGCCCTTTTGGAAGCTTTGAAAGTTCTAGATCATTCTTCAAGATAAAGGGTATTCGAAAAGACCAAAACTGGGAAGAATAGTAACCTTTCAAAGTTGCAAGGTTGAGACAATTTTCTTAACACATTTTACTTTGAATATTGTTTGTGGTTATGGCGTTTAACGATTAGTTTATCTATATGCAATTTCACTTACTATGTACGTTCTTTTGAAATGCATGGTTTCACCATGTAATCATTTTCTCTTTTCTTCTTTTGATTAAATAGATTTAAGGTGACTGATTTCTAATAGATTTATTATATATATATATATATATATATATATATATATATATATATATATATATATATATATATATATATATATATATATATATATATATATATATATGTACATATATAATTTAAATTATACACACACACACACACACCTATGCATGTTAAAAATAATAAAACTGTAGTAGAGAGTGAAGTTTGGGAATTTAAAGCTAAAAATAATAGCTTTGGGCAGCCACGCACCCTTCATACCATGCAAAAAAGTGATAGTTCAAAACAAGACTTGGAAAAAAGATTGAACTCAATGTAGAAAGCCCAAAATTAGGGCAGAAGTATGCATAAAACCATAGGGAGAAATCACAAAGCATAATCATTGGTAGGCAGAGGAAAGGAGAAAAGAACAATTGTGAAGGAATCAATTGGAGGTCAAGATTATTGGAAGCTTCTGACTGGTACCCATGACAAAGAGCCCAAAAAATCTATTTCCATTCAATACACATAGAGGTTGGTTGCAATTTTTATGTTCTTTGCATAAAATATGGTAGATAGATAGAAGTAAATTAAGGAAGCAAATACTTTGTAGAAATGGTGAATATTAGCTTTCCATGCCCGACAAAACCCCATCTTTGTGTCTTCAATAGAATTTTCCAGTAGATCTTTTGTTGTACTTGCACACCCTGTTTCCCCTAATCCAACATTTAGCTTGGAATAGATGAAATAGAGGAATCAAAATACAAATACCCACATGGAAAACCTCACACAATGAAATGAATTTTTGAATTTGACTTTGTTTCACTTATGTGAAAATAGATTCACTTTCTCTATTTTGAATACCTGTGCATACATACATGTATATACGTATGCATATGTATGTATACACCAACAAGAACAATTGTATGATAAAAAACTTTATCTCTGTTGTTCACAATGAAAGAATGATATTCATTTACCTCTGTTGTTTGCATTGAAAAGAATGATATTTATTTACCTCTGATGTTCACATTGAAAAGAATGATATTCATTTATCTCTGTTGTTCATATTGAAAGGGATGATATATAGATACCTCTGATATTCACATTGAAACGAATGATATATAGTATCTCTGTTGTTCACTTCATGAAGGAAAGACATAAAGTTATCTCTGCTATTTTGATTTCTACATTTAGTAGTAGTTTTCAGAATTGAATAAGTTGCCCATAAAGGCTTTTATTTTTATTTATATATGTATATGTATATGTATATATTTACATAATCTCTAGAACTGTAGATGTATTTATTTGGCTAATACAAAGGTATATACTTTTTGTCCAGAATACAAATTATGAAAGGGATTGAATGTTGACATCTATGTTGTTTTTGTTATTTAAATAACTCAGTAGTATATGAACTTGAAACTAAGTGGAAATGTGATTTTTTCTCAATTCTTTATCTCAAATTCTATCATTACTATATTATAAATCTGATCTTGCTTGTGAGCATGAAAACATTGTTATATATATCATGATCAATACTAACATCTTTCATTATATAATTGAGATCTCTTTATCCATGTTGCAAAACAACAAGAAATGGTTAAGAAAAACATGAGTATAGATAGTATTTGCAATTGAAATAAAAACCACATGGATTTTATTGTTAGAAGTATAATATGCATAAATAACCATAGATCTCACACTTGCTAGAAAAATATATTTTTTAATTCACATTAATTTTTGCAAGAAAGTAATAGTAACTATTTATTGGGCAAATGCATGTGCTACCATGGATTGTTTTTGTAAGGAAATTAGTTTAATTTTCTATGAGTGTGTTGGGTTTATGTTCTAGGATAGGGTGTCGAATGTAGGCTAACAAAGAAGGTTGATCCTCTTTTCAGGATCTACCGGTATATTCATAAGTGTTTTGGCTAAAGCTATGTTTTCATTGAAATGGATGAATATTTGCCTAGTTTATATTGATATGTTTTTCTGCCATATCCTGATAGTAGGACATTGCACATTCTTGATAGAAATGGATGTAGATATCAAATTCCACTAGGTTTTCCCTCCTACTTATTGTTTCCAGGTTGCTAGGTACTTCGTGCAGGGTCGGGTATTCTTCATGTTAGGAAGAATCCTGGAGAAGCGTAAGTTTCATGGTTGGGTAGAAAAGTGCTTGGGCCATGTTCTCGTCTCTCGGCTTTGCAGATGACTGTGTGGGTTAGTGGCATCTGGTGTCAATGACTATATTCATAGATCATTACTTGTATAATTATTGTATTTGTACATCATTATTGTATAGAGTTGACTCTATGGCATGAGAGCCAAAGTTGTATAATTGTGTACCATATTTTTCTTGTGCTAACTCCTAGATTAGGCACTTGTACTTGTTATATGTAACTTGACATTCTTACATATATTGAAGATGTATCTTTTCTATTTTATATTAATGTGAATTTGAGATGTTTGCTTAATTCCATGTTATAGTTTATGAGAATCCTTATCTGTGGCCACATTAAATGTTTCTGATCCTATCTCACGGGTGAAATTCAAGAGAACTTTGCACAGAAAGTCGTTAGCCAAAAGGTTGTAATTGAGATTGATACGGAGATGACGGAGGCAATAAATTCTATTGATATAATTGCTAAAACAATCCACCAAGAAATTATGAGTTTTAGAAGGGTGTTCAATATCCAAAAATGTGTAGAAGATCTTCCAAGTCTTCCTATTAGCATATATGACAGACACCAGCTAGTGGTGGCCTCAAGGTTTTGAGGAAGTAGGGCCACCTCCCTTAGCCTTTGCAAAGAGCTCTGATTGTAAACATGTCTTCCCTTGCAGGAAGGTCCTCCTTTTTTAGCTAGTTTAGATCCAAGAGCTTTAGTTGAGATAGACCAACCTCAAGATCCAATATGGTTTCATGTCTTCTAGTCGATAACAGTTCCTTAAATGTTTTGTATGTGGGTGTCTGCGTTTTAGCAATCGGTCTATTGGAAATCATCTCAGGTTCTTCCTTGTGGAGAGGTGAGCCTGCATATTCTGTTGCCAGCTTGGGGGAAGTTGATGCAACATGAACCATTCTTTCAGAGGATTGGTGGCCTTGGTGATTTTCCTCAAGAGTAGTATCAGTTGGGGAGGCACTTGATTGATCTTGCTTGTCTTGTCTTTGTCCAATTTCCCTAGGCAAAGGTCAGAAGCGTGATTTCTCTTACCACAATTCAAACAAAAGAATTTAACCTCTTTTATTTCCAATTCTTGAGTCCATCTTTGATTAGCTACAGATAGGACAATTTCCTTCGGTATCTTGTTGATTGCCGCTATTTGAATCCTGGCGTAAAGGTAAGAGTCTTGTTCTATTAGGGGAGTGTTAATGTCTAGAAGGGTTCCCATTGATCTTCCTATTTTGGCCAGACAGTCCTCTATCCAACATTCAATATGTAAATTATAAAGCCGAATCTAGATGGGTTTGTCATAAGGGTCGAAGAGGGTGGGATTAAAGAATGGCGACCACTTCCGAATGTATAAGGGTATCTCTCCCATATACTAGTTTCTCCCTTTAAGGATTGAATCCCTATCTTCTTCCGATAGAAACACAACGCTGAAGAATCCTTTCGGAAGGAATTTAATGGTACATTGAACCCGCTAGTTTCCTTCGATCCAAGATCTAATACTTCTCATGTCTAATTTCGGACCGATAAAGCGGTAAATGACAGTAGAATGTGAGAGAAATTCAAAATTTTTTGTGCATTGTTAATGAGGTCTATTTCTTTTGTTTCCTTCAGAATCTCTGCAAATGTCGCTCCCATCATCTTTTATATATATAACTTAAAGAATATTGAGAACTTCTTAAAAATCTAAAAATTTGAAACTTTTTTAAAATAATAGAAATTTCTATTAAAAAATAGAAGAAGTTCCTATTAAAGAATATATATATTCATAATAAATTTTTTTCTACAATTTTTAAAATAAATTACATGTATGTTAACACAGTTGAATATTTATTTTTATTGTATTTTACAATTAAAATCTTTAAATAAATCTATACAACTGTCAAATTTAAGCCTCACTGCTGTCTATGAAATGGTTTATTTATATTACTCATACTATTATTGGATAATTGTTTGTCTCTTGTTTTTTTCAAACTTTTTCCTCTTCATCCTCTTTGCAATGTTTTTGTGACTGCTTTTTTAATTTTTTAAATTGTATTAAGCAATCAAAAGATTAAAAAATAACAGATACAAACAAACAGCGTATTGTTTATAAAAACTTATTCAATATAAAAATAGCAAATACAAACAGTTTATTCTTTATATAAAAACTTACTCAATATAATTTTTTTTTTTTAATTGATACAAAGCAGAATATAAATACAAATGTATAAGAGAAAAGCAGCACCAAGGCTGGAAAAAACAGACTGAATAGATACTTATCATGAAAATTTTACTTGACATTGTTTGAGAGGGCTTTAATTAAACTTAAATCTTTAGCTTCATATATTGAATTTTAGTTGAAGTAAATCTTATACAGTTCTATGACTGATGTATTTAATAGGCTTTCCCACTGATGACATGAAAATAGTAACAGTACTAATTATTAAAGGTACATGATAAAATTTAGCTGTTATTTAACTTTTATTCTTGTGGAAGCTAATAAAGCGCTTGTCATAACTTGTTTTTCATGGCCACCGACACTGACGAATTTCCCAGATCACGTGTCTTGTCCTTTGGAATTTTCCCACAGTGCTTTCACGGCTCTGTCTATCGGGCCCTCACGGGGCCTTGAGGATACACCCATGGTGCATCATATTCCTATGCCCATGCCTCCTCACGTGCATGTCAGTGTGCCGTATAAAAAGTTCATTTACCTTAAAATTCCCGTTGCTTTCGCCGTTTCCGTTGCCGCGTTTAGATTGCCGTGTCCAAATTGCGGACGTTACAATTGCAGTCGCCGGGAAATCGTGTGAGAAGAAGTTCGTTCTTTATTGGAAAAGGAAAGGGAAAACGGTTGAAAAAATATAAGTGTTCGTTTTTAATTTTTATGAAGGTATTCGCATCAGTTCTTTGCTTTTCTACTAAAATCTATAAATTTATTTAAGTAAAAAAAAAATATGATGGAATAATTAATATATTATATTATTATTATAATTTATATAATATGTTAATATAATATACACAACATTATTATAATTTGTATAATATAATATCAATATATAATATTTATTTTCATAATAATATAATATATATAAAATAATATATTAATTACTATAATTTATTAAAATATATTATATTAATACTAATATATTTATTATTTATGGATAGTAAAATAAAATATATATTTCAATATTTAATATATAATATTTATAGTTTATTATTTAAGAGTTATTTTTATTTTTATGTTTTTTTTGCTGATGATGGCATGGTTCGGTGGTTAAGTCGCTCAGGATGTAGTGGCGGCCACCAGAGTTCAAACCCCCGCTGAGCCAACAAGCTCGCAAGGCTTTACACCTTCGCTGGGCCAATGAAAAAAAAAAAAGAGTTATTTTTATTTTTATTTAATTAATAGTTATTTATTTAATAGATTTAGTGTTTTTTCAAATATATGTTGGGTTCTTCCATACTTTTTGTTAACACGTCAACGCCAATTTCACCAGGGCATAAATTTGATAGTTGTATAGTTGTATTTAAGATTTTTTGCTATAAAATATAATGAAATTTTAAAAAGACCGTATCATATGAAATGATAGATTTTGGACAAACGATGATATATATAATTTGGTCCTTAATAATAATAATAATAATAATAATAATAATTCATTTATCCTTATTAAATTGTTATATGATTATTATTATATAGTAAATATCTAACTTGAACCCTAAAATATTTGATTGAATTTCTCATTTTATCCAATATTTTGGGCTAATAAATTTAAAAAAAAAACATATGTATGATTTATAATAAAAAACAAACAAACAATTTGTTTTTGACAAATATGCACCTCTAAAAAAATAGATTTAAAATTTCTATATATATAATGTTATTCTTTTAACACTTTAAAAAATATTTTGCTAAACATTGGCCAATGAAATATTTGAACTTAACATTTTTAAAGTACAAATGCAATCCTTCACATGTCCTTCAAGGCTTTCCAAAGCACATAAGAAACCTATATATCTAACCTCCCAAAAGAGATATAAACTTACTCTAATATCATGAAATCATTCAATGGAAAAAATACCATTTATTCATGACATTCAAACAACATTTACCCCTTGGTACTTACATTCACCCTAGGGCATATAAAAGATATATTTCACTTTGTCCAAACTTCAGCTTAGGACTACTACATAAAAATTTTTGAAACAAAACAATTTGTAAGTTAGGAGTATCAAATACACCATGTTTCCACTTTTATTTATTTATTATTTTTTATTATAAATTTATTATAATTATTAGATTTTTAAAATATTATGTTTTAATTATAATATAATATTATATTTATATTATTATTACAATATTAAATATAATAATATTATATTTGTATAATTGCATTATTATAATATTATACATTATTGTATTATATTTATGTTTATGTTTATTATTATATTATTATATAATATTATTATAATATTATAATATGAATTAATATACTATATCAAGTGTTATAATAAATATTAATATGCTTGTAATATCATAGGACAATGCAATTGTATGGATGTCCACACAATTGTATTGTTGTTTGAGGGAAAAGTGATTAAAAATGTTCTAACATGGAAGTGCAAAATGAAATAAACATAGAAAATAGGTTTAAAAATGTAACACAAACTTGGTCTCACAAGAACATAGAAACTATCAACATTTAGATTGGGGAAAAGGCCAAGTACAAGCTAAGTGAGTTCTAAGAGCATGTTATAGGGATGAACACTAGAATGAGTAAAATTTGTAATGGAAAAAGTGTAGGGTATGCAATTTGATCATTACACTAGCATTTTGAGCATTTGCATTCATTGCAAGGTTTACATTGATCTTTGAGCAAATATTGATAGGCATTTCATGTAAATTATTGTCCAAATAGATAGTAAGACATTTGTGTAACCACTTATGATTGTAAAATCGTGTAAAGTTCAAATTGTGATTGCGAGAATATTTACTCATGATTAAGTTTTTTGTCATTAGGATTAATAGGTTAGTTTATAATTTTAGTTTATAATAATTTATAATTTATATTTTATTTTGTTACCTCATTTTTATTTATGTTTATATTGAAATTCAGTTTCAATAGTTTAGTTTAAAACTTTAGTTTAGTTTTATTTAAATTTAAATTTAATTTAAATTTCATGGGTATGCAAATTTCACCATTTATAATTTAAGTTTAAATGATTTAGTTTATAATTTTAGTTTAAATAATTTGGTTTATTTAGTTTATAATTTAAATTTAAGTTTGAATAATTTTAGTTTAGTTTCTATTCATACTTATCTTACAAAATTTGATTGTTTTTAATATTTGTAATATTAGGATTGAAAACTATGATCTGTAGTGTCTATTGATGACGTCCAAGGTAAAGAAGAAATTAATTATAGAGAAAAATTTCATGATTGAGAAATCTTGTCACAAAAAAAGGAAGGCCACAAAGGATGAAAAGGTCCCATATGGGACTAGAGATAAGAAGGGCATGAAGAAGGATAAAAAGAGTAGCAAAACCTATAAGATATACTTGCTTAAAATTTTAAAGCAGGTGCACCTTGATATCAATATTTCTAGCAAGGCCTTGGGAATTATGAATAACTTCATCAATGACATCTTTGAGAAACTTGCCAGCAAGTGGAATAATTATGTGCAACTATTCTATAACTGACAAGGAGTGTGGTTATGATGGGAGGACAAGGGATCTTGATAAGGGAAGTCGAGAGCAGAAGCAAAACAATATATCTTGAATTGGGAGAATAGAAATGAGGAGAAGGAGCTTGATGGGAGAGAGTATCGACTGCATTAACAAAGTGATAGGTATTCCAATGAACCAGTAGTAAACTGTAAATATTAAGCTTCATACTATATGTAAAGTCGTTTCTATTTTCTAAGTAAGCCTTGAGAATCCGCATGTTTATATGAATCAATTGCTATTTGTGCAAATAAAGCTTCTTTATATTTATATATGCTTTTGACATAGGAATATATCTGTGTATAGTATTGAAGTTATATGCCTTTAGAAAACCATGAATGTTGTTCTAGGTAGATTATGATAAATATAGATATCATTCATATCATTTAGAATTTGGTCTATAAATGATCGAAATGTTAGAGATATTTATAGCCGATAGGAAGTCATTTAATTATATTATTTCTAAAGATAGTTTAAATTCAAGTTAAACCTGTGTATAGGCTGAATTATATATATACTAGCCGATCATTAAGCTTGGATAAATTCTTTTATTATATGTACGTACTTTATTATATGTACATACTATGTGTGAGATATTACCTTAGTATATCTGTTGTGAGAACATTGGATATAAGCTAATATAGGTTGAATGGTTCGGTGTGTTGTCAACTGTGTAAGGTCGATTTGATAATATCAATCTTTACCTATCTATCTATGGAAAGAACCTACCAGTTAAGTCGGTAGTAGACCGTGAGCTTACTTAATATCTTATGACTTGAGTAGACCAAAAAAATATTAGTATTATGATGTCATAGTATCCTTCTAAAGGAGCTGTATCAGTTTGGTGTTAAGAGGTATCATTACTCTTGATTATTTATAAAAGTTTATAACCTGTGAATGATCAATGACTTGATTAAAAGACTTTAGTCAAATAGACTTCACATTCAAATAATCATGCAAAAGAATCTATTTAACTTATGTCGTAGAGGTAGAAAATATACACATTATCATTTTGATTTCTATGAGTAACCAAGAGTTCTCATATACTACTTTTATTTGCATTTAAGAGGAAACCATTCTTTTATCTTATATTTTGGCCAATATTTGTCTATAGATCATTGTAAATTGCTTTTACCCCATTATGACAATATTATAGTCATATTATATAGTTCACTTTGACAGGAAATTGGTAGAATATAATCATAGACTAAGGCAAACATATCCTAGTGGCAAGAGTCTTAGAATTCTATTGACGTCAAAATCAATGACTTTATGATAGAATCGAGTATACCTTGAGAATGTATACCAAATTTATTTATGAGCACGAACATGGGTTAAAAAGCCTTTGAGTAGATTGACAGGTTGGCATAGAACTGAGATTGCAAGGATGTAAAGAGAGGCTTAATACATGCTTTTAAGTCACCTAAGCTCTCACCTTATACTTGTCTTATAGTAAAGAGTATATTTTATGTTTTTAAGACTGATATTGAATAAACAAGTCAAAGTATGTTGATATAATATTTACTGAAATGTAAGAATGTTGTCTCCAAGTCAAGAAATGAGTGTGTGAACATACGACTTACTATATGAAACTTTGGCCAAAGTAATACAAAAATCACTGCTTGCATTGTCGATTCACTATGTACCAGATAACTGAACAGTCGAAGTGGGTTTCTCTTTATCCTTTTCATGTCTAAATATTTTTTGTTTGATCTTTTCTATGTCTAATTATTTT
The DNA here is from genome assembly GCA_027924645.1 of Cunninghamia lanceolata. NCBI lineage: Eukaryota > Viridiplantae > Streptophyta > Pinopsida > Cupressales > Cupressaceae > Cunninghamia > Cunninghamia lanceolata. The sequence goes on from BSBN01001491.1 coordinate 253,083, forward strand.
TTGTTTTAATCTTTCTCTTTATCCTTTCTATGTCTAATTATTTTTCATTTAATCTCTCTTTATCCTTTATATGTCTAATTTTTTTTTTTAACCTTTTTCTTTATCCTTTCCATGGAACCCTTCTACAATAAAGAAATTCACATGTTGAAAGACTTACGAAAATGACAAATAGTAATAATATTTTTGTTGTAGGCTCAACTCAAATCAAGTTAAATTCATCCATAATAATAGGCGAGGTATTTAAGACAAAAAAATGTTGAGGAGTTAAATACTTACATTTCTGGCATTATAAAGCTCAAAATGCCTTCCCTACCTATGCTATTGAAAACCCTAAGTCACAAGTGCTAGGTGATGTAGAGAAGATTATATTGATAGCAAGGAGCAAGGAAGACACGATAAAAGAGGTTGGTGATAGGAACCTTCTACAAGTATTAGAGGATGAAAGATCCCACTAGTGTTAGGTACACATGTACTTGTGGCCCCTATTGCTCCGAGTAAGTAGGTCCCAGAGGGCGGGATTTGTGGTAAGGTTGGAAAAATAGTGCATGCACATTTTGGAGCTCCAGACAAAGTGAAAGATGGAGTTTATTCCAAAAAAGTCAATGTAGAGGCTAAATCTTTGACAAGCAAAATGTGCAAGGTGGGCATTGTCCCCTATTCTGGGGAACATCCTATATTATCTCTGGGTAGCAAGGTCCTTATACCTTATAAGTGTGGAAGATTAATTCACAAATTGAGGGTTAATTTGTAAGTTTCATGCATTGTCACCAAGATTAGCAAATCTACATTCTTGGATTACGAAAAGATGGGCAGAAAAGATAAAAGGTAATATTGACATTTTTTAAGTACTCAAGGTTTTTTTGTATTGGTATGTGAGAAATCAGAGGATTGAAAATATGTTTTAGAAAAGGGCCATGGTTTTGGGACACAAGTGTTTTACTTGTCAAGCCTTGGCTCCCAAATTTTAATTTGATGACAGAGACATTTTTTGTTATGCTTATTTGCATTAGGCTCCTTTATCTCCCACTACAGTTTTAGGTAGATGCCTATTTTAGGGGATTGGAAATATACTAGAAAATTTCTTGTCTAAATTGACCCAAATATAGATAATCTAATACACTCCACAAGACTATAGGTAGAACTAGATATTTTGATTTTTTAATTTATTAGGTAAGTTTTAATTTTTTAATTCATTAGGTAAGTTACTTCAAATTTACTTTTTGTCAAACCAACAAAATCATTATTATTTATAGTTAATATTTATTATAACACTTGATATATTATATTGATTGATATTATAGTATTATAAAAATATTATTTAATAATATAATAATAAACATAAACATAAATATAATAATATAATAATAAACATAAATATAATATAATAATCTATAATATTATAATAATGCAATTATACAAATATGATATTATTATATTTAATATTGTAATAATAATATAAATCTAATATAATATTATAATTATAATTAAAACATATATTATGGTAATATAATAATTATAATAAATTTATAATAAATAAATAAAAGTGGAAACGTGATGTATTTTATACTCCTAACTTACAAATTGCTTTGTTTCAAAGCTTTTTATGTAGTGGTCCTAAGCTGAAGTTTGGACAAAGTGAAAGATATATTTTCTATGCCCTAGGGTGAATATAAGTACTAGGGGGTAAATTTTGTTTGACTGTCATGAGTAAATGTTATTTTTTCCATTGAATGATTTCATGATGTTGGAGTAAGTTTATATCTCTTTTGGGAGGTTAGATATATAGGTTTCTTATGTGCTTTGGAAAGTCTTGGAGGACATGTGAAGGATTGCATTTGCACTTTAAAAGTGTTAAGTTCAAAAATTTCATTGTCCAATGTTTAGCAAAATATTTTTTTAAGTGTTAAAAAGAATAACATATATAAAAATTTTAAATCTTCCATTTTTTTAGAGGTGCGCATATTTGCCAAAAATAAATTGTATGTTTACTTTTTCATTGTAAATCCATATATGAGAAGATACATATATATATTTTAATTTATTAGCGCAAAATATTGGGTAAAATGAGAGATTCAATAAAATATTTTAGAGCTCAAGTTAAATATTTACTATATAATAATAATAATCATATAACAATTTAATAAGGATAAATGAATTATTATTATTATTATTATTAAGGACCAAATTATATAAATCATATACAGTTTGTCCAAAATCTATCATTTCATATGATGTAACATCGCACCCCGTGAACCCCAAAGGGTAAGGGCCAAGAGGACAAGATAATTTTTTTTTGACATGAAGTGATAGCATACACATAAGATGGTTGTCGATTCGATATGTCGACAACATTCATGGCCAAGTATGGCCAAATGCACAGCCCACAAGAGAGGACTAAATCACTCTCCAGAGAAACATTAATAAACTACATTCCTTTTATACACCAATTCAAATATTCCTAATCCCATTTCCAAATATAAACATGAATCCATAAACACCATATTACAAGAGGATTTGATACCCACATCGGAATCCATAAACTAAATCGGAAACATCCCATTTCTTCTCATTAACTTGCATGATTACATTTTCTCTCTTAAGAGTGTACAAAATTACATAAATGAATATACATAAGTAAAATGGCATAGCCATGGATGAGATACAATAATAGAAAGAGTAACAGAGAGAGAGAGAACATCTCCAACTCGTGCTCCAATAACCTGTCCACCGGTCCCCAATGGTGGTGGCAATGCCTCCCAACCATGTGGACTCAAAAGAGACCACCCCACCGTGCTTAGAGATAGTCATAAGGCCCAATCAGAAGTAACAACAACTAGGGTATACATGATGGCCAACACTCACATCAATCATGGAGTAGACACAGAAAATAATGCATATAGCCAATGTTACAACAGAGAGATACTTATCCAAGTCATAGGTCAGGTACTACTCACGACTGCTAAGGTACTAGATACTAGAGTGTAATCAGATGGAATGTCGTCATGCATGCTCGAAGGGATGGAACCACATGGACTCAAGTACACTACTCATACCGACAAGGAGATTCAAACATGCTTGAATCAACGCCCCGCAGGCAAATAGACCTTCGCATGTACATCCTTAGCCTTTACAAGCGCTCAAAGTCATGCATGAGGACTCAATATCCTAAACCTAAGCTCATCTCATTTAACCAAACGAGGCATACAAAACCCAATTAAACAATCAAATAAAGAATAGGTGACACAGTGAGTGTCCCATCTGCATCCCCAAAGTATTTGGAATAGCCACAGAGGGCAGGGGATGTGTCCCAAGGACACCACATCTAACTCAATAGAAACACCAAATATCTTAAATATTAAAATACAAAATTGAAAATTGTGATCTGGGTATGTGAAGGATCATCGCAGGCCAAATAGTGGCAATAGGAAAAAAATCGCGTTTTTACTTAGCCAAATTCGCGACTTGGCAAAGTTTGACTTTGAAACGGATATCTGTTTTGGTTTGGATGCCAAACCAAAATGGATATCCATTTCTAGAAATACAAAACGGATATCCATTTCTAGAAATACAAAACGGATATCCATTTTCTAAAAAAATTTGGGAAAAAGGCTTTTTACTCTTTTTGAAAATATACCTCTTAAATGTTGGATCTCCCATCAATATATGAACCTCCTTAAAGACCATTTCTAGTGAAGGAGGAGGGCAAATTAACATTGGTAGCTTCTTTACACATTGATCCATAAGAATTTGTTAAACACTAAGAATCATCACTAATGAATTACTCAAATAATCAATAATAAAATATTCAATTTTGTTCATCAGGTGAAATAATCACATTAGACTATGTTCCAATATTTCGGGGATAGGAATGGTGGGGCAGCAGGGGATGTGTTTCGGGGCATTTTGGATTTCATGCCCTAAATTGATTTACCTAATCCTTCATATGATTTGATTCATGATACATGGTTTGAGAAGGATACACATGATATACCCTTACCCTCTAGTGATAAAATTATGAATGATACTTTATGTGGTGAAGCTACACCTTCATTAACCCTTCATGACATTGTTATTCCTTGTGATGATGATGTCCTTCATGTGATATGTTAGAACATAATGCAAAGTTAAGATGGCATGAACTCTGTTGGAAGGGTAAGCATGGACTATAAGAACATTGAACTAGTTGGATCTATTAAGCTCGCCATTTATGAAAGAATCTTAAAGGTTAACCTTAATTAGGTAAGGTTATGTTTCAGTGTGGTTGTTTGTGCAACAATGTGTAAATTAATGTTACCGAAGGATAAATCTAACTATACTAACATTTTAATAACCATGAGAGTTGGGACTAACAATTAGACTAAAAACTTGACAAACAATACAACTTGGACACATGTAGGACTTGGAAAATGGAAAAGAATATAATTAAATGTGGAAAACAATGAAAAAGTGGTATTAGTTGCACCTATATAGAGAAGTGGTTAAGAGGTTGGTTAGGGGAATTATTTAGGGTTTAGAGGTTTAGGGTTGCTTGGGTTTAGGGGTTTAGGGTTTACAGTTTAAAGAGAGATAGAGAGAGGGGACTGATAGAGTTTGGGAGAGATAGAGGAGACAGAGGGGAGAGATAGGGAGATAGAGAGTGAGAGACATGTCTAGAGACATAGAGAGAGAGAGAGATTGAGAGGTAGAGGGATGATAGAGATAGGGAGATAGAGGTTTAGGGTTGGTTGGGTTTAGGGGCATTATTTAGGGTTTAGGGTTTATGGTTTTGGGGTTAGGGGTTAAGGTTTAGAGGTTTAGGGTTTAGGGTTTAGAGAGAGATAAAGGACCAATAGGGAGATATAGAGGAGTCTGAGGGGAGAGATAGAGAGATAAAGAGTGAGGGACATGGCAAGAGACATAGAGAGAGAGATTGAGAGGTAGAGGGACAAAGGTGATAGGGAGATACGAGAGAGATAGGGAGATAGTGGTTTATGGTTACTTGGGTGTAGGGTTTAGGGTTTCTCAGGTTTAGGGGTTAGGGGTTAGGGGTTAGGGGCATTATAATTTAGGGTTTAGGATTTATTGTTTAGGGGTTAGGGATTAGGTTTAGAGGTTTGGGGTTTTGGATTTAGGGTTTATAGAGAGAGAGGAATGATAGGGAGATATAGAGGAGTCTGAGGGGAGAGATAGGGAGATAGTGGTTTAGGGTTTAGGGGTTTGGGGTTTAGGGTTTAGGGGTTTAGGGTTTCTCAAGTTTAGGGGTTAGGGGTTAGGGTTTATGGGCATTATTTAGGGTTTAGGATTTAAATTGTTTAGGGGTTAGGGGTTAGGTTTAGAGGTTTAGGGTTTTGGATTTAGGGTTTATAGAGAGAGAGGAATGATAGGGAGATAGAGAGAGGAGATCAAGGAGAGAGATAAGGAGATAGAGAGTGAGGCACATGGCCAGGGACATAGGGAGAGAGATCAAGAGAGGTAGAGGGATGATAGAGATAGGGAGATAGGGGAGAGATAGGGAGATATAGGTTTAGAGTTGATTGGATTTAGGGTGTACCTGGGTTTAGGGTTTCTCAGTTTTGGAGATAGCTAGATAGAAAGAGAGAGGAGACAGATAGGGAGAGATAGAGGTGACAAAGGGGAGAGATAGGGAGATAGAGAGTGAGCGAGATGTCCAGAGAAATAGGGAGAAGGATTGAGAGGTAGAGGGATGATAGAGACAGGGAGATAAGGGAGAGATAGGAGATAGGGTTTAGGGTTGCTCACGTTTAGGGTTTAGGGTTTAGGGGTTAGGGGTTAGGGGTTAAGGTTTAGGGGCATTATTTAGGGTTTAGGGTTTATGGTTTAGGGGTTAAGGTTTAGAGGTTTAGGGTTTAGTGTTTAGAGAGAGAGGACCAATAGGGAGATATAGAGTGAGGGACATGGCCAAAGCATAGGGAGAGAGATTGAGAGGTAGAGGAATGATAGTGATGGGGATATAAAGAGATAGAGGTTTAGGGTTTCTTGGGTTTAGTGTTTAGGATTTAGGGGTTTATGGTTTCTCAAGTTTAGGGTTTAGGGGTTAGGAAATAGGGGTTAGGGGTTAGGAGTTAGGGGTTAGGTTAAATCATGTGTTAATACAGGTTGTGGAGTGAGAAATGGGTGGTATGCATTAATCATGTGTTAATAAGGCCAATAAGGACACTGGGGGCACATTATAAACATAAAAAACTTACATCTTGGGGAGAGGTGCCAATAAGGCCAATAAGGATACTATTTCAGTTGGGTGTGTGTGTGTATGCAAATCCCATTTATGGCTGAGAAGCTCTCTATTTACTATTATTCAACTCTCGTTGATAGGAGGTTGGCTCTACAACTATTGCAATTTGTGTATGAAACCTAGATTCCTACAAGATCATATATATATGTATGTATGTAAATCCTCTTTATGGTCAAGTAGCTCTCTATTTACTATCATTAAACTCTCATTGATAGGAGGTTGGCTCTCTGACTATTGTAATTCAATCTATTTGTAATGATGCCTCTATCATGTTGAGTTGGATCCTATCTCTGCATCAATTTAAAATCATGAAGATCACAAAACCATACAATCCTCATTGGGCTGTTAAAATGCACAAAACAATCATACAAGATAGTCATTCATGAAATTACTATGCAAAGAGGGTTTATAAGTTGCATTAGGGTTTGTATAAATGATCTAATGGATTTATAAGGTTGTCAAACACTAAAATGGATGATTTATATGAGTTTTCAGACTGTCACAATCCATATACAACTTGCCCTTTATGATTGTTAAAAAGATACAAATGACTGTCCAAAACTGCCCTTTATGACTATTCTAAAACAACATCGTGTATATGCTCATAAAAGTCATCAAACTCTGAGAATAAACTCGTCATTGGATAAGGAGTGGAAGGATAAAGTCACATTCCTGAAAATCTCTTAAAATCACATGTCTCCCCTTATGAAAACTAGGGTCTTTGCCGATACATTGTTCCGTAAGAGCAAAGTCACTTAAGATCCTAAGAGCAAAAACCTTGCCAGGTGCCATATTTTTTGTTATGCTCATCGTGGTGTCGAACGGACTGCGCCAACGCATCGGGGTGGGCGGGTAAATGCCAATGGAGGTCTCGTTTCATGTGCTAAGTGTCCTAGTCATTCCGGGCAAGAGGCTACCGGCAAAGTCCCTTAAGATCCCTGAGACCAAAAATGTGCCAAACTTTGACGGAGCAGTTCTCAGAATTCATGACAGCTGGGAATGTTGTGTTTGGACCACAGGTGAATGTGGGGTCCATCGACAATAACTTCTCTCATTTTTGGTCAACTCCATTCTGTTTGACCATGCTGAAATCAAATGTATTGTTGCAAAATGCTTCAATTTGATGTAGTGGAAAGGTGCTAGGTGTGACATTTTTCATTCTATAGCTCGTGGGGTCGAACGGACTACACCAACATGTCAGGGTGGGTGGGTAAATGCCAGTGGAGGTCTCATTTTGTGCGCCAAGTGTCCCAGTCATTCCGGGCAAGAGGCTACCGACAAAGTCCCTTAAGATCCCTGAGACCAAAAATGTGCCAAACTTTGACGGAGCAGTTCTCAGAATTCGTGACAGCTGGGAATGTTGTGTTTAGACCTACAAGTGCATGTGGGGTCCGTCGACAATAACCTCTCTTGTTTTTGGTCAACTCCATTCCATTTGACCATGCCGAAATCAAACGCATTGTTACAAAATGCTTCAATTTGATGTAGTGGAAAGGTGCTAGGTGTGACATTTTTCATTCCATAGCTCGTGTGGTCAAACAGACTATGCCAACACGTCAGGGTGGGCAGGTAAATGCCATTGGAGGTCTCATTTCATGCACTAAGCATCCCAGTCATTCTAGGCAAGAGGCTACCGGCAAAGTCCCTTAAGATCCCTGAGACCAAAAAAGTGCCAAACTTTGACGGAGTAGTTCTCAGAATTTGTGATAGCTAGGAATGTTGTGTTTGGACCTACAGGTGCATGTGGGGTCTGTTGACAATAACCTCTCTCATTTTTGGTCAACTCCATTCCGTTTGACCGTGCCAAAATCAAACGCATTGTTGCAAAATGCTTCAATTTGATGCAGTGGAAAGGTGCTAGGTGTGACATTTTTCATTCCATAGCTCGTGGGGTCGAACGGACTACACCAACGCATCGGGGTGGGCGGATAAATGCCAGTGGAGGTCTCATTTCGTGCACCAAGCTTCCCAGTCATTTTGGACAAGAGGCTACCGACAAAGTCAAAAGTTGCTAGGATTGAAATTTTGCATTACACAGGTCCTGGGGCCGAACGGATTACACCAACACATCAGGGTGGGTGGGTAAATGCTAGGGGAGGTCTCGTTTTGTGTGCAAAGCATCGCAGTCATTCCAAGCTATAAGCTACTGGCAAAGTCACTTTGTCGATAGCTTACAACTTAGAAGGATTGGGAGCCTTGACACATAAAACGAGACCTCCCCTAGCATTTACTCGCCCACCCCAACGTGTTGGTACAATCTGTTCAGCCCCAAGACCTGTAGAATGCAAAATTTCAATCCTAGTAACTTTTGACTTTGTCGGTAGCTTACAGCTCGGAACGACTGGGATGCTTGGCACACAAAATGAGACCTCCACTAGCATTTACCTACCCACCCCGAAGCGTTGGCATAGTCCATTCGACCCCATGAGCTATGGAATGTAAAATGTCACGCCTAGCACCTTTCCACTGCATCAAATTGAAGCATTTTGCAACAATGCGTTTGATTTCGGCACAGTCAAATGGAATGGAGTTGACAAAAAATGAGAGAGGTTATTATCGATGGACCCCACATGCACCTATAGGTCCAAACACAACATTCCCAACTATCACGAATTTTGAGAACTGCTCCGTCAAAGTTTGGCGCATTTTTGGTCTCAGGGATCTTAAGGGACTTTGCCAGTAGCCTCTTGCCCGGAAGGACTGGGATGCTTGGCACACGAAATGAGACCTCCACTAGCATTTACTCGCCCACCCTGATGCATTGGCGCAGTCTGTTCGACCCCACGAGCTATGGAATGAAAAATGTCAGACCTAGCACCTTTCCACTACATCAAATTGAAGCATTTTGTAACAATGCGTTTGATTTCAGCACGGTCAAACGGAATGGAGTTAACCAAAAACGAGAGAGGTTATTGTCGACGGACCCCACGTGCACCTGTAGGTCTAAACACAACATTCCTAGCTATCATGAATTCTGAGAACTGGTCCGTCAAAGTTTGGCACATTTTTGGTCTCAGGGATCTTAAGGGACTTTGCCGGTAGCCTCTTGCCCAGAATGATTGGGATGCTTGGCACACAAAATGAGACCTCCACTGGCATTTACCTGTCCACCCCAACGCATTAGCGCAGTTCATTCGACCCCATGAGCTATGGAATGAAAAATGTCACACCTAGCACCTTTCCACTACATTAAATTGAAGCATTTTGCAACAATGCGTTTGATTTTGGCATGGTCAAACGGAAAGGAGTTGACAAAAAATGAGAGAGGTTATTGTCGACAGACCCCACGTACACCTGTAGGTCCAAACACAACATTCCCAGCTATCACAAATTCTGAGAACTGTTCCATCAAACTTTGGCGCATTTTTGGTCTCAGGGATCTTAAGGGACTTTGCCAGTAGCCTCTTGCCTGGAATGACTGGGACACTTGGCGCACAAAATGAGACCTCCACTGGCATTTACCCACCCACCCTAACATGTTGGCATAGTTTGTTGAACCCCACGAGCTATGAAATGAAAAATGTCACACCTAGCACCTTTCCACTGCATCAAATTGAAGCATTTTGCAACAATGCGTTTGATTTCAGCATGGTCAAACAGAATGGAGTTGACCAAAAACAAGAGACGTTATTGTCGACAGACCCCATGTGCACCTGTAGGTCCAAACACAACATTCCCAGCTGTCACAAATTCTGAGAACTGCTCCATCAAAGTTTGGTGCATTTTTGGTCTCAGGGATCTTAAGGGACTTTGCCGGTAGCCTCTTGCCCGGAATGACTGGGACGCTTGGCGCACAAAATGAGACCTCCACTGGCATTTACCCGCCCACTCCGATGCGTTGGTGCAGTTCGTTCGACCCCACAATGAGAAAAACAAAAAATTTTGTTCTAGTTGACACATTCTCAATCATTGACATGGATGATATCTCAGTACCATTCCTTTAGGCACAATATGAGCTTCCAAGGGAAGGTGCAATTGTGAGGTTGGAGATGATGAAAAGTGCGCCTCATTCACAATCATGTTTTACTTGTCTTCAATGATGATTCCTTGATTCAACTTAATCCTTTGATAATACATTTTAACCTCCTTGTCAAAGCGCACTTTCAAGGTTGCTTGAGCAAGAGCTAGCACCTCAACATCTAGGTGCACTTTTGGTGTTCTAGAAGCATGAACTAGCACCTCAAATAGTAAGGCACTCATTCTAGGTTGTTTGTTCAATAATTGGCGCCTTGTATTCTTTGGACATTCTTTCAGCTTGTGGAGACAACCTCAACTTGCAAGATCAATTCATTATCAAGGCGCATATCCAAAGTCATAGAGATATGAAGTGGTGCCTCACTAATCTAGGTGCACATTTGATGCTGTAGAGAGGTAGATGTGCACCCAAGTCATCATTTGATGCCTTCAATAACTATAAACTCCTTTGATGATGCATTTTATCCTTCCAATTCAATATCTAGCCTTAGGCCCACATTTTAGGTTGATCAATCATAATCTAGCGCCCTAAGGACCAAGGCGCACTTTTAGGTTAGTTTGATCAAGGATTAGCGCCTTCACTTCTAGGTGCAAGTTTGGAGTTGAAATACATCAAAATAACAAGTTTCTTCATCACTTCATATTGTCACATGTTGTAAGCCATGTATGTGAAGATGTAAACATAGTATTGGTGACATGAGCAACACTACTACATATTCTTAAGTGTTGTAAATATGCATCTTCTTATTTAATCATGTGTTGTAAATGAAGGAATGCAATGATTGCAATATGTGCACAAAATGAAATTTTTGATAAGGATTGAAAGGAAATGTTAAGAAAATGCAATTGGCGGGTGTAAATCCAAAGTGTGGAAGCATAGACAGGGCATGTGAACAGTTTGGCATGACACCTCAAAGATATGCTATCTCATGGAATGTAATGATTGCCAGATATGCACAAAATGGATTTTTTGAAAAGGCTTTAGAAACTTTGAAGCAAATACAATTGGAACGTTTAAAACCAAATTCCATAACCTTTGCAAGCATTCTCCCTACTTGTGCCAAATTACAATCTTATATATACATATATGCATAATGTCATGAAAATAATGTATAGTGTATATATCAAGCCATATAGGGATGTACAAATAAAACCATATGGGTATATACAACGATATACATCGATAACATACAAAAGTATGTTTATAAAGCCAAATAGGCATCTATAACAAAATGTCCCAAAATCAAATCTCCTATGGATTGCTATCAAATAATCTATGGCTCTTGCTAGGCCATGAAGATGGTGAACTAGTCAATGACTCATCCTCTATCGCTCATCAACTAGACCTCCTCGATAGAGATTTTTGAATTTCCACCTATTAATACAATCAAACAACATGCACATTAATATAGAATTTAATATTTAAAATATATAACATGACATAAGTAATCAATCACTTACCACCAATTGGTGATCCCTATTGATTATTTGTTGTCTCTCTTCTTCTGTAGAGCTGGATGGGTAGGGGAGGTGACGTCCTATGAGAAGCATGAACAAGCAAATTTAAGTAAATCCCAATTCTTTGCCAACGGACCTCTGCAACATCCATATCGCTACTACAAAACATATATCTGTTTTATTATGTACATTTGGATTCTAGACTAGGGATTCATTTTATTATTCTATAAACTTGTGAATTACCATCTAATTTGAATGTTTACACACTAATCCACCTAGGTATCAACTTAATAAAGCTTTGGATATAAGCCATTATTTGATTTGAGTAATCTTACTTTGGACACATTTGTGAAGACTCCTAAAGAGCCTGGACATACAATTGTAAAGATGATATAGCCTCCATATAAGCATAAAGATGATATATAATTTTAGTTTGTTGAAGGCCATGTAAATCAGTCATTAATGAGGACTCTGCTACACCTAAAGTTGAGTCCTTTGTTTGGAACTTTGAAGCATGCAAAGAGGAAAGTGACTTGTAATGCTTAAGTAAACATGAGTCTCAACATGATGTAGTTCAACTTGATGACATGTCTAAATATGACACATTTTAGTTTGTATTGCATGAGGACTTCCTTATTCATGCATATCAAATTTATAATTAGGTATATTTTTCTGCAGTGTATGAGTTTGAGGCTTTCAATTTTTGTATTGACTCACTTGAAGATGCTAGCAGCCATGTGAACATGATTAATATGGGATCCAAGAGTTGTCCTTTTCCCATGCATTTGGAGTGGATTGTTGGCCCTTATGATTGTTTAAACCATGTTGGCCTAGCATTTGAATAGTTGCTTCGTTACATGGATGGGAATAGATAATGTATAGACTTTATCACACTTTAGGGTTTTCCCATTATGCTAAAATGTTATGACTATCCATTTATTCTATTTTAGGCTATCATCAAATGAGGAAGTTCTAAAGGCAAAAATGTTGTCCCAAAAGAAGGCTCAATGTTATTCGTAAAGACATTAGATTGTTAAAATACAAATTCAAGGGTAGATATTCCTTGGGCTATTTTAGTATAGAGAAGCAAAATTGCAATATATGACTATCCTAGGAATTAGAATGGTTGATCATAGGATATTCATGGCATTTTGATATTAATGGATGGATTGATGGATGTTTAGGGAGTTTAAGTTTAAATGTAATGTATGAGAATTCTTATTTATGAAGGATCTAATAGGTCTTATGTCTTATTTGTAGGCCATTCAAGAAAGAAATGAAAAGATACCAAGGACTATCATAACACCTATTACAATTAGGTGCATCAAAGGATTGTCATCTAGGACCTTACCAATATGGGAAGTTATCAAAACCATGTCATGTTTAAAATTAAAGGCTTTATCACCTCTTTGTCCCTATAGGCCTATTATAACAATAGGTCACATTTTATTCATATACCGGGGTTGAGAACAAACACTAAGCATTTGTAGTTATGGCAAGTGTAAATGGAAATAGATTACAACTTTAGACAATCTATCCTCTCCTAGATTGCACTGACTAAGTGGAAATTAAAAATTCCCTATCAATGTCCTTTATATACTGAAGGTATGGGTGAGAAAGCTAAACTTTGTATGTTGTAGACAAGGCCTCAAATGTAAAATATATTATGACAATAACGATAAGGATTGTTAGGCATGAATGCTATCACTATTATAGATTGTCAAACCAACCATAGGCTACCATAATATTACACTACTGACTATCATACCTTTAGGCATGGTGCCATGAACCTTATGAGTAGAATGCATTGGTATTTGTGAGAAATGTATTGCTTATGTTAAGAATAAGTATTTATATTGTTTGAACATCATCAAAAGGTGGACTACAAATATGAATTTGTCAAAGGAAAAAATTAGTGGCAAAAATCTAACTATGAACTATTGTGCCATTCAAGCACAATCATGACCAACATCAAGGGATAGTCAAGGCATGGGTGTCTTAAGAAACACAATTGAAATTGTTCATGGATATTTGAAGTAATTCGCAATATTCATGATCAAGAATCAACTCTGACTGTCTCAACAGTGGTAAATTTGGCTTCAAGACAATAAAAAATGAGCTTAGGGATTCATTATCACCAAGTAATAAAGAAGAGTAACCGTAAGTGTCAACCTTCAATTTCATTATACAAGAGGATGAAGAAGGGGCCATAGTATTTTCATACCATAATACAATATACAAAAGGAAAATCATGAAGTCAAAACATGTGCAAAGGGTATCTATGTTAAAGAGGAGAGTTGTGAATGGACAATGACTATCACTATCAAAATAAGATATAGTCTCACTAAGGACAGTTAGGTGATTTGTGGATTGTCATGACTACAAGGCATGAGAATCTTGTGTATGAAGAGGAAATAAATATAAATAAAAGAAGATTGAAGGATTGTTGCACCTGGGTACAATGATCCTAAGGATTGTCATGCTAAAAGGATAGTCAACAGTACAAAGATTCATATTTCAAGGCTATCCTTAATCTCATTCACATGGTCCTAATGTTGGTTTGATTTGCATGGAGTGAGATGACACTATCAGGATTAATTGAAAAGGTGAAAGGGTTTGGTACCAAATTTGGTCACAAGTGTAAAAATTGCAATAAGCTTGAGAATATTGTTCACTAAACCTAGAACTATCACCAAGCAACATCCGTTTCATAAGATGTGATCAACAAACATGTAAGAAAAATAGATATCAACCTTCTTGGTTATGCATGCTTGATAAGAGCCCATACTTTTCACAAGGAGCCACCAATTTTTAACTAAATATTTCCATTAGAAACGGATAAAAAAATGTTGCCCCAAATGAGGAAACTAGATTGTTAATTAGAATTCTATGTGTAATGTGATATGAAACAATAGATACACCTATAAATGACCAACTAACTTTAACTTCTTGTATTATTGCCTCGATGTTTCAAATATGTTGTTTCTCTTCATCCAAAACCAATGGTACAAAAATTTTCATAGATTAAGGAAATGGATATCCGTTTCCAAAACGAATATCCGTTTTGAGTTGCTTTTACTAAAGCAAAATGGATATCCGTCTTGCTTTAGTACAAAGCAAGACGGATATCCGTTTTGGTTGTTGACTTTTCATTGATTCTAATGTGTTTTCATGTTTTAGTCTCTTCTTCGAACTTCACCCTTCGTGCTAACGACTTTTTTTTATGCAAAATTGATAAAACAAAAAGGGTTTATAGAAAAAATTGTTAGCTTTCTAAAAATATAAGATTTGTTTGGTTATCATTTTATTAAATAATTATTAATAATTTTATATATACCATGTCTCTGAAATTCTAATGGACATACTGATTGAAAAACATCCATAACTTTCAAACCATTTCACCTTTTTGAGATCTGAAACCTGTGTCACACTCTATGCTTTTCTGGCTATAGGTTAAAAAAAAATTGAATTTTGATTTTTTTTATCGAGTTAGGTTGGCTGGAAAATTACTTTTTATTTTTTGAAAAAAGTCACAGTAAAAAAATCATAACTAATTATTTTATTGGAAAAAAATTTCAAATGAATATGCGTCACATCCGGACATGAGTCCTCTACTTATTGTGAAAGTTTTAAAATATATATATAATGAACAGCTATTAAATTTTTCAGAAAAAAATAAAGTGGGTGTCTGTCCAGCCAACCTAACTATATTTACTCATAGTTAGGTTCGCTGGACAGACACCCACTTTATTTTTTTCTAAAAAATTTAATAGCTGTTCATTGAAATATTCAATTTTCACTAAGTAAATTTAGTTTAAAAAAAAAAACAGTAGCCTATAAACTAGATTCAATTCTCTACAAATTTCGTTCTTACATCTTTTTCAAATTGTGTAGATAATCCATTCAAATTTTCACATGAACTTGATAAAGTCTAATTTTTTGTATTTTCATTGCCACTTAAAGGTATAGTTTGGCCCATCATGATCCTGCACATACCCATCTACAAAACCAAAGCTTTCGAGGACCATGTAATCTATTGAAAAAAAGCCCTTTGATAGTTAGATCAGTTGTGTAATAACTCCAGTGACCCCTATTTGATCACTCTTCACAAAGGAATGCACGAGTAATATAAGAAGAGGCACGACAAATGGTATTCTCAAAATATGAATTTTGCATAATGTCCACCATATTTAAAATAACAAAATAAAATATTAAAATGGCTAACAAAAGGGAAATCTTAATTTTCCCTCGTATAGTAGTTTCCTTAGATCCTTGGGTTGCGTGACAGATTTCTTAATAAGAGATTTTGTGACCGATTCAATGCACATACACAAATCGATATAACTAAGGTATTTTAGTGCCAATCATAACTCAAATACAACAGTTCTCACAAGGCTGGTTATTTAGCAAAAAATGACAGTATGACCAAAACAAAAGACCAAACAATTTTTGTTTTAAGAGTAGTTGAATGAAAATTTCATCAAAGAGGTCAACGTATAACTAAAGATTCCAAGGGACTTAGATCTCTTCTTTTTCTATCCTGATGTCCTAGTTTTTTTCTTTGGTTGAAGGGCTGCCCTCATTATATTCTATATAAGATCGAACCCTTGCTTTGTCAGAAGAAAGATTTTAAATCAGAAACCACTTGATTTGGCTTTTCTTTCTAAAATTATAAATAAGAAGACACATGATCTTTCTATGCAAACCCATTAATCTAAAGAATAAGGGAATCGATCTGCATAAGGAAAATAATTTCAAGGACAGAGGAAATGTAAATATCTTGCAATGAAATAAATATTTCTGGCATAAGTTTTCCTAGGGCAGTAATGGGGTTTTAGTTTTTTTGTGCTTAATGAAACAACTAACATATTTTAGTTTTTTTGTGCTGGAAGGAAACGAGGAGATACAAATACCTCAGATCGTGCTCCCCAAAACAACGACCTCCTCTTCTGATCACACCTCCTTCTCTAGATCCCATGGCTTTTCTTATTGTTTCAATGGTCCAACCAGATGCACCCACCTTTGCAGCCACTTTGCTCTTCAACCATTGCTCTGTTACATTTGCAGTAGATGGAGATACCTATCTAACACTTGCTCTCAGTCTATGTAGCAAATGATAAACCTTTTCTTCTCTACCAGCTTCAACACTGAGCTTTAGCAATGCTTCTAGCTCTGGTTCCTCTGCTTCCACACCAAAAGCTTTCATGTGTTCATACACTTCAAATGCTTTTTCCACATCCATATTTTTGTAGAAAGCAAACAACAAGGGATTGTATGAACAGAGCCTCAGAGCTATACCATAAGATTGCATTTGTTTCACCATCTCAAAAGCCAAATCTCCACCACCCTTTACTACAGCCAGTCTTGCCAGAGAGGTAAATGAACATTCATTGAGGGGGATGTTCTCTGAACACATTTCTTCATAGATTAGAAAGCCTCTATGGAGGGCCAATTCCTTAATTTTCTCATAAATCTCTATTAGTTTTTCATCAGTCTTGATTGAAGGCTGAAGATTTTGGTCAGTTGTACCTGAATTATTGTTGTTGCTTCTTTTAGTGCCCCTGAGGACACCCAAGGCAACAGAAGAGCAAAGATAGAGCAACACATTGTAATTATGCTGATCCAATTTAACACTAGCTGACAATGCATTATCATATAATGAAATGGATTCCAATAAATCCCCTCCTTTGGAACACATGTCCAAGACATGTCTTAACTGCACTTTTTTGGAGACTTCCTCATCTTTTTCCTTCTATATTATTGGCAAACCCATTCCCCTAGACCACACATCATCGTATCCCCTATGTGCAGAGCGTCTCCTCTCAATCCTTAATGCTTTGATGGATGTCCATACCCTGCAATTGTCTGACTCCAAACATAATCAAGCCGTGCAGAACGGATGCCATGCCTTCTTAATGGCATGGCAGGTTACCTTCCTTCTTCAAGTCGTCCCAGCCATTAATTTGTTTACCTAACAACCAAGATATTTCTCGTATTGCATTCAACTCATACCAATTCTGACCTGTCTTCTTTCAAAACTGACCTCTCTTTATTACTCGAGTTGACTCCTCTAACCGACACCAAAAAGAGAATACGGGTCGTTATATATGATACGGTCTTTTTAAAATTTTATTATATTTTACATTAAAAAAATTTAAACACAATTATACAACTATCAAATTTATGCCCTGGTAGAATTAAAGTTGACGTGTTAACAAAAACTATGGAAGAACCCAACATATATTTAAAAAAAACTAAAGCTATTAAGTAAATAACTATTAATTAAATAAAAATAAAAATAGCTCTTAAATAAATAAACTATAAAATATTATATATTAAATATTGAAATATATTTTTTATTTTATTATCCATAAATATATTAGTATTAATATAATATATTTTAATATATATATGAAAATTAATATTATATATTGATATTATATTATGCAAATTATAATAATGTTGTGTATAATTATATATTAATATATTATATAAATTATAATAATAATATAATATATTAATTATTCCATCATATTTTTTTTTACTTAATAAAATTGCAACAAATAAATTTATAAATTTTAGTAGAAAAGCAAAGAAATGATGCGAAGACCTTCATAAAAATTAAAAACGAACACTTACATTTTTTCAACCGTTTTCCTTTTCCTTTTCCAATAAAAAACGAACTTCTTCTCACATGATTTCGTGGCGACGGCAATTGTAACGTCTGCAATTTGGACACGGCAATCTAAACGCGGCAACGGAAACGACGAAAGCAACGGGAATTTCAAGGTAAATGAACTTTTTATACGGCACACTGACATGCACGTGAGGAGGCATGGCCATAGGAATATGATGCACCATGGGTGCATTTTGAAGGTCCCGTAGACGCTGCCCCATCTATCGGGTCATTCTGATGGCCCGATAGGAGCCGTGCTTTCACACCAATAATTTTCTGGGACAGACACAAATTACTGCCTTTTCCATGTTTGAGAAGGATGGTTATTAAATATATTATTATAATCATGTATGTCTTTGAGTCTTTGCTTACAAACGTAAAGTCAATACATTTTCAATTGGACAGATTTTCTAAAGGTGTTTATAAATATTATCAACCCTTATCAGTATTTAGATATCAAAAGCTCTAGGCAAACAAGAGTCAACAATAAGTGTTCCATCATTCCCAGAGTTACCTTATCACTTTTGTACAATAAATCAAATCCACACTGGTTAGGGACATCCCTGCAATCATGAATGGGATGTTTAACAATACACAATTAAATTTCCAAGTCAACAACAAAAAAAAAAAAAAATTCAAGATATTAAAACTAAGTACCCCTGCATTTATTTTATTTAATTCCTACATTTGAACATGAAAGAACTAATGCAATAGCTGTTAACGAGATCAACAAGGATTGTAAAAGCGAGTTGTTAGGTCCTTTGATGATAATTAGAAGAAGACGAAAAATGCTAACAAATGTCGACACCCCTTCTGCAATAGCTGCTGTATGCACGTGCTTGTGAGGTGCAGGCATGAGCTCCATAATTGCCATAATTATGAGGTGCGTCAGTGTGACTTGACATTAGCTGCGATAGATTAGGGCAATGAATTATTTAGGGTAATCCAGAGGCCTCTGGTTAGGGTTAGGGTCAAGGTTAGGTTACAGGGGCCCCTTTCACGGCATTAAATTGAGGGTACAATTGCTATGAAACTCGAGTCTTTTCCCTTGTTTATCTTCCTTGTCAGCCATGGCCAAGGTAGAGGTGGAAAGAAAATGTAGCATACTCCCTGCCCGCCCTTCTCTACCGCAGCACTGCAAACTTACCTATTCAGATCTGCGGATGTTGTACGTCCATTATAACCAGAAATGCCTCCTCTTCTCCACACCCAACGACTACAGCATCCAAGATTTAGAGTCCATGGTGGAGCGCCTGAAGAAAAGCCTGTCGGAAACTCTGGTTTACTTCTATCCGCTGGCAGGAAGACTGGAAACTTGTGATGGAGAAGTGTATATTGACTGTAATGACAGTGGAGCGGAATTTATAGAAGCATCTGCGCCGGATCTTTGCCTTGCACAAATCATGATGGGAAACTTGCCTCATCAGCTCTTTCCTTTCAATGGTGCCTTCAACATAGACGGCCACTTTCTGCCGTTGTTAGCGGTTCAGGTAGTTTAGCTCCGGTCTTTTCTCGTATCTAATATTTTTAGGAATCGAAATGTAAAACTTCTGAAGAAAAAACTGTTTTTCTTAACGGATATTTTGAGTTTTTTCTCTATCTTAAAACTAAATTATAGTAGGTATGAGTATTCCACAGTCCATGACATAAATGAGAGTAACGCTTCTGGATTCAACTGTGTATGTTTTTGCTTCAACATTTCGTATCATACTTAATGATCCATCATCACGAAGAGGAGAGTTATGGTTTAGATAGCAGACTTAAACTTTTTAAAAGAAATAGAGGGGAAGATATGATATGAAAGGAACTAAAAACGAAGGACAGGAGGGGAGGAGAGAAAAGAAAAATAAAACCTCTCCTCCCCTCCTGCCCTTCATTTTTCGTTGCTTTCATATCTTCCCCTCTATTTCCTTTAAAAAGTTCAAGTCTACTATCTAAACCATAACTCTCCTCTTGTCATGTTCCCTCGTAGTATGGATACTGAGATTGTGGTTACCCGAGACAAATCAAGGAGATTCAAGAGCCACGAAGCATTAACATAGTATGAAATGATGAAATCATTAATTAGAACTAATACATATTACCGGGAGCAACGTCTCTTGAGAAGGACAACCGCTGCCAGGGACGTGACTTTTCAAATAAATATATAATGATGGAAAAAGGCATATGGAGAAGAACAGAAAAAGGAACAGGAGAAAATAAGACACATAATATAGAAACTAATCAGAACACTAATAGGATCTTGCGGGAATATCAAATACTCATCAGCAGCGGATCTGACATATCTGTAGTCACCTACAAACCATCCATTGGAGTCAGCAATTAAGGAACACTGGAATTACATCTTAAGGCCAAAAAGGTATATCTATCTCTCAACTTCATAATGTTAATTTGCATGTTTTATAACCATACGATGCATTTACATTTCAGTATGTTTTAGATGAACCATTATATAAGAAAATAGTATTATAACTGTTATCAGTTAAGGAATGAATCCATTAAATAATATCATGAATTTTGGGAGTAAGTGATTTTGTATTAGCCTAATGATTTCACATGAATTTAATGAATAATATAGATTCCTTATGTGCATGGATGTGAGAATAGATGTAACTTGAAATGAATATTGTAATTCAATGAATATGATAGTTAAAATCCTTAAACAATTAACTATATGAAACTGTGAAAGATATGGAACCATAAGGCACATGAATAAACATGAAAACTATGAAAGAAGGCATATGGAAAGCCTCATTATGAAATCATGGCATCTTGTGATCCATGGTGGATCACAAGATGAGAAACATGGACAACCTTAGGACACAACTCATGATCCATTCAAGAGAGGTGTTCGAACCTCCTTATTAATCACCTTTCCGTCCATCATAGTAGGATGAATTAGGGATGTATATGGAACGTAGGTGAACCCCAAGTGGATGAAGAACACCGTGTGTTGTGTGAAGTCCCTTGGGCCAAGAGACGAAGAACACCGCATGTAGTGTGAAGCTCTTGGGCCTATGATAATTTATGAGCTCATAATAGTTGTGCCCGACGTGAGGTGACTCTTGATGGAATGAAGAATGCCGCGTGTTGCATGAAGTTCCATCAAGCCAAATGGTGAAGAACACCGCATGTAGTGTGAAGCCTTTGGGCCTCCGTAGGGATGAAATGTGCCCTAATACATCCGTACTTAGGTGGAAGACGAGGATGATTAATGAGAAGGAATCAAGAACCCAATCAAGGTGGAGCATGGGAAGTGTATGAATGATAAGTTGGTAACATTATATAAGGACATGAATATATAATTTGAATATGGATGAATAGTGATTATATTGTTAATATGATGAAATGAAAAGAGAATGGAACTCTAATGTTCTCTTTTGTGAGTTGAATTGTGCAAGGTCAAAGGAAAAATTGGGACGCACCAGAAGGGGACATTACAAGTGGTATCAGAGCATTCGACCTGCCATCCTGTGAGGAAATTTGATGCAAGCTTACCCAAGAAGGTACAACACATGTAACAATAACAACCAAATGGACGAGACACCAAGAGCATTCATAGCGGAACAAAACAAGACAAACCAAGCTCTCCGTCAAGCATTACAAAATATGAACAACACTATCGAGAGTTTGAAGACCCAAGTAACTAATGGAAGGGAAGTTGGATCAAACCACACTGAAAATAGCCAATCCTCATCCACTCCAAGAGTGCCCATGCCATCCTTCCTCCCAAATGAAGAAGCTCCGAATGAGGAAGAAAATACATCAACCGCCATGAGCGTGGATGATATAGCTACAGCTTATGCCAGCTTAGACCTCGAAGTGAGAAGGGTAGTTTCATTCAATGATTACTTTAATACAAGGAGGAAAGATGGAGGACAAAGGGAAAGAAGGCCAATAAATAAAGATCTCAAGCAAAAGGCAAATAAAGTCAACCTCCCAAATTTTGATGGGACTAGCAAGATAACCCCTCATGCGTGGCTTCAAAAGCTAAATGACTATTTCCAACTCAACCCTATGATGGAGAAGGATGCTTTTCAATTTGCTGTCCTACACCTAGAAGGGGCTGCTTATGAATGGTGGCACAATGGAAAACGGACTCAAGATCATGGATCCATCACATCTTATATGGAGTTTTCTAAGAGATTCCTCAAAAAGTTTGATAGAAGGCACCCACAACAAGATTTCAAAGATTTGACCATGATAAGACAGCGAGGGACAGTGGATGATTACGTGAGTGAATTTGAGAAAATAGCTCTCCGAGTTCCCGAGATGAGTGATGAAAGGCTCACCTTCCTTTTTATCCAAGGGTTAGATGAAAAGCTAAAAGGGTTAGTGGGAGCACTTAGGCCCTCAAATATGGACGATGCCATAGAGATAGCAACCCAATTAGAAACCAATAAGACCTTCCAACCATTCACTAAACCCTATTCTAAACCCTTTAATAAACCATTCCAAAATGGAGGAAAATTCCAAAAGCCTTTCCCTACTAGAAATGAGGAAAAAGATAAAAACCCTTCCCGAAGATGTGGTGAGCCATGGAAATCGGGGCATATATGTCAAAAAGATGAGTTGAGGGCAAAAGGGCTATGTTTCAAATGTAAGGAAAAATGGGGTCCCGGGCATAGGTGTAGTCAAGTCCGAACTCTAGAGGCCTTAAGTGATAATGAGGAAGATGAAACACCCCCTAAAAGACAAAGATATGATAATCAAGAAAAGGTAGCCCTTGCTTCCATCTCTAAGGTGTCTAAACATCATCCATTCTGACTCAAATGTAATCTAAAGGGTAATAAACTAATTGCCTTAGTGGATAGTGGGGCCACCCACAATTTCATAGATAAGTCTCTAGTTAAAAGACTAAAATTAGATGCTCAAGATTTTGAAGGGTTCACAGTTGCCCTAGCCGATGAAACCCTACGTGAATGCTCAAAAATATTACCCCAATTAGAGATGACCTTAGGAAAATTTCATGTTAAGGATGACTTCTATGTGGTAGACATAGGGAGTAATGATATCATTCTAGGGATGCCATGGTTACACTCATTAGGACAAGTCACCATAGACTTCCCCAAGTTAGAAATCCACTTTGAAGATCAAGGAAACAAAGTAGTCCTTCAAGGTTTATCCGATGGGTCTCCCCGAGTAGTCTCATGTAAACGTATGGCTAAGATATTTAGGCATAACCAAGTGGAATGGGCAGCCCAATGCCTAGTTTTAGACAAGTCCACACCCCAAGGAAAAGCCTTTCATATAGATATACAACCAATTTTAAAGAAATACAAGAGAGTGTTCAATGACATACCTCCAGGCTTACCCCCCAAAAGAGGTTTCGAACACATCATTGAAATGGAAAAAGGGGCAAAACCTGTCATAACCACCCCCTATAGGCACCCGCAAAAGTTTAAGGAGGAAATCGAAAAAACTATCAACGAACTCTTAGAGATGGGTCATATTCAACCTAGCTCCAGGCCATTTGCTTCATCCGTGGTACTTGTAAAGAAGAAAGATGGCACCCTCCGGATGTGCATAGACTACCGAGCCCTAAACAAACAAACCATCAAGAATCGCTATCCGATTCCAAGGGTGGACGAACTTATCGATGAACTACATGGGGCTAAATATTTCTCTAAGATCGACCTCCGATCAGGGTACCACCAAATAAGGATGAGGGAGGAGGACATACCCAAGATAGCTTTCCGATGTCATTATGGACATTTTGAATTTTTGGTTCTACCCTTCGGGCTAACCAATGCCCCGGCAACCTTTCAATCATGCATGAACCACACCTTCTGAATACAACTCCGTAAGTTCCTCTTAATTTTCTTTGATGACATATTAATATATAGCAAGACATGGGAGGAGCACTTGAAACATATAGAAGAAGTGCTATCTATATTAGAGCAAGAGTCCCTTTATGCCAAAATGTCTAAATGTGAATTTGGAATGGAAGAAATTCTATACTTGGGGCATAAGATTAGTGCAGAAGGTGTCAAGGTGGATGAGGAAAAGATTAAGGCCATAAGGGAATGGCCTAGACCTAAAACTTTAACGCAACTTCAAGGATTTCTAGGGCTCTGCAGCTACTATAGAAGGTTTGTGAAGAATTTCTCTCGAATAGCAGCCCCCTTGTCGGACTTAACCAAAAAGGGGCTATTCCATTGGAGTGATGCCACAGAGAAGGCTTTTGAGGAGCTAAAGAATGTTATGAGTACCTGCCCAATGCTAGCCATACCGGACTTCTCCCAGCCCTTTGAGTTAGAATGTGATGCCTCTGGTGTGGGAATTGGTGCCGTACTAATGCAAAACAAACATCCGATAGCATTTGAAAGCCGTAAATTGACAGCCACGGAGGGATTGTATTCGACCGATGACAAAGAGATGTTGGCCATTATGCATGCCTTGGCCAAATTTAGGCAGTATCTTGTGTGTGGGAAGTTCTCCGTCCGGACTGATCATAATAGCCTGCAACACTTTCTCAAGCAGCGAGACTTAAATGACCGGCAACAAAAATGGGTAAGTAGGCTCCAAGCCTACAATTTTGATCTCATATATGAAGGGGAAGAATAATGTGGTGGCAGATGCTTTATCCCGGAGACCACACATATGCTCCATGACCAGTGTCTCTTCGAATTGGAAATATCTTATCATAGCTGAGTATGCCAAAGATCCTGTTACAAAGGCCATTATGGAAGGACAGGCTAAAGAAGAAGGTTATGAGGTCAAGGAAGAACTTATCTTTTATAAGAATAGGATATACCTAACTACAAACTCTAAGGTAAAAGATCATGTGATTAAGGAGTTCCATGATAGCCCTCTTGCTGGACACCAGGGCTATTACAAGACTTATAAACAGGTCCGAGATAGATTTGCATGGAAAGGCCAAAAAAGGGACATCCTCCGGTATGTTCAAGAATGTGATACTTGTCAGAGGAACAAAGTGGAACATTTTCATCCTACCGGACTCTTGCAACCACTACCCATCCCAGATAAAAAGTGGAGTAGCATATCCATGGATTTTATTACCAGGTTTCCAAAGGTACAAGGACGAGATTGCATTTATGTGGTGGTGGACAGACTCACCAAATATGCGCATTTCATGGCCATATCCTTTGAATACAAGGCTCCACAGGTGGCTGAAATATTTTTCAAAGAGATATTCAGACTTCATGGACTACCCCAAAATATTGTTAGTGATCGAGACAGTAGGTTTATGAGCTTGTTCTGGCAGGAATTATTCAGACTAACTGGAACAGAACTCACCCCAAGCACAAGTTATCACCCACAAACTGATGGTCAAACGGAAAAAGTAAATCAGTGGCTTGAAGGATACTTAAGGAATTATGTCACCGGCCAGCAGAAAGCATGGATAAAGTGGTTATATATGGGAGAATATTGTTATAACACTACGCATCACATGTCTATAGGAATGAGTCCATTTGAGGCCTTATATGGGTATGAGGCAATGACATTTGGGAAGCTACTCACACCAGATAGTAAAGTACCCAAAGCCAAGGACTTCTTACAACAACATGAGGACCTAATGAGAGTCCTTAAAGATAATTTGCATCACGCTCAGAACCAACAAAAAATCTATGCAGATAGGAAGCGTGTGGAAAGATCTTTTGAGGTAGGAGACATGGTATTCCTCAGACTCCAGCCCTATAAACAGTCATCCATCAAGAATAGCGGGGCCGAAAAACTCAAACCAAGGTTTTACGGGCCTTATAAAGTCTTGAGAAGAATTGGAGAAGTGGCATATGAGTTGGATCTTCCCCTCACCAGTAAGATCCACAACGTGTTTCATGTATCACAGCTTAAGAAGGTACTTGGACAGAAAGTTACTCCGAGTGAAGAATTGCCCCCGCTCGATGATGAAGGCCAGTTGACCTTAGAACCTGAGAAAGTCTTGAGTACTAGGGAAAGAAGGTTAAGAAACTGAACCATTGTAGAGTACCTTATCAAGTGGAAGAGTTTGCCTGATGATGATGCTACATGGGAAGGAGAAGAAATACTCCAACATCCAGATTTAAACATTGCTTGAGGACAAGCAATCTCAAGAGGGGAGGCTTGTCATGTTCCCTCGTAGTATGGATACTGAGATTGTGGTTACCCGAGACAAATCAAGGAGATTCAAGAGCCACGAAGCATTAACATAGTATGAAATGATGAAATCATTAATTAGAACTAATACATATTACCGGGAGCAACGTCTCTTGAGAAGGACAACCGCTGCCAGGGACGTGACTTTTCAAATAAATATATAATGATGGAAAAAGGCATATGGAGAAGAACATAAAAAGGAACAGGAGAAAATAAGACACATAATATAGAAACTAATCAGAACACTAATAGGATCTTGCGGGAATATGAAATACTCATCAGCAGCGGATCTGACATATCTGCAGTCACCTACAAACCATCCATTGGAGTCAGCAATTAAGGAACACTGGAATTACATCTTAAGGCCAAAAAGGTATATCTATCTCTCAACTTCATAATGTTAATTTGCATGTTTTATAACCATACGATGCATTTACATTTCAGTATGTTTTAGATGAACCATTATATAAGAAAATAGTATTATAACTGTTATCAGTTAAGGAATGAATCCATTAAATAATATCATGAATTTTGGGAGTAAGTGATTTTGTATTAGCCTAATGATTTCACATGAATTTAATGAATAATATAGATTCCTTATGTGCATGGATGTGAGAATAGATGTAACTTGAAATGAATGTTGTAATTCAATGAATATGATAGTTAAAATCCTTAAACAATTAACTATATGAAACTATGAAAGATATGGAACCATGAGGCACATGAATAAACATGAAAACTATGAAAGAAGGCATATGGAAAGCCTCATTATGAAATCATGGCATCTTGTGATCCATGGTGGATCACAAGATGAGAAACATGGACAACCTTAGGACACAACTCATGATCCATTCAAGAGAGGTGTTCGAACCTCCTTATTAATCACCTTTCCGTCCATCATAGTAGGATGAATTAGGGATGTATATGGAACGTAGGTGAACCCCAAGTGGATGAAGAACACCGCGTGTTGTGTGAAGTCCCTTGGGCCAAGAGACGAAGAACACCGCATGTAGTGTGAAGCTCTTGGGCCTATGATAATTTATGAGCTCATAATAGTTGTGCCCGACGTGAGGTGACTCTTGATGGAATGAAGAATGCCGCGTGTTGCATGAAGTTCCATCAAGCCAAATGGTGAAGAACACCGCATGTAGTGTGAAGCCTTTGGGCCTCCGTAGGGATGAAATGTGCCCTAATACATCCGTACTTAGGTGGAAGACGAGGATGATTAATGAGAAGGAATCAAGAACCCAATCAAGGTGGAGCATGGGAAGTGTATGAATGATAAGTTGGTAACATTATATAAGGACATGAATATATAATTTGAATATGGATGAATAGTGATTATATTGTTAATATGATGAAATGAAAAGAGAATGGAACTCTAATGTTCTCTTTTGTGAGTTGAATTGTGCAAGGTCAAAGGAAAAATTGGGA
Organism: Cunninghamia lanceolata; assembly: GCA_027924645.1. Lineage (NCBI taxonomy): Eukaryota > Viridiplantae > Streptophyta > Pinopsida > Cupressales > Cupressaceae > Cunninghamia > Cunninghamia lanceolata. The sequence goes on from BSBN01001491.1 coordinate 280,958, forward strand.
CGCACCAGAAGGGGACATTACACCTCTCCTTGATAATGGATCATTGAGTATGATCCGAAACGTTGAAGCAAAACCATACACAATTAAATGTAGAAGCATTACTCTCACTAAATAAGTTGTAGCGATAAGATGCCATTTGATTTTATTATTATTTTATTCCATAAAAGACATTTTTTTTAATATAAATGAAGTTTCTATTAGAGTTAATTAGTACTATATAACCTTTTTGACATACATTATTGTATTATTTAAATTAACTTGAATTACATGTGAGTATTATTTGTTCTTTTGAGTGTCTATATAATGGCTTCATTAAAAAAATGTTCTAACATAATGTTTTTTAATTAGGTGACAAAGCTGATAGATGGGATTGTATTGGCATTCACAATCAACCACACACTTGTTGATGGATCTTCAACTTGGCATTTCATTAATTCTTGGGCTCAACTATGTCAAGAACCTTCAAGCATTCCTCTCCTTCCGCTACACACACGTTGTTTCAATACAACTTCTCCCATAAAGTTCAACTTACAACACAACAATACAAGAAAACAAAGTTTTGATACTTTTTCCCCACCCCTACTAAGTGAAAAAAAATTTCATTTCATTGGAAAAACCATATCTCGACTAAAGGAAGAAGCCAATGCGGCATATAAAGATAAATCCATCTCCATCTCCTCCCTTCAGGCATTGTGTGCGCATATATGGCAAGGAATCACACGAGCTCGAGGACTTTCCCCCAATGAAGAAACAAGGTTAAATTTTTCAATGGATTGTCGACCTAAAATGGTCCCTCCATTGCCTTACTCATACTTTGGCAATGCTCTCCAAGGAGTTGGGGCAACCATCACAACAAGAGAGCTTTTGGGTAGTAGCAAAGCTTCAATAGCCTTAATGTTGCACCACATCATATCAACACACCAAGATGTTCAAATCCGAGTTGAATTGGAGAAGCCTCCACGATTTGTTGAGTTAAACGATTTTGTTGGCAATAATTCTATTTTGGTGGGAAGTTCTCATAGATTTCCTGTATATGATAATGATTTTGGATGGGGAAGTCCAATAGGTGTCAATAGTGGATGGGCAAATAAATTTGATGGAAAATTAACTGTGTATCCTGGACGTGAAGGATTAGGAAGTATAGATATAGAGATTTGTCTTCTTCCTCAAACCATGAGTGCTCTAGAGTCTGATACACATTTTATTTGCCCTTTTAATGATTGAAAACAAAGCTACTTTAATGGGGTCGCTTGTATGTTAGTAAAAGTAGTTTGGTTTTTCTTGCAAAGTTGTAAAGGGGCATGCTTCTCTTTGAGACACCCCCTCTTAAAGGTCCTTAATAACTAGTAATTTTTTAGTTGTTAATAATCTCTTTCCTATACAACTAATTGGGATGGTTGAATTGCCAAACATCTCAACTTAGTGCGTAAGTTTGAAAAAGTCTCTTCACCGTTTGAAGAGGATGTGGAATAAAAAATTTGACAGGTATGTTATGGGACTTGAGCTAGATCGTAGCAAAGCAGATCCATGTGTATTTCAATTAGAAAGGTGAAAATTTTATTATCACAATGTTATATGTAGATATCATTTTATTAATTTGTACCAATATGACACAATTTAACATGAAAGTTTTTGGTGCTACAAAATTTATTTTGGACTTGGAAATTAAAAGGAATCATGTAAACAAAAATATCAAAACAAAAAATTAAAATGATTTCACAGAGATTTAAGACGGGGGACATTTAAGATGGAGGACAGTAAACCTGTGAGTATTCCATTTCCTATTAATCCTATTAATCAGAAATTGTCTGCTGAACGGTATCCTAAAACAGAAAAAGAAATGCTAGTGCTGTTGGTAGATAATTAGAGTGGAACAGCAAAAGATGGTGAAATGCACCAACTTAAGGGGATGATCTTCAAATTATTGAAACAGAAAATGGAGCGCATAAATGTCACATAGAGGATGTAGCAACTAATACCATTTTTCTATGATCTTTGAAATGAATGTATTTACGTTCATGCAATACGGTGCACAAAAGCCTTTGAGTATGAATAGCCTTAAATTTTTAAAGAAAGTAGAATCATTACTAGGAAATGAGTTCTGAATGTTTTCTTAATTAATTAGTTATTGGATTGCCTATTAATAAATGTTTACTCGATATCATAGTAAAGCTAATTGATATTATGCTTGATTTTGGATAGATTCGGGTAGGTGCAAATTGCTTGCGCAAGGCGCAGATTCCTCTAGGTTTTCTAGGCAGACAAATGAATGAGTTATCATAAATTGGGTTAGCGTGAAGCTTAGCTTATAGTCTATGACAGATTGGGAAGTGGCGCAAGATCCAAAAGTTATGCATTCACTTTCAAATCAGCACACAGGTTTCTTGAGTAGCGTAAATACTTAAGAGGAAGGCCCAACTCTGGTATCCACATTAGTGCCATAGATATTAAGCTAGGCATTAGCTTCTGGTCTAGCCACAGACGGATCCTTAGTTTCTTGTTCACCATCTTTGAGTCTGCCACGATAAGTTAGTCGTCAGCAGGACTTTCAATGTCGTTGACTGGTTAAGTAATTAGCCTTATGCGGGCCACACAGAGCCATTCCTTACATGCAATTCTTAAACTACATTCAATATAATGGTCAAAAGTAAATTTTGGCTAATAAAAGTAAGACAATTATTTACCATTTTTAGTAGGGATAAGGTGTAAAATTACTATTGACAGTTTGACTATTGAAGAGTGTCATATTTAAGTAGAGTGTTCCCCACAGAGGCATGAAGCAAAGTTTTGTCGGTGAGATTTTGCAAGGTGTTGCTAAGTGGGAGATTTCCATGTGACCCCCACACTCTCACACTCCCACAAAGTTGGCCCAATTGAATCTTAGAAATTCAGGGAAGAGCTTAAACAATTGGTGTATTGGAGTTAATGCATTGGTTGTTTAGAGTGGAAGTAGGGCTTGCACATAAACAACTGGGGCATTGACTCATGGAAGGAAAAAAATTAGCAAACAAGAGTTGGCGGTTTTATCCATGTGGTTAGTGGTCTCCACCAAACTATTTCTACATATTTGATTATCATTATGAATTGATAAAAAGGGACATCACAACTTATTGTGTTGTAGGCAAGGTCATATAATTTGGGGACTTTAATGCAAGAACGACAAATAACCAAGCTCTTTATCTCTGTAAGGAAGAGGGGCATAATAGTAATTTGTTATGGTTAGAGAAATAAGAAAATCAGAGATGGAAAAGGATATCCCAAGACAGGAAAGGAGGTATTTCACAGTTTGGAGCAGAATTGTTGGGGATTTGCAGCCTTCATGATTTGATCATATGTAATGGCATCAGAATATGGCTGAACTCAAGGAATTTCACATGGCATACCTACAATGGGCAAAGCGTGGTGGACTACATCATTTGCTCACAAAGTGTCATACCAAGGATAATGGAGGTTGAAATAGGAAGTTATCCTATAGAAATGAAATATGATCATAGCCCTATATACATAAAGTTTGGAATGCAAAAAGTTGAACAACAAAGGACTAGTCCTCAACCACAAAAAAGTGAACTCTTAAGGAAAAATTCTTATGAATTGCGAGAATCAAGACATCTTTAAAACAATGCTTGAAAAACAAATACATGAAATAAAAATATTGGCAACCCCAGTAGAAAACAAAGTATAATTTAAGCAATGACAATTTGATGGGAAGAATCCATAAGGCTCTCATAGCCTGCAAAAGATCTAAGGTCAGAAGGGCTCCTAAAAATAGTTTTCCAGCAAATCTGTGGTATGATAAAGAGTGTAAAGCAGCAAAAAGAATGTTGAAAATTTCAGGAACGTGGAAAAAGCAAATTAAAAAATGTATAAAAAGTTAGTGAGATCTAAAAAAGAAGAGTACTTGAAAGTTAGATGGAGGGAATTAATCTCTCTTGGGAACCATAATCTAAGAGGTTTTTGGAGGGAATTGTAGTAGACTAGAACTGTAATGACCAAAACCAAAATGACAAGAAGTAACTAAGTTTTCACGATGGTAAATTTTTTTTTTTTTAAAAAACATAGTAATCAAATACAAAAGTTTCTCATCTATAAACCATTACAACATTTTTGTTTAATTTATCATAAACATGATTGCATTCTCATAAAGACTGAAAGAAATGATATTCATAATACATTTTGTTTTCTAACAAATGAAATTTTTCATGAAATAACAAATATCGGAAACATACCAATATCATGCATCTCGATTGTCAACCCTTCATGTTCAAGACTCGGCAATTCCTCAATATTAGGAAGAGAAAGTATCTTCAAGGAGCTTAACCTCCAACCACAGACCGTCGGTCTCCCGCACTCCTTCCTAACCGGAAGTGGCCCTACCCTACTCAAGAGGATAGACTTAGGATAACCATTGGTGTTTGCCATCTGAGCTCTAGTGTTGTAACCTACGTGTCTTGTTATCGCGCAGATCCCTAGATACCCTCTAGTCATGCACGACACTCCACAAGAAACGCCATCCAGTTACGGTGAACGTTCGATGCACTTGAGGATAGTACACCACCTTGGCCAAAGGATTTGTATTTAATTAGCGTTCTACAAACGCTTGAACTTGATTCACCCACCCTACTCGACTTGAACTGGTCGAAATCCTACAGTTTCCAATTTGTATCATTTGAACTAATTGACGACCTTGATACCCTCAAGGTTTTAGGATTCCCTCCTGTAATGGCGCTTGGCGCAATATTTACTCTAATCCCGAGTTCTTAGTTTCATATACACTTATTCGTGAAAAACACTGTTTACTAACGACCACCCTAAGTGGTTTCACAATTGTTTACTTATTTTCCCATGTTTGCCCAATACACTCGAATATCTAAAACGATATTCTGTTATCCCGGAATTCAAGGTTTCTAGACTCTTAAGGCCTACAAAACGAACTAAAAACGTCGCATGCATCAATAATCAAGATTCCACATGCGGGTATTCCACTCTACATTCCCGTCATAAAAGCATGGCGTTCTATGACACAAGTAAACTAACTCCCTACTTCGTTTTGAAGTCAATAATTTTGCATAAGTTATCGAGATGAGAATCACAGAATAAAACAATCAAAGATTTGGGCTCTTTCTTATGGGCTTAGAGATGACCAAACACGTGCTCGACCTCTAACAAAAGATAAAAGATGAAAACGTCTCAAGCTGGTTGCCACTACCATTTAGAAAATCAAACACATTAAAATTTATGTTGATCATGTTTTAAATCGGTGGTTTTAATCTCCCACACAACATGCGCGTGGAGCAACGCGATTTCTCACAATGGAGCTATTGTTCCAAGTGTTCTAAGAGCAATTTTTACGCTGATAACTCAGTCATAACGGAAACTCGTAATATTTTACATCGTTACTGATGGTTTGAAGTTTGTAGTTCACATTTGCATTATATAATGGTCATTCTTAGATGATTGAACATTGAGATCTATACTCTATCGTCTTACAACGTCAACCAAGTGAAATAATGATCTATATTCTAAGTTCTTGCATACTAATCAACAGCAGCAATATTGTCACTGAGGTTTCTTTTACCATAACACAGTAATAATACATTTATATTGATGAACTTCTCACAGAACCGCCGTAAAGGACATTATCATAATATCATATTCGTAGAAAATGTATTACCTTACCTTGGCAATAAAAGGCACAGCAATGCCGAAGACTCCCCTCTGCCCTCACTGCCGCTTTTCCTTATTTCTGTGCAGGCGACAAAGCACCTCCCTGTCTCTCCTCTTCTCTGACGTGTCCAACTCAGTTGAAACAGCGTTGCCCACTAGTCACTCTTCCCTCACACAGCGATTTGCTTCTCTATTAACTCTTTTCTTCTCCTACTAAACTACCCGTCCAACTTCTATGACTCTCTCTTTCACTTCTCAGATTTTCAACCCTTACTATTCTGCCATGTTTGTTTTCTTCCTCTCTAACAACGACTAACCTTCCTCTCCATTCCCAAGACTCTCTCCCCCGTCGGTTTCTTACTTTGCAGCCCTCTCCCAACTACCATCGAATCCCTTCTTTCCTTTCACCATCTAACTCTTCTAACTATCTCCGCCTAACTTCCCTACTTCGAAGGAACTTCTCTCCACAGTTTTCTTGCCACACAACGACGATTACTTCGCCCCATTCCCCACTCACCATCGAATCTCCTTCTCCCATCACTCTCTGCCGCGTTTTTAGAAGGAAACCGCTCCTCTTAGACTGCCGTTTGATAACCTCTCACAACAGCAACCTTTGATTTCGCTCCCTCATCTATGAAACTGTTTCAGCATTAATTCAATCGATTTTACTTCTATTACCACCGCTGAGTTGGCTCTCTCTCTCGCCCACGGTGAATTAAAATTCTACGCTCTCATAATGAGGCTAAACATAAAGGTTTGAAAGGGAAATGGTTCTGATAAAGTCGCAGTAAAGGAAGATATTAGTTCATGATGGACATAGTACACCACATGTTGAGGTTGCGTGACTTAACAAGCAACATGAATCTCAAAGGAAGAAGAGAATACATGGCATCAAATCTAAGCCATTCTTGCAAGGCATCTCGACATCACACATTGCCGGCATAAAGACACATTTCACGAAAACATGCATATGCCCAAAGGTTCAAGGTTTACCATGGTAACCATTTAACTCATTGAGACCGATCCATTCATGGTGAGAACTTCGTTGACCAAAACTCGCTTGAACACAAAGCATCTAATTCTTCAAAAGCAACTAAAAGCTTGAAAGTGAAGTTAAACTTGACAAGACGACAGTTAAGAAGTGTCTAAGGCAACGTTTGGCCAAAAGGAAAAGAGATAAAGACCAACTTAAATAAGGAAACTCAAGGTTAGATTGATAACAAATCGCGGTCGAAGCTAGAAGAAAAGACTCACGCGAAACGACGTCCAAATTAAATTATATCACGTTAAGGCTTCAAATCGGCATTCGTCGATCTACGCGAAAAGAAAATATTCGCAACATAAATTTGACGCGATTTACGACAATCACGACGGATTGATCGTATCGCAAATGAATTCTTACAATGTTAGACGCTCAAGGTCGACTTCTCGCAATTTCGACTTCGAGACAAGATCTGCAAATTCGCCACAAGATGACTCAATAAATACTTATATACGTAAATATTAAACATCCCAAATACGTCGACTTGCTATTAGGAACTTACGACGCCATCAACGACTCCAAGATTCTACAAGACGACTTTCGACTAGGATGTTATACTTTATCCTTTGGCGTCGACATCAAATTAACTACCCAAACCGACAAGCAAGACTTACTTGTTGGTTCCCAGGTTTATCTATCTGTTTGGCGATCTCAGTGACAAAACACCCGGGGTTAATTTCCAGAGTCTATACTCCCTCTCGAAGATACTTTCTCTTCCCGTCGGACACGGTCCACCTGTTCCTACATCGACAAACTCGCATACAATTTTGTGGTCAAAGCATCTATGATCCAAATATAATATATTCAAACATCATTGCATTTATTATAAAGACATTAGTCTACATTTCACCTTGATCAATAGATTCCGCAATTTCATATTACAACTTTGTAAGATAAATCCTTAGTTTTCAAGTCGTTCACAACATAGTAATTAACTGAAATTTGTAAGAAAGTAAATAGCATCATTGTTTTCAAAAGGAGGGATGTAACATATCCTTCCCCTTTAAAAATCATCGTCCCCGATGATTAAGTTTATCAAGCAAAAATTTAAACTTAAAACAAACTTTCTATTAAGCAACATTAATGTCTTTAAAAAGTTTTGGAAATCTTTGATAAATGTCTTTGTAGTCTTCCCAAGTGGCGCTATCCTCGCCATATTGGTCCCACTGTATTTTGCATTGCAAAACTTCTCGATTACGTAAACGAAGTTTATGCATTTCGAGCACCTTGAGTGGCTCGATCACAACCACCCCGGGTTCTTGCATCTGTAAGGAATTCCAGTTAAGGATGTGGTTATTACCCACAAAATATTTCTTTAAATACGAAACATGAAAAACATTATGCATCTTAGACAAGGCTGGAGGTAGAGCAACTTTGTAGGCAACCGGATTAATAATTTCAAGAACTTCGAAAGGTCCGACATAACGAGGAGCCAATTTCGAAGATTTACCAAACTTAATAGAACTCTTTTGGGGTTTCACCCGCAAAAGCACCTTCTTGCCAACAGAGAAGTGTCTAGGCACTCGTTTGCGATCAGCATAACTCTTTTGCCTGTCATTGGCTTCTGCCAACCTCTTCCTAATCACTTTAACTTTTTCTTCCATATCAGCAAGCATTTCAGGTCCAATGCTTATCCTATCTTCCAGCTTATCCCAGCTTATAGGAGTTCTGCATTTCCTTCCATATAATGCTTCAAATGGCGCCATCTTAATGGCAGAATGATAGGAGTTGTTATAGGCAAACTCGACAAGAGGTAGATATTCCTCCCATCTATATTGCTGATCCATGCAATACATTCTCAAAAGGTCTTCTAATACTTGGTTCACTCTTTCTGTTTGTCCATCAGTTTCAGGATGATATGCAGTACTTACATTCAATTTAGTCCCTAATGCAGAAAATAAGGTTTGCCAAAATCGTGAAGTTATCCGAGCATCTCTATCAGATATTATCTTTTCAGGTACCCCATGCAGTCTGAAAATCTCTTGCACAAATTTTCGAGCCAAAAGATGTGCTCCATCTGTCAAGTTTCCCGATATGAAATGTGCAACCTTGGTTAGTTTATCCACAACCACCAATATTGCATCATGCCTATTCTTAGACATTGGCAACCCCTGGACAAAATCCATACTAATAACTTGCCATTTCCATTCTGGAATATCATGTGGGTACAACAACCTAGCAGGATGTTGGTGTTCTGCCTTCACTCTCTGACACTCCAAACAACTAGCTACAAACTTTGCAGCATCGCTTTTCATTCCTTTCCAGAAATATAACTGCTTGACATCAGCTAACAGTTTTGTCACACCAGGGTGTCCAGAGTAGGGAGCACAGTGAACTTCCTTCCACACAAGGTTTCTAAGTTCCTCTGAATCAGGGACATAAATTCTTCCCTTGAATCTCAGCAATCCATCGGATTCAAAATTGAATCCGTCATATCTTGGGTCCTTAGGGTTTAGATGCAGAGCCTGTTTCACTTGTTCACAATACTCATCCCCAGATAAGTTTTGCAATACCAAGTCTTTAAAGTTAGCATGAATGGAAATTATAGAGGCTATATGCCTTCTTCTGCTTAAGGCATTCGCTACTCGGTTTTCCTTGCCCTTGATATAAGAAATTTCAAAATCATAATCTGATATGAGTTCCAGCCATCTCCTTTGCCTTGCATTGAGATTAGGTTGTGTGAATATGTAGCGAAGGCTTTGGTGATCAGATTTTAAAATAAATGTCCTTCCCAACAAGTAATGTCGCCACATCTGAAGGGCGTGAACCACTGCGGCCATCTCTAGGTCATGAGGAGCGTAGTTCTGCTCATAATTTTTCAGCTTCCTTGACTAATAGGCTACTACTCTGCCATCTTGCATAAGCACACCTCCCAATCCTTCTCCCGAGGCATCAGTGATAACCTCAAACTCTCCCTCAGGATCTGGAACTTTCAGAATTGGAGCGGTTGTTAATTTTTCTTTTAACAAGTCAAAGGCCTTTTGACATTCATCCGTCCAAACGAACCTTTTTCCTTTCCTCTGTAAAGAGGTAATGGGACTAGCAATGCTTGAGAAATTCAACACAAATTTCCTGTAATACCCTGCCAAACCCATGAAACTTCGTACCTCTGACACATTAGTAGGTTCAGGCCATTCCATAATAGCTTTTATTTTGGCCGGATCAACTGATATCCCATCGGCTGATATTATGTGCCCTAAATACTGTACCTCTTTCTGAAAGAAAGTGCACTTGGAGAGTTTCGCATACAGCTTATGCTCTCTTAATCGCTGCAAGACTATTTGAAGATGTCATGCATGCTCCTCTTCATCCTTGGAATAGATCAGAATATCGTCAATGAAGACTAGTACAAACTTATCGAGACAATCTCTGAATACACTATTCATGAGATTCATGAAAGTAGCAGGTGCGTTGGTCAATCCAAATGGTAACACCGTGAACTCATAATGACCATACCTCATTCTAAAAGCTGTTTTGGGAATGTCTTCGTCTCTTAACCTTAACTGATGGTATCCAGATCTCAGATCTATCTTGGAAAAGACCGATGCGCCACGCATTTGGTCAAATAGATCATCAATTCGTGGCAAGGGATACTTGTTCTTTATAGTTGCCTTATTAAGCATCCTATAGTCTATGCACAGCCTGAGAGTTCCATCTTTCTTTTTGACAAAGATAACCGGAGCTCCCCACGGTGATACACTTGGCCTAATCAAATTCTTAGACAAAAGCTCCTGCAACTGAGCTTTTAATTCCATAAGCTCCGTGGTAGTCATACGATACGGAGCTTTAGAAATTGGCTCCGATCCTGGTTTAATATCTATACCAAAGTCAAAAGTTCTCTTCGGAGGCAAGCCAGGTAACTCCTCAGGAAATACATCTCTGAAATTACACAGAAATGGATATCTTTCCTCAAAAGATTGCTTCTCCGAGGTTTCCTCTACTAAGTCCATCTTAACTGCAAAAAGTTGACACCCCTTTCGCCTAGCCCGCTTCAATTGTTTTGAAGAAATGGATCTAATCTTTATTTCCCTCTGAATTCCTTGGAGATTTACAGTTTTGCCCATTTCATCTAGACACTCAATGGTTTTATTAAAACAATCTACTTTGGCTCGATGTTTCCACAACCAGTTCATTCCTAGGATGACGTCGTAGGACCCTAAAGGTGCTACGTATAAGTTTGCCTCAGTGGTGAAGTTAGAAACATCAATCCTAGCTTCGAACAAACATTGCTCTACCTGAGCCTTTGAATTATTTGCATACTCTACTGTCCAAGGTTTTGACATATAGCCAGCTTTTCTAGAAAATTTACTTAGAATTCTAGGTGACACAAAAATTTTTGTTGCACCAGTATCAAATAGAATAGAAACAGGAACACCAAATAAGGTACCTATCATCTCAATAGGAGTGATCTGAAACTCTGCTTGCCGATTATCAAGAGCGGCATGAATCCTTTGCTGAAAGGCTTCCTGTTGTGAAGGAAGCTCCGTGTTCCTGGGCCTCCCATTCGGCTTCTTGTTGGGGCAACAGTTGGCATAATGATCTCCTCCACAAGAGAAACATCCTCCTATAGGTCCTCGCTTCTTAGATGGCCTACTTGCAGAATCACCATTCTTCTTAAAATTTGCATTTCTCTTAAAATCTTCACCCCTGCGGTCATTACCAAATCCTCCTTGATTCTTTCGATTTCCCCTATCAAATCTCTTGTTTCCAAATCCCTTATCATTTTTCCTTTTAAAAGACTGATCATTATAGTTCTTGTCAAACTTCCTGCATTTCTTGTCACGGTATGCGGAGATAGACTTTATCTTCTGCTCCTGTTTTATTGCCTTTTCATAAACTTGATCCATTGTGCTTGGACCATGCACCTCCACCTCACCGCCGATCTGAGGATTGAGTCCCATGATGAACTTTCTGATTCGGAACCTTTCGTCCTTTTGGTATTGGGGTACATACTTTAGTAGCCTAGTGAATTTTTCTGCGTACTCAATCACAGATAATTCACCTTGCCTGAGGTTCTGGAAGTCCGTTAACTTCTGATCAAAATACAACTGTGGTAACCACCGTTTACGGAATAGTTCCACGAACTCGTCCCATGTCACCTTCAAGGGACTTAGTTCCAACTCCATTTTCTTATTCATCCACCAAGTGGATGCTTCCCCAGACAGCTGATAGGCTCCCCACACGGCTTTTGTAACCTCAGAGTAGTTTCTGATCTCAAAATATTTCTCCATCTTCGTCAACCATGCTTCAGCTGCATCTCCAGTTTTTGTTCCATCGAACTTCGGAGGATTAACCTTCTTCATATCCTTAGACAACTCTAAGGCAAGTTTATCCTTGGTTCTCCTTTGGGCTTCACTGTCATCATGATGTTCACTTGACGTGCCATCTTCCCAATGTTTACTCTTGCTTGTGAAGTGAGAGTTCTCGTTTCCATCCTCTGTGTTACCAGTTTCATCTATTTTCCTCTCTAGTTTGTTCAGTCTTTCCTTGGTTTCAGTGAGCATGTTGAGGATCCTATCCAACTTGTCAGTGGAATTTTCCCGAGAGTTATGACCTTCCCGATCCTCCCCCTCGTTAAACCCTGATTGGTCCATGCTAATTTAGTTTCACACCTGTTTACACATATACTAATCAGTTTTCTGCTTATTAATTTAAACACCATCAAAAGAACACAACATTTGATCATATTCATAATTGCTCTCAAGCCAAAATTTTGTCTTTATTCATTTTGCAAAATTGTTTCAACAACATAAGAGATAGACAAATCTCATGTTTCTACATAGTGTTATCTAGTGGAGTGTAACCTTCGGATTCATTGTCCGACACATAATTACGAGGTGTATACCCCTCAGACTCACTATCTGAAGATAACTCGATAATCTCAGCTCTAGGCACTACACGAGGATCTCTAGTGATCATGGGTATAGTACTAGGTACAATCTCAGGTACACTAACAGGTACACTATCAGTTTCAATCCAGGAGCAACGGTCGATCATGGTTCGAACCGCCATCTCTGCTCCCTCTAGGAGTTCTCTCCTAACTCGCTTAAGTCATGACATTGCATTGGCTAATGTTTCCACATCATCAAGCCAAATGTCATTCTCGTCATTGGTTTTCTCTATGGTCTTGACCATCGCAAGTCGTTTCTGCTTAGCTTGTAGATAACGCTTCTTACCCGCGAAGGATTTTCTTGCAGTTCTCTTGGTGTATACCATCCTGGCACAATAAACCAAATCATTAGCTACCCGCATAATGATGATTTCCTAATCAGGTTAGTGGACTCATCAGCCCTAGTGCTGAACCTGGCTAGCTCTGATACCATATGTAACGACCAAAACCAAAATGACAAGAAGTAACTAAGTTTTCATGATGGTAAAATTTTTTTTTTTTAAAAAACATAGTAATCAAATACAAAAGTTTCTCATCTATAAACCATTACAACATTTTTGTTTAATTTATCATAAACATGATTGCATTCTCATAAAGACTGAAAGAAATGATATTCATAATACATTTTGTTTTCTAACAAATGAAATTTTTCATGAAATAACAAATATCGGAAACATACCAATATCATGCATCTCGATTGTCAACCCTTCACGTTCAAGACTTGGCAGTTCCTCAATATTAGGAAGAGAAAGTATCTTCAAGGAGCTTAACCTCCAACCATAGACCGTCGGTCTCCCGCACTCCTTCCTAACCGGAAGTGGCCCTACCCTACTCAAGAGGATAGACTTAGGATAACCATTGGTGTTTGCCATCTGAGCTCTGGTGTTGTAACCTACGTGTCTTGTTATCGCGCAGATCCCTAGATACCCTCTAGTCATGCACGACACTCCACAAGAAACGCCATCCAGTTACGGTGAACGTTCGATGCACTTGAGGATAGTACACCACCTTGGCCAAAGGATTTGTATTTAATTAGCGTTCTACAAACGCTTGAACTTGATTCACCCACCCTACTCGACTTGAACTGGTCGAAATCCTACAGTTTCCAATTTGTATCATTTGAACTAATTGACGACCTTGATACCCTCAAGGTTTTAAGATTCCCTCCTGTAATGGCGCTTGGCGCAATATTTACTCTAATCCCGAGTTCTTAGTTTCATATACACTTATTCGTGAAAAACACTATTTACTAACGACCACCCTAAGTGGTTTCACAATTGTTTACTTATTTTCCCATGTTTGCCCAATACACTCGAATATCTAAAACGATATTCTGTTATCCCGGAATTCAAGGTTTCTAGACTCTTAAGGCCTACAAAACGAACTAAAAACGTCACATGCATCAATAATCAAGATTCCACATGCGGGTATTCCACTCTACATTCCCGTCATAAAAGCATGGCGTTCTACGACACAAGTAAACTAACTCCCTACTTCGTTTTGAAGTCAATAATTTTGCATAAGTTATCGAGATGAGAATCACAGAATAAAACAATCAAAGATTTGGGCTCTTTCTTATGGGCTTAGAGATGACCAAACATGTGTTCGACCTCTAACAAAAGATAAAAGACGAAAACGTCTCAAGCTGGTTGCCACTACCATTTAGAAAATCAAACACATTAAAATTTATGTTGATCATGTTTTAAATCGGTGGTTTTAATCTCCCACACAACATGCGCGTGGAGCAACGCGATTTCTCACAATGGAGCTATTGTTCCAAGTGTTCTAAGAGCAATTTTTACGCTAATAACTCAGTCATAACGGAAACTCGTAATATTTTACATCGTTACTGATGGTTTGAAGTTTGTAGTTCACATTTGCATTATATAATGGTCATTCTTAGATGATTGAACATTGAGATCTATACTCTATCGTCTTACAACGTCAACCAAGTGAAATAATGATCTATATTCTAAGTTCTTGCATACTAATCAATAGCAGCAATATTGTCACTGAGGTTTCTTTTACCATAACACAGTAATAATACATTTATATTGATGAACTTCTCACAGAACCGCCGTAAAGGACATTAGCATAATATCATATTCGTAGAAAATGTATTACCTTACCTTGGCAATAAAAGGCACAGCAATGCCGAAGACTCCCCTCTGCCCTCACTGCCGCTTTTCCTTATTTCTGTGCAGGCGACAAAGCACCTCCCTGTCTCTCCTCTGCTCTGACGTGTCCAACTCAGTTGAAACAGCGTTGCCCACTAGTCACTCTTCCCTCACACAGCGATTTGCTTCTCTATTAACTCTTTTCTTCTCCTACTAAACTACCCGTCCAACTTCTATGACTCTCTCTTTCACTTCTCAGATTTTCAACCCTTACTATTCTGCCATGTTTGTTTTCTTCCTCTCTAACAACGACTAACCTTCCTCTCCATTCCCAAGACTCTCTCCCCCGTCGGTTTCTTACTTCGCAGCCCTCTCCCAACTGCCATCGAATCCCTTCTTTCCTTTCACCATCTAACTCTTCTAACTATCTCCGCCTAACTTCCCTACTTCGAAGGAACTTCTCTCCGCAGTTTTCTTGCCACACAACGACGATTACTTCGCCCCATTCCCCACTCACCATCGAATCTCCTTCTCCCATCACTCTCTGCCACGTTTTTAGAAGGAAACCGCTCCTCTTAGACTGCCATTTGATAACCTCTCACAATAGCAACCTTTGATTTCACTCCCTCATCTATGAAACTGTTTCGGCATTAATTCCATCGATTTTACTTCTATTACCACCGCTGAGTTGGCTCTCTCTCTCTCGCCCACGGTGAATTAAAATTCTACGCTCTCATAATGAGGCTAAACATAAAGGTTTGAATGGGAAATGGTTCTGATAAAGTCGCGGTAAAGGAAGATATTAGTTCATGATGGACATAGTACACCACATGTTGAGGTTGCGCGACTTAACAAGCAACATGAATCTCAAAGGAAGAAAAGAATACATGGCATCAAATCTAAGCCATTCTTGCAAGGCATCTCGACATCACACATTGCCGGCATAAAGACACATTTCACGAAAACATGCATAGGCCCAAAGGTTCAAGGTTTACCATGGTAACCATTTAACTCATTGAGACCGATCCATTCATGGTGAGAACTTCGTTGACCAAAACTCGCTTGAACACAAAGCATCTAATTCTTCAAAAGCAACTAAAAGCTTGAAAGTGAAGTTAAACTTGACAAGACGACGGTTAAGAAGTGTCTAGGGCAACGTTTGGCCAAAAGGAAAAGAGATAAAGACCAACTTAAATAAGGAAACTCAAGGTTAGATTGATAACAAATCGCGGTCGAAGCTAGAAGAAAAGACTCACGCGAAACGACGTCCAAATTAAATTATATCACGTTAAGGCTTCAAATCGGCATTCGTCGATCTACTGAAAAGAAAATATTTGCAACATAAATTCGATGCGATTTACGACAATCACGACGGATTGATCGTATCGCAAATGAATTCTTACAATGTTAGACGCTCAAGGTCGACTTCTCGCAATTTCGACTTCGAGACAAGATCTGCAAATTCGCCACAAGATGACTCAATAAATACTTATAGACGTAAATATTAAACATCCCAAATACGTCGACTTGCTATTAGGAACTTACGACGCCATCGACGACTCCAAGATTCTACAAGACGACTTTCGACTAGGATGTTATACTTTATCCTTTGGCGTCGACATCAAATTAACTACCCAAACCGACAAGCAAGACTTACTTGTTGGTTCCCAGGTTTATCTATCTGTTTGGCGATCTCAGTGACAAACACCCGTGGTTAATTTCCAGAGTCTATACTCCCTCTCGAAGATACTTTCTCTTCCCGTCGGACACGGTCCACCTGTTCCTGCATCGACAAACTCGCATACAATTTTGTGGTCAAAGCATCTATGATCCAAATATAATATATTCAAACATCATTGCATTTATTATAAAGACATTAGTCTACATTTCACCTTGATCAATAGATTCCGCAATTTCATATTACAACTTTGTAAGATAAATCCTCAGTTTTCAAGTCGTTCACAACATAGTAATTAACTGAAATTTGTAAGAAAGTAAATAGCATCATTGTTTTCAAAAGGAGGGATGTAACAAGAACAATCATTGAGAATAATATCATAGACATCCAATGGTTAGAATATGCTAAAATGTTGTATGAAAGAGACCAAGATAAAATCTCCCCTCCGGTAATTTACACTAGAGTTAAACTTTTCTCTACAAGGGATATCAAAGAAGGAATTAAAAAGTTGGCGACGAGGAAAGCTAGGGACATAGATGGTTTGTAGGTAGAATACTTGAAATGGGGCTTAGAAGCCTTGGCATTGCATATTAAAAAGATATTTAATAGGGTCATTCAACATGGTTTCCCAACAAATTAGACAACAAGCATTAACATCCCTCTCCACAAGAGTGGTGATGTTAACAAACCATCAAATTATCGGACTATAATGATTAATCCCCTTTTTGGGAAGCTCTTTAGAAGCATGGTAGAACATAGATTTAGCCTTTGGGAAGAGAAGGAGGATAAGAAGGAAAAAGGATAAGTAGGTTTTAGGCCAAAGTACTCTATAATTGACCATTGGATCACTCTCAGACATATGGTTGAAATTTATTGGGATAAACATGAGGAAGAAGTTTTCTCTTATTTTATAGACTTCAAAAAGGTGTTTGACATGATGCCTAGAACTAAACTTTGGGCTAGAATGGAAGAACTAGGAATACCAGAAAAATATAGGGTTGTTGTTCACAGGCTCTATGATCAAGTTCAAGCCAAAATCAAAACAAGGGATGGCTTATCTGAGTGTTTTGGGAGAAACATTGGAGTCAAACAGGGGTGGCCATTGTTCCCCACTTTGTTTGGGTTATACATAGATAAGTTAGAGGAGTGGATAGACAAGCGGGGTTGAGGTGGTGTCCACTTGGCCACCTATGTGGTTAAGCTGCTGCTATACGCAGATGACCTTACTTTAATGGAAAAACAACACATAGTCTACAAGAACATCTAAAAGCTCTAGAGTTATTCTATCATGAAGTGGGGATGCAAATAAACATTAGCAAAACCAAGGTCATGATCTTTACTTTGAGAAGAACTAGGAAGCAAATAAATTTTGAGCTTCAAGGAAGCTCTTTGCAAATGGTAAATGAATACAAGTATCTGGGCCTTGATTTCCACAATAATCTTAGTTGGGAGACTTGTGGGAAAAAAACACAAGGAGACTATAAATATTTATACACAATTCAAAATAGATGTAGATTAGCGGAGTTATGGGATTGGAAAACAAAGAAGAAACTTTTTGGGCTACTTGTTATGCCTATGTTACTACATGGTTGTGAAGTTTTGGGCAGCAACACATCATCTTTGAAATGGAGACAAATATAACTTTAGATTACAGAGACACCCAATCACACGCGATTTCAAAATAAAGCATAGTCCCATATGAGTTCATTTTAGTTGAAGCTGAAGCATTTCCAGTTGAAGCAGTGGCTCTAACTCGGTTGTTTGGTTATTTGAAGAGAATTGAAAACATGGAGGGACACCACTGGCCCAAAATTGTGGTGGAGGAAAATTTAACTAAAAGGAAGAGCACATGGATGAAAAAAATGCTAAGTGGATGAATAAATGGGACATCAACATGTAGTAGTGCTCAAACACAACGGTAGAAATTAAAATGTATGTAGTTGAGAATGTTAAAGCAACCATGTGGACAAAACAACTTGGGTGAAGAAGAGAATATTATGTCAAACAATTTAATCCCACATGTGGCCATGTGTAACATCCAAAATCTGAAATGACAAGAAGTAACTAAGTTTTCATGACGGTAAAATTTTTTTTAACTAGGTAATCAAATACATAAAAACTCATCTAAATTCCATTACAACATTTTTCATTTTATCATAAACATGATCTCATTTTCATAAAGCTCGAAGAAATGATATACATAAAACACTTTGTTTTCTAGCAAATGAAATTTTCTTGAAACAACAAATATTGGAAACATACCATTATCATGCATCTCGATTGTCAACCCATCACGTTCAAGACTCGGCAATTCCTCAGTATTTGGAAGAGAAAGTATCTTCAAGGAGCTAACCTCCAACCACAGACCGTCGGTCTCCCGCACTCCTTCCTAACCGGAAGTGGCCCTACCCTACTCAAGAGGATAGACTTAGGATAACCATCGGTGTTTGCCATCTGAGCTCTGGTGTTGTAACCTACGTGTCTTGTTATCGTACAGATCCCTAGATACCCTCTAGTCATGCACGACACTCCACAAGAAATGCCATCTAGTTATGGTGAATGTTCGATGCACTTGAGGATAGTACACCACCTTGGCCAAAGGATTTGTATTTAGTTAGCGTTCTAAAAATGCATGAACTTGGTTCACCCACCCTACTCGACTTGAACTGGTCGAAATCCTACAGTTTCCAATTTGTATAATTTGAACTAATTGACGACCTTGATGACCTCAAGGATTTAGGATTCCCTCCTGTAATAGCGCATGGCACAATAATTACTCTAATCCCGAGTTCATAGTTTCAAAACCCATTTTCATGTAAAAACATTGTTTATAAGCGCCCACTCCTAAGTGGTTTCTTAATCGATTACTCGGTTCCCATGTTTTTCACAACACACTCTAGAATCTCGATATATTCCCATTATCTTGAAATTCAGGGGTTCTAGACTCTTAAGGTCTGCAAATCATTACTAGAGTTGTCGCATGCAACGTAATCTGAATTCAGTATGCGGGTTTCCCACTCTACTGCTTGAAACAACATCATGACGATTCTCGATCATTACTAATGCTTTAGCTTCCTACTCCTCTTACTGTGTCATTTAGTTTCACATGATTCAAAAGATAAGGGTCAAAATAAGATATAATTGGTTTTGGAATCTTCCTTATGATAAATGGAGGTGACCATCCGTAGGATCGACCTCAACTAAAATACAAGACGATAAGGTCACTAGCTGGTTACAGCGACCTCTCCGGTTGCAAAATACACTAAAGTTTACGTCCCAAACGTGTTCTAAATTGGAGGTTTTAAACTCCTACACTACATGCATGTGGAGCAAAATGTTTCCTTGCTGTGGAGCTATCTTTTCAAGTGTTTCAAGGGTCGTTTTGAGTTGATAAAACAGTCTTAATGGATAGCCTTCGCACATACTTTATTTCTAACCATTCAAAGAATGTAATTTACAATTTGCAACAAGTGGTGTTCATTCCTAAATGTATGCAAAATAGAAACTGTGTTCCATCCTCACACGGTGTCTTGTATGTCAAACAAGAATGTAGTTTTTCGCATTTTAACAAACAACAATCCTACAATTTCTGAGTTTTCCAATTAACAATACACAACAATGATACCTTATAATGGATAGACAGCACACAGAATTCATAATAGAATTACGTGGTCTTTCATTCTACTCATAATAAACGTATTTAACTATCGCAGTCATGAAACTTACTTTCTTACTAGACTAAATTGTGAGAAGAAGACAAAGGGAATGAACCTGTGGATGATGACGGTGGTTGCTATGGCAAACACTACTTCCCCACTTAGCTAGTCGTCCTCCTCTCTGCCTGGTAACTTCACAGAAGCTTCCACACGTGCTTTTCTGCCGTTTCTCCTCAAGACGACGATGGACTTCCATAGTTACTACTCCCACTTCTCAATTCTCACACTGCCGTATTCCTACTCTTCTCACACTGCCGTATTCCTACTCTTCTCACACTGCCGTATTCCTACTCTTCTCACGATGCGGAAGCCCCTCTTTTCTCTCAACTCTCCTCTCACAATAACTCTCTAAAAATTGCCCACACTCTTCTCATGCAGGCGTCAGTAACTCTCCTATTCTCTGCCGGTTCGCCCTCAGCATAACGATAGACCTCTCTCTGCAACTCTCCTCACTGTTTGATCCTTCTTTCCTCGTCGTTTTTCTTTCCTACTCTTCCTCGATATCCCACTAAGCTCTCCGCCCTCTCTCTGATGAAGGCTCCCCACTAATACATCAACTGTCCTCCCTTTTACCCATGTAAGCCTCCTCCAAAACTCTCCTTTCACAGCGTAAAAACCACTTCCTAAAACTCTCCTTTCACCCCCGCAGAATCTCTCTTCCACTTCGCAGTTCTAACTGCCCCGTCCAACTCTCTCCAGCAGTTACTTCTCCTTTCCCACAACGTAGACCTCTCTCCTCCGTCGTTTCTCTCCCCCACTGACGTTTCTCCCCACCAATGCCGTCGCCACTCCCATTTCCCAACTGCCTTTCTCTCCATCTCCGCGGCATTATTCCCACTCAGTAATAAACCACAACCGCTCAGCAGAAACTCCGCTCTACCTGCTACATTACTCATGTTTCCAAACCAATCACCGTGCCACTACACTCCCGTGGTAACTCTAAAAGGTTTACGGTTAACTCCTTGCACCAAAGTAGCTAGTCGTCCTATTCACGCCATGGCAAAATTAGTTAGGCATTAAATGACAACAGAATTATGTCTGAATCAGGGAAATTGATTTAGCTGAGAATAATCGACTACATAGACTTAAAATGCCCGCAAGAGAGATTAAGGCTCCTAAGGTGACATGGCTTGTTAAAGGACATACTATTCTATCCTTATTGAAACAAAAGGCCTCAACTACCAAAACCAACTTAATAATTGAATTGAGGAGTTAAACCTTGACATGGCGGTGGTTACGAAATGGTTTGAGCAACGTTGGAGTCGAGAAGGAAAGAGAGACAAAGACTAGAAGAAAAGACTCACGCTACGAAGACAAAAATAAATTATTCCACGCTAAGGCTACAAATCGACATTCGTCGATCTATGCGAAAAGAATAACTTCACAACACAAGTTTGACGCGTTTTACGACAATCGCGATGGATTGATCGTAACACGAACGAGTTCTTACAACGTTAGATGCACAAAACTGACTTCTCACATTTTTTCTATTACAAGACATGATTTACAATTTTGCCACAAAATGGTTCACTAAATACTTATAAATGAAAATATTAAACGTCTATATAAGTCGACTTGCTATTATGGACTTACGACGCCATCAACGACTCCAAGATTCTACAAGATGACTTTCGACTAGGATGTTATACTTTATCCTTTGACTTCGACATCTAGTTACTAATCCCAACCGACAAACAAGACTAACTGGTTGGTTTCAAGGTTTATCTACCTGTTTGGCAATCTCAGTAACAAACACCCATGGTTAATTTCCAGAGTCTATACTCTCTCTCGAAGATACTTTCTCTTCCGTCGAACATGGTCCACCTATTCCTGCATCGACAGACTCGCATACAATTTTGTGGTCAAAGCATCTATGATCCAAATATAATATATTCAAACATCATTGCATTTATTATAAAGATATTTAGTCTACAATTCACCTTGATCGTAATCAATAGATTCCGCAATTTCATATAACAACTTTGTAAGATAAATTGTCAGTTTTCTTGTCGTTCTCAACATAGTAATTTACTAAAATTTGCAAGAAAGTAAATAGCATAATTGTTTTCAAAAGGAGGGATGTAACATATCCTTCCCCTTTAAAAATCATCGTCCCCGATGATTAAGTTTATCAAGCAAAAATTTAAACTTAAAACAAACTTTCTATAATGCAACATTAATGTCTTTAAAAAGTTTTGGAAATCTTAGATAAATGTCTTTGTAGTCTTCCCAAGTGGTGCTATCCTCACCATATTGGTCCCACTGTATTTTGTATTGCAAAACTTCTCGATTACGTAAACGAAGTTTACGCATTTCGAGCACCTTGAGTGGCTCGATCACAACCACCCCGAGTTCTTGCATCTGTAAGGAATTCCAATTAAGGATGTGGTTATTACCTACAAAATATTTCTTTAAATACGAAACATGAAAAACATTATGCATCTTAGACAAGGCTGGAGGTAGAGCAACTTTGTAGGCAACCGGATTGATAATCTCAAGAACTTCGAAAGGTCCGACATAACGAGGAGCCAATTTCGAAGATTTACCAAACTTAATAGAACTCTTTTGGGGTTTCACCCACAAAAGCACCTTCTCACCAACAGAGAAGTGTCTAGGCACTCGTTTGCGATCTGCATAACTCTTTTGCCTGTCATTGGCTTCTGCCAACCTCTTCCTAATCACTTTAACTTTTTCTTCCATATCAGCAAGCATTTTAGGTCCAATGCTTATCCTATCTTCCAGCTTATCCCAGCTTATAGGAGTTCTGCATTTCCTTCCATATAATGCTTCAAATGGCGCCATCTTAATGGCAGAATGGTAGGAGTTGTTATAGGTAAATTTGACAAGAGGTAGATATTCCTCCCATCTGTATTGCTGATCCATGCAATACATTCTCAAAAGGTCTTTCAATACCTGGTTCACTCTTTCTGTCTGTCCATCAGTTTCGGGATGATAAGCAGTACTTACATTCAGTTTAGTCCCTAATGCAGAAAATAAGGTTTGCCAAAACCGTGAAGTTATCCGAGCATCTCTATCAGATATTATCTTTTCAGGTACCCCATGTAGTCTGAAAATTTCTTGCACAAATTTTCGAGCCAAAAGATGTGCTCCATCTGTCAAATTTCTCGGTATGAAATGTGCAACCTTGGTTAGTTTATCCACAACAACCAATATTGCATCATGCCTATTCTTAGACATTGGTAACCCCTGGACAAAATCCATACTAATAACTTGCCATTTCCATTCTGGAATATCATGTGGGTACAACAACCCAGCAGGATGTTGGTGTTCTGCCTTAACTCTCTGACACTCCAAACAACTAGCTACAAACTTTGCAGCATCACTTTTCATTCCCTTCCAAAAATATAACTGCTTGACATCAGCTAACAGTTTTGTTACACTAGGGTGTCCAGAGTAAGGAGCACAGTGAACTTCCTTCCACACAAGGTTTCTAAGTTCTACTGAATCAGGGACATAAATTCTTCCCTTGAATCTCAGCAATCCATCGGATTCAAAACTGAATCCATCATATCTTGGGTCCTTAGGGTTGAGGTGTAGAGCCTGTTTCACTTGTTCATAATACTCATCCCCAGATAAGTTTTGCAATACTAAATCTTTAAAGTTAGCATGTATAGAGATTATAGAGGCTATATGCCTTCTTCTACTTAAGGCATCTGCTACTTAGTTTTCCTTGCCCTTGATATAAGAAATTTCAAAGTCATAATCTGATATGAGTTCTAGCCATCTCCTTTGCCTTGCATTGAGATTAGGTTGTGTGAATATGTAGCGAAGGCTTTGGTGATCAGATTTTAAAATAAAAGTCCTTCCCAACAAGTAATGTCGCCACATCTGAAGGGCGTGAACCACTGCTACCATCTCTAAGTCATGAGGAACATAGTTCTGCTCATAATTTTTCAGCTTCCTTGACTCATAGGCTACTACCCTGCCATCTTGCATAAGCACACCTCCCAATCCTTCCCCCGAGGCATCAGTGATAACCTCAAACTCTCCCTCAGGATCAGGAACTTTCAAAATTGGAGCGGTTGTTAATTTTTCTTTTAACAAGTCAAATGCCTTTTGACATTCAACCGTCCAAACAAACCTTTTTCCTTTTCTCTGCAATGAGGTGATAGGACTAGCAATGCTTGAGAAATTCAGCACAAATTTCCTGTAATACCCTGCCAAACCCATGAAACTTCAGACTTCTGACACATTGGTAGGTTCAGGTCATTCCATAATAGCTTTTATTTTGGCCGGATCAACTAATATCCCATCGGCTGATATTATGTGCCCTAAATACTGTACCTCTTTCTGAAAGAAAGTGCACTTGGAGAGTTTCGCATACAGCTTATGTTC
Organism: Cunninghamia lanceolata; assembly: GCA_027924645.1. Classification (NCBI taxonomy): domain Eukaryota; kingdom Viridiplantae; phylum Streptophyta; class Pinopsida; order Cupressales; family Cupressaceae; genus Cunninghamia; species Cunninghamia lanceolata. Next base: position 305,421 of record BSBN01001491.1, read on the forward strand.
TCTTAATCGTTGCAACACTATTTGAAGATGTCATGCATGCTCCTCTTCATCCTTGGAATAGATTAGAATATCATCAATGAAGACTAGTACAAACTTATCGAGACAATCTCTGAATACACTATTCATGAGATTCATGAAAGCAGCAGGTGCGTTGGTCAATCCAAACGGTAACACCGTGAACTCATAATGACCATACCTCGTTCTAAAAGCTGTCTTGGGAATGTCTTCGTCTTTCAACCTTAACTGATGGTATCCAGATCTCAGATCTATCTTGGAAAAGACCGCTGTGCCACGCATTTGGTCAAATAGATCATCAATTCATGGCAAGGGATACTTGTTCTTTATAGTTGCCTTATTAAGCATCCTATAGTCTATACACAGCCTGAGAGTTCCATCTTTCTTTTTGACAAAGATAACCGGGGCTCCCCACGGTGATACACTTGGCCTAATCAAATTCTTAGACAAAAGCTCCTGCAACTGAGCTTTTAATTCCATAAGTTCAATGGTAGTCATACGATACGGAGCTTTAGAGATTGGCTCTGATCCTGGTTTAATATCTATACCAAAGTCAAAAGTTCTCTTCGGAGGCAAGCCAGGTAACTCCTCGGGAAATACGTCTCTGAAGTTGCACAGAAATGGATATCTTTCCTCAAAAGATTGCTTCTCCGAGGTTTCCTCTACTAGGTCCATCTTAACTGCAAAAAGTTGACACCCCTTTCGCCTAGCTCGCTTCAGTTGTTTTGAAGAAATGGATCTAACCTTTATTTCCCTCTGAATTCCTTGGAGATTTACAGTTTTGCCCATCTCATCCAGACACTCAATGGTTTTATGAAAACAATCTACTTTGGCTCGATGTTTCCACAACCAGCTCATTCCTAGGATGACATCGTAGGACCCTAAAGGCACTACGTACAAGTTTGCCTCAGTGGTGAAGTTAGAAACATCAATCCTAGCTTCGAACAAACATTGCTCTACCTGAGCCTTTGAATTATTTTTATACTCTACTGTCCAAGGTTTTGACATAAAGCCAGCTTTTCTAGAAAATTTACTTAGAACTCTAGGTGACACAAAATTTTCTGTTGCACCAGTATCAAATAGAATAGAAACAGGAACTCTAAATAAGGTACCTGTCATCTCAATAGGAGTGATCTGAAACTCTGCTTGCCGATTATCAAGAGCGGCATGAATCCTTTGCTGAAAGGCTTCCTGTTCGGAAGGAAGCTCCGTGTTCCTAGGCCTCCCATTCGGCTTCTTGTTGGGACAACGGTTGGCATAATGATCACCTCCACACGAAAAACATCCTCCTATAGGTCCTCGCTTCTCAGATGGCCTACTTGCAGAATCACCATTCTTCTTAAAATTTGCATTTCTCTCAAAATCTTCACCCCTGCGCTCATTACCAAATCCTCCTTGATTCTTTCGATTTCCCCTATCAAATCTCCTGTTTCCATATCCCTTATCGTTTTTCCTTTTAAAAGACTGATCATTGTAGTTCTTGTCAAACTTCTTGCGTTTCTTGTCACGGTAAGCGGAGATAGACTTAATCTTCTGCTCCTATTTTATTGCCTTTTCATAAACTTGATCCATTGAGCATAGACCATGCACCTCCACCTCACCGCCGATCTGAGGATTGAGTCCCATGATGAACTTTCTAATTCGGAACCTTTCGTCCTTTTGATATTGGGGAACATACTTCAGAAGCCTAGTGAATTTTTCTACATACTCGACCACAGATAGTTCACCTTGCCTGAGGTTTTGGAAATCTGTTAGCTTCTGATCAAAATACAATTGAGGTAACCACCGTTTGCAGAATAGTTCCATGAACTCATCCCATGTCACCTTCAAGGGACTTAATTCCAACTCCATTTTCTTGTTCATCCACCAAGTGGACGCTTCCCCAGACAGCTGATAGGCTCCCCACACGCCTTTAGTAACCTTAGAGTAGTTTCTGATCTCAAAACATTTCTCCATTTTAGTCAACCATGCTTCAGCTGCATCTCCAGTTTTCGTTCCATCGAACTTTGGAGGGTTAACCTTCTTCATATCTTTAGATAACTCTAAGGCAAGTTTATCCTTGGTTCTTCTTTGGGCTTCACTGTCATCAGGATGTTCACTTGACGTGCCATTTTCCCAATGCTTACTCTTGCTTGTGAAGTGTGAGTTCTCGTTTCCATCCTCTGTGTTACCAGTTTCATCTATTTTCTTCTCTAGTTTGTTCAACCTTTCCTTGGTTTCATTGAGCATGTTGAGGATCCTATCCAACTTGTCAGTGGAGTTTTCCTGAGAGTTATGACCTTCCCGATCTTCCCCCTCGTTAAACCCTGATTGGTCCATGCTAGTTTAATCTCACACCTATTTAAACATATACTAATCAGTTTCGCACTTATTAAATTAAACATCATCAAAAGAACACAACATTTGATCATATTCATAATTGCTCTCAAACCAAAATTTTGTCTTTATTCATTTTGCAAAATTGTTTCAACATCATTAGAGATAGACAAATCTCTTGTTTCTACATAGTGTTATCTAGTGGAGTGTAACCTTCGGATTCATTGTCTGACACATAATCACGAGGTATATACCCCTCAGACTCACTATCAGAAGATATCTCAATAATCTCAGCTCTAGGCATTATACGTGGATCTCTAGTGATCATGGGTATAGTACTAGGTACAATCTCAGGTACACTAACAGGTACACTATCAGTTTCAATCTAGGAGCAACGGTTGGTCATGGTTCGAACCGCCATCGCTGCTCCCTCTAGGAGTTCTCTCCTCACTCGCTTAAGTCGTGACATTGCATTGGCTAAGGTTTCCACATCATCAAGCCAAATGTCGTTCTCGTCATTGGTTTTCTCTATGGTCTTGACCATCGCAAGTCGTTTCTGCTTAGCTTGCAGATAACGCTTCTTACCTGCGAAGGATTTTCTTGCGGTTCTCTTGGTGTATGCCATCTTGGCACAATAAACCAAATCATTAGCTACCCACATAATGATGATTTCCTAATCAGGCTATGTGGACTCATCAGCCCTAGTGCTGAACCTGGTTAGCTCTGATACCATATGTAACATCCAAAATCCGAAATGACAAGAAGTAACTAAGTTTTCATGACGGTAAATTTTTTTTTAACTAGGTAATCAAATACATAAAAACTCATCTAAAATCCATTACAACATTTTTCATTTTATCATAAACATGATCTCATTTTCATAAAGCTCGAAGAAATGATATACATAAAACACTTTGTTTTCTAGCAAATGAAATTTTCTTGAAACAACAAATATTGGAAACATACCATTATCATGCATCTCGATTGTCAACCCATCACGTTCAAGACTCAGCAATTCCTCAGTATTTGGAAGAGAAAGTATCTTCAAGGAGCTTAACCTCCAACCACAGACCGTCGGTCTCCCGCACTCCTTCCTAACCGGAAGTGGCCGTACCCTACTCAAGAGGATAGACTTAGGAAAACCATCGGTGTTTGCCATCTGAGCTCTGGTGTTGTAACCTACGTGTCTTGTTATCGTACAGATCCCTAGATACCCTCTAGTCATGCATGACACTCCACAAGAAATGCCATCCAGTTACGGTGAATGTTCGATGCACTTGAGGATAGTACACCACCTTGGCCAAAGGATTTGTATTTAGTTAGCATTCTAAAAACGCATGAACTTGGTTCACCCACCCTACTCGACTTGAACTGGTCAAAATCCTACAGTTTCCAATTTGTATAATTTGAACTAATTGACGACCTTGATGACCTCAAGGATTTAGGATTCCCTCCTATAATAGCGCATGGCGCAATAATTACTCTAATCCTGAGTTCATAGTTTCAAAACCCATTTTCATGTAAAAACATTGTTTATAAGCGCCCACTCCTAAGTGGTTTCTTAATCGATTACTCAGTTCCCATGTTTTTCACAACACACTCTAGAATCTCGATATATTCCCATTATCCTGAAATTCAGGGGTTCTAGACTCTTAAGGTCTGCAAATCATCACTAGAGTTGTTGCATGCAACGTAATCTGAATTCAGTATGTGGGTTTCCCACTCTACTGCTTGAAACAACATCATGACGATTCTCGATCATTACTAATGCTTTAGCTTCCTACTCCTCTTACCGTGTCATTTAGTTTCACATGATTCAAAAGATAAGGGTCAAAATAAGATATAATTGGTTTTGGAATCTTCCTTATGATAAATGGAGGTGACCATCCGTAGGATCGACCTCAACTAAAATACAAGACGATAAGGTCACTAGCTGGTTACAGCGATCTCTCCGGTTGCAAAATACACTAAAGTATACGTCCCAAACGTGTTCTAAATTGGAGGTTTTTAAACTCCTACACTACATGCATGTGGAGCAAAATGTTTCCTTGCTGTGGAGCTATCTTTTCAAGTGTTTCAAGGGTCGTTTTGAGTTGATAAAACAATCTTAATGGATAGCCTTCGCACATACTTTATTTCTAACCATTCAAAGAATGTAATTTACAATTTGCAACAAGTGGTGTTCATTCCTAAATGTATGCAAAATAGAAACTGTGTTCCATCCTCACACGGTGTCTTGTATGTCAAACAAGAATGCAGTTTTTCACATTTTAACAAACAACAATCCTACCATTTCTGAGTTTTCCAATGAACAATACACAGCAATGATACCTTATCATGGATAGACAGCACACAGAATTCATAATAGAATTACGTGGTCTTTCATTCTACTCATAATAAACGTATTTAATTATCGCAGTCATGAAACTTACTTTCTTACTAGACTAAATTGTGAGAAGAAGACAAAGGGAATGAACCTGTGGACGATGACGGTGGTTGCTGTGGCAAACACTACTTCCCCACTTAGCTAGTCATCCTCCTCTCTGCCTGGTAACTTCACAGAAGCTTCCACACGTGCTTTTCTACCGTTTCTCCTCAAGACGACGATGGACTTCCACAGTTACTACTCCCACTTCTCAATTCTCACACTGCCGTATTCCTACTCTTCTCACACTGCTGTATTCCTACTTTTCTCACGATGCGGAAGCCCGTCTTTTCTCTCAACTCTCCTCTCACAATAACTATCTAAAAACTGCCCACACTCTTCTCATGCAGGCGTCAGTAACTCTCCTATTCTCTGCCGGTTCGCCCTCAGCATAACGACAGACCTCTCTCTGCAACTCTCCTCACTGTTTGATGCTTCTTTCTTCGCCGTTTTTCTTTCCTACTCTTCCTCGATATCCCACTAAGCTCTCCGCCCTCTCTCTGATGAAGGCTCCCCACTAATACATCAACTGTCCTCCCTTTTACCCACGTAAGCCTCCTCCAAAACTCTCCTTTCACAGCGTAAAAACCACTTCCTAAAACTCTCCTTTCACCCCCGCAGAATCTCTCTTCCACTTCGCAGTTCTAACTGCCCTGTCCAACTCTCTCCAGCAGTTACTTCTCCTTTCCCACAACGTAGACCTCTCTCCTCCGTCGTTTCTCTCCCCCACCGATGTTTCTCCCCACCAATGCCGTCGCCACTCCCATTTCCCAACTGCCTTTCTCTCCATCTCCGCGGCATTATTCCCACTCAGTAATAAACCACAACCGCCCAGCAGAAACTCCACTCTACCTGCTACATTACTCATGTTTCCAAACCAATCACTGCGCCACTACACTCCCGTGGTAACTCTAAAAGGTTTACGGTTAACTCCTTGCACCAAAGTAGCTAGTCGTCCTATTCACGCCATGGTGAAATTAGTTAGGCATTAAATGACAACAGAATTATGTCTAAACTCAGGGAAATTGATTTAGCTGAGAATAATCAACTACATAGACTTAAAACACCCACAAGAGAGATTAAGGCTCCTAAGGTGACATGGCTTGTTAAAGGACATACTATTCCGTCCTTATTGAAACAAAAGGCCTCAACTACCAAAACCAACTTAATAATTGAATTGAGGAGTTAAACCTTGACATGGCGGTGGTTACGAAATGGTTTGAGCAACATTGGAGTCGAGAAGGAAAGAGAGACAAAGACTAGAAGAAAAGACTCACGCTACGAAGACAAAAATAAATTATTCCACGCTAAGGCTACAAATCGACATTCGTCAATCTACGCGAAAATAATAACTTCACAACACAAGTTCGACGCGTTCTACGACAATCACGACGGATTGATCGTAACACGAATGAGTTCTTACAACGTTAGACGCACAAAACCGACTTCTCGCGTTTTTTCTATTACAAAACATGATTTACAATTTCGCCACAAAATGGTTCACTAAATACTTATAAATGAAAATATTAAACGTCTATATAAGTCGACTTGCTATTATGGACTTACGACGCCATCGACGACTCCAAGATTCTACAAGACGACTTTCGACTAGGATATTATACTTTATCCTTTGACGTCGACATCTAGTTACTAATCCCAACCGACAAACAAGACTAACTGGTTGGTTTCAAGGTTTATCTACCTGTTTGGCGATCTCAGTAACAAACACCCATGGTTAATTTCCAGAGTCTATACTCTCTCTCGAAGATACTTTCTCTTCTGTCGAACACGGTCCACCTGTTCCTGCATCGACAGACTCACATACAATTTTGTGGTCAAAGCATCTATGATCCAAATATAATATATTCAAACATCATTGCATTTATTATAAAGACATTTAGTCTACAATTCACCTTGATCATAATCAATAGATTCCGCAATTTCATATAACAACTTTGTAAGATAAATTGTCAGTTTTCTTGTCATTCTCAACATAGTAATTTACTGAAATTTGTAAGAAAGTAAATAGCATAATTGTTTTCAAAAGGAGGGATGTAACACCATGAGAAAAAGCACTATATAGGAGAAAATATAGAGTGGAAAGCTAAAATTCTAATAGCCCAACTAAGAACTAGTTGACACCATCTTAGGTATGAAACGAGAAGATAGAAAATACCCAAAGAGGAGTGGGTAGATAGGATTTGTCATTTCTGCTTGTTGGGATTAGTGGAGATAGAATGATGCTACATCATGGAGTGTAAGATATACAAGGCCATCTGACTCAATTGCACAGATATGCTAAAATTTAGATCTTTAACAACCTTGTTTGAAGAGGAGAAGATAGTAGAAACAACAAGTTACCTGATCAAATTCCATAGTAGAAGAACCAAGATGAATAAAGAGTTATAGGGCAGCCAGAAATAACTATTGTAGTTATTGGTTGGTTTGTTTGTTTTGGGCAGTTTAGTTTTACTTCTGGCTCCCATAGACTATTTGGTCTCATGGATGTCATTAAAAACTTATATTTCATTTCATTAGTATACTCTAAAGGTAGTATTTAGATATCCTGCCACCATTGATGAGTTCGAGTAGAGTGGTCAAGGTTAGGCCACTTGTCATTTCCCCCACATTTGCACAACAGATTTTGCAATGAACCTTAATTGAATATTTGATACAGTTGCAAGAAGATGACATGTGTAAAGTGGTCCCTACCAAGTCATTTGTATACATCAAAGGATTGCCAATCTACTTTTAGGAGGGTCTCCCAATATCTTGCAACCATAGAAATTCCTAAATAAGTAAACAAGATTCTACAACATGTTAAGATTTCAAAGGTGTTTGCAAATTGTATTGTGGAGGATCTAGAGATTGAACTACTAAATTTCACACCATTTGTAGATATGCCACAATTGTTGAGATGTAGCCATGTATGTCATGAAGAAATTAAAACACACAGAATTTGATGGTTAAAGTAGTCCATATGTTGAGTGGGCCCCGTTGGAACTTATAAGCATTTTAGAATATTTGCATATCATCATTAGAGAGTGAAGTTATTTTGAGATCTCTCAAAACCATAGATGTAACCTATCAATTTTGTGAGATTTCACCATATACATCCAACATTGAATACTTATGAAGCATAATGACTAGTCCAGGGGTGATAAAGGGTAATCAGTCGTAGTAGGTGCCCTATTAACATAAGACACAAGAGAATAAGCATTAAGTTGAAATTAAAAAAAAAAGTTTTTTTTGTTTTATTTTTAGTTAAATGATAAAGTGACATAGTATGTTCTATAGGATCATGTCATCATTGTTTAGAATTATGGATTGGGAGCTCATGAATTATCTACCATGAATGGTAAATTACTTCACAATCACACCAATGTTACACATAAAGAATTATTATGCTTAATTTTAAGGAAATCTCTATAATGTTACACCAATGTTACACATATAGAATTATTATGCCTAATGTTACACATCTATGCTATCCTCATGAATGGGAACAGTAAGGAACTCACCATACTTTCCTTGACCACAATTTTATATTTGAAACATACACTTTCAAGGTAAGGATATAGCTATAGTATTCTAACCAATTTATCTTTCCCACTTAGATCCCTTTAATTTGTTCTTTTATAGGTACCTTCCCTACATTTATGATACAACTCTTCTTGTATACATGTATCCCCTGTATCAAAATCTCTTCCAAGAGTATTCTCTTCTTTTATCCAATTCATGGTGTCAAAGTTTAATATTTCTTCAACTTGATTCTTGGAGGGAACCTGTCATGATAAAGACTAGGGTGTTTTAGAGTAGCCTGCACGTGCTGGGAGGACATTGGCAAAGGTTGTGGGACTGGTTCATACACCTATAAATCACATTTGTCTGGATATTTCTAAAACATTTTCAATAAATCCATCATATGCATATTCTGTAACGATTGCAGCCCAAGAGATCAAACTTCTTAGACATTATCAATGCTTCCACATTTTGTAAGAAAGTCTCCTAATGCCCTTGCATCTTCAACATTTGGCAAAAATCTTCATTCCATTATGCTTTGATGGATATCCATATCATGTTCCAATTTCCTCTACTAGCATGAGTTGTGGGGTATGACTTTACATCTGTGAAATGCATAAACATTTTTAACAAATCCAATCTTTGTTCATACCTTGTGATCATTGAAATCAATGAGATCTCATTTCCTTCAAGGATCTTGGTGAAACATTTCTGGTTTCTTGTCTATGTTTCCACATTTCTATATATGCAAATCAATTTCCAATCATAATATCTAACAAAAATCCCCATTTTGGTCATGCTTTAATGGATGCTATTCTTTGCAAATCACATTTGCTTGAAATTTTCTAAAGCCTTTTCAACAAATCCATTTCATGCATTCCCTAGTATAATGACATCTTGGAGCTCTGAATAGAGCATAAAACAACATTGAACAGGGGTTGTTGGTGGTTTATGTTAATGTAAAAGTGCAGATAAATAAAACACAGAATGCAAAAATAGAACATAGAATAAGAACACGAAGTTTACCCGGTTCACCAAATTTGCTACGTCCATGGGAAGCAGGGGGAAACCAATTTATTATCATAGTTATCTTGTAAATTGTTGGTAAATAGATTTGTCGCAGTGAAATAACATTTGAAAATGACTTGTTGCCCTTAGAGTGGTGACTAAATTGTCCCAACAGTTGGAGAAGCTATTATTGAATTATCAGCTTTCCTCTGCATTTGAGAGGGGCAGCTCCCTCGTATGATAGGGGTATTTGTGGGTTTTTGTGTACTCTTAACCTAAAAGTACATAAAGGATAAAATACAAAACTAGGAATAGATGACTAACAAAAACCCCAACAGTAGACATACGAAAACCAATTGAGATTCCACAACTAATAATGATGACAAAAGGGGTTATTACCAAATGGGTTGAAACGTGCAACGATGATGAAAGGAGTACGATAAACCTCAACATAAGAAGAGATAGGTCATACAAGCACATCCAAAACAAGATACCAGGAGATGGGTGTGTTTCATCACTTCAATCACATAGATAATCAATGCATTACACATGTGCATAAAGGATTACCAATTCAACATACGAGAAATTAGTACTGATAACATAAGAACACATTTAGAGCATACGAACTAAACTGCATTTTTCATTATCTTTGAAATTATACAATTCCAAAATCCTTTTTGTACATAGTGTAAACCCAAAATCTTTTCGAGATATCTCTAAAAAGTTCTCTAGAGTTTCCCCTTTCCCAGAGTTCTCTCCAAAGAGTCCCCCATTACATTTGAAATAGCCTTGTATTTATAGGCTTCTCCCTAGTAACTACCTAGCAGCCAACTTGTAACTACTTCCTAACCACTTCAAGTAACCACCTCATAACTACCTTTTTGAAATACAATAGAATAATAAACCTTATTTTTGGTTATACTTTACATCACTTTTCTGAAAATAAAGTTTATTTTCTAACTTTACATTACAAGAGTGACAAAAGTCACTTTCCCAAAAAGGTAATTAAGACTTGTAAGTTTTGAGTTGTGGATTTCGCTAAGTCCTTTCAATCTCTATTTGCTCCATTTTGACAATCAGGCCTTGCCAGATGTCGACAACTCTTCTAGATACCATGAATCTTAGACTCCTATGTCCTTGCTCATTAAAATATGCATTATGGAAAAAGTGTATGCCCTTTACAGAGATTAAATAATGCTACACATTTCCTCGTTCCTCATCGGGGAACTCTTCTACACACCCACCTACATTGCCTTAGGTTTGATTACTAATGGACATTGCCATTCTAGGTCTGCCTTCGTCTAAGAGTAATCAGAAAATTGAGAACCAATATCACAAGAATCTGGATATAAACCATTTTAGAATTCAAAATTCGTTTGCAACATTTCAACTTCTTTTCTTTCTAATGGATACCAAGGTGCCAAGGTATGACATACAGAAATTCTTCTACCACCTCCAAATAGCTTGATGCATTGGAAAAGTTTATGGATCTTGTCACATCTCTAGATGGAAAACCTGACTTATGAAACAACAAAGAACTTTGATGTGAATTTGTTGAACTTATGATACCAATTGTTAGTTTAATACACATGTTGTATTAGAGATTTGAAAGTTAAAGGAGAACTTCGTGAAGCATACACCACAACATCACATTGATATTATCTCCACTTAATACAAGTTGACTGAGACAATAGGATGAGGGGTGGATGAATTATTCCTCTGGATTATCTTCTTGGTCTTTTGATTTGCTAGATTATTTCCATTTGCCATCTAGCCCTTAACGAGTCCCTTGTTCTATTGCTGCCACCACTTTGGAGGAATTTTATATCTCTCATACTATGAATCACAACTCTTATTATCAAGACCATGATCTTTTCCACTCGAATAAAATGGCTTGTTACTCCCTTTTTCATAAACTTGAAGCAATTGTTCTATCCCTAAGAATACCAAATCTCTTGTGCTAACGTTCACGGTGGCTTCTGTAGAATTTTCACATTGGTGGATATTTGAGGTATAGTAGCTTAGGAATCATCTCTCAATTTATAGTCTATTTGAACACTCTTTAGTTGTAAGATGATGGTCTTTTGCCTGTAAATTGAATTTGTTTGAAAGTTTTTAAAAACCACTTCAATAAATCCATTTCTTGTATATTTATAACGAATCCATTACTTCATACATATTTATAACCATTTCCTTTTGGAACCTTTTTCGGCTCTAAAGGTGGTTCTCAAAACTATTAAAATCACCGACAAGGTTTAGTCTTATGATCCAAACACCGATATGAAGGCACTTCTAGAGGTAGTTATCAAAACCATTTATCAGCCGATTGAGAGGTTATGCATACTATTTAAGTGACTGACAACTCTTTCTCATGTCCATTAGGTCAGCTATTAATTCAAATAATCTTTATTTTCCCCATGTAAGCTTTCTTAACCATTTTCTACTACAATCATCTTTGTATCCACAAGACTTTGCCACCATTCTCAATTACATTGTATCTACAGAGCTAGTTATTATCTCATTCATAAAAAGTCTTTTATGCCAATGTGGTCTTATTGTTCCTCTTGTAAAAGGGTTGTGCTTTGACCTTTAGATGTTTCATTTTATTTTGGAGTGCTTTACACACCATTCTTTATATGACTGTGCCTATACTTGGAGGTATTCTATCCGCTAATTCAGGAACCTTGTTCAATGTTTCTATACAAACCTGCTAAAACATTTTAAGTAATGTTTCAAAAACCAAAATCTCTTTTCAATTAAACTCCAATTCTAAAGCTTCCATTTCTCAAATGGCTCTTGTGTTGAGTTGATGGCTTCACATTTCACAGGCATGACTATTAGTGCATTTCTAACTATAAGCAAAGATAAAACTCCATCAGTTATGCTTTGGAGGATATCCACATCCTGCTGTCATTGCAAATCATGTCAAGACTTTCATTCGAGGCATTCTGTCGAACAGTTCAATGTACCTTGTAAATGCTTCCACGTTTTGCATCTATGTCCACTAGAAAATTTCAAACTATATTGCCATTTGCAATAATAGGAGGCTCAAGGATTACACCACTAGGAGCAACCGACAATTTTCTGAGTGTTATAATGTTCACATGAAAAGCCATCAACTAAATCTTTGAAGCATTCTGTCAAACGGTTCATGTGTTTTGCCAATGCGCCCACCTCTTTCAAAGGATTTCCAATTGTAATTTCCAATAAAAATGACTTTCATCATACTTTGCCTAGCATCCATATCATCCTCCAATATAGGTCGCGGGCTGGGAGATGGCAAAGGTAATGATGTCTAGTTTTACACCTTCCCACTACATTTGCTCTAAAGTTTTTAAAGCCTTTTCAACAAATCCATTTTTTATGTATCATGCAATCATCATATGCCATGAGAGCGCATTTCTTTAAGGTATTTCACAGCATCTTGTCACAGTGTGATTTCAAAGGCAAAGAAGTTCCTCTGTGATGAAAATGTTGTGGAAACTTGGTGTCGTAGCCCACCATATATGAAATTCCCATGGGGTTCTCTCCTAATATGTAGTCAATCTGTTTCTTCGCAGTGCTTATAATGGAGTCCATAGTCAATTGAGTGCTTCCACACTATGCCACTTTGTTGGAAGTGCTGAGGTATTTGGTGTAAGTGAATAGCAAGAAAGTCACAGACGTTACTAATTGCATATTGGCTTGATCATTATCACCGCGAAAAAGACAACCTGGAGCCTTTTGCAACCAGGCCGCTCCCCATAATAGCTCGTTTTGATACCCTAAATAGGAGCAATAAAATGGACAAACAACAAAAGAGAGGGAGTCGCTGTATGCCCCTCTATATTTGTCAGCCAAATCGAGCACCTGCTTTGCCCTTCCAATAAGAGCTCAAGAATAGGAAGGATCTGTTGTCTTAAAGACAAGGGAGGTAGCTGCGAGGGCTGCAGCAGTTTCAATAGCAATATTTGAGCCTGGGTGTTGAGCATCGATACTGTAAACATTATGAGGCGTGTCCATGTCCTCTGGCCTCTCCTAACAAATCCATTATGTGCATATGAGTAGTTACAATAACTACTTCTTGAATTTGTCATCGCCCTTTTCAACAAATAAATGGAAAATACCTTGTAATCAATGCATTCGGGAGATGAAACTTTCTTGAAAAATTTAGTTATAATTGATAATTTCAAGAATATTAAAACACTTTCCTTGCATGTAGGAGAATTTGGTGGACATGGAGTAGTGAAGTTATTCTTGTTGGTAAAAAGTGAAAGTGAATTTCATTCTTTTTATCTTTCCAAACTTGAGAAATTATGCCATCGGTAAAAAGCTAAAATGTCCAACTTAACCAAACTCACAAGTCACGTGAACTTAGTGAAAGACGGAAATTGACGCAAATTTTGCAAAGAGTAAAACCCAATGCATAGTGGACTTTGCGAAACACAAAAGTTAACGCGGGCTTAGTATAAAATGAAAAATAGATGCAAAATGAAGTATTACTAAGCCGTGAATTGTTTTTCTTTTTTGCCTTGGCATAATATTGCTATTAAAGCTTTAATGGAGAGAAATAAGACAAGGAATGACGAATTATCGACATGAGTTGACACATGAAACACGACGCCAACGAATTGCAACCGAAAAGATGACTTGGCATAGGTATTTAATGCATGATCAGATTTGGTCTTTTGAACACAAGAAGTTTAAATTTTGAAGTGCAGAAATAGGGTCAACATACATACAATAGCAACATGCATATATGATGCTTATTACATTAACCACACTTGAAATGAAGGAAGACCAAAAGTCATGTGAATAGGAAGGAGAATGCAAAGCCCATGGTGACTGTTGGACTTCACCTTCCAACAATCTCCCACTTGAAGTCCAACTGCTGCTATTTAGAGATGTTCCCCCACATTAGGCTAATTGTCACATATTGACAATGCCAAGTGAAGCCCTGCAAAACTTGAGCTTCTCCCTTGAAACAATCTTTGTCAATGCATTATCTGGATTCACCTTTGTATGGATCTTGTATACTTTCAATTTGCCCTCTTCAAGAGCACTCTGGATGAAGTGATACTTCAAATCAATGTGCTTAGTTCTATTATGAAACACTGCATTCTTAGCCAAGTGAGTAGCATTGTTTCTATCACAAAAGAGAGTGAAATCATGTTGTTTGCATCCCAATTCACCCAACAATCACTGCAACCATATCATTTCCTTAGCACCTTCAGTAAGAGGAATGTATTCGGCTTTGGTAGTTGAAAGTACAACCACTTGTTGGAACCTAGAAACCCAGCTGATCGCTACCCCAACAAAGGTAAAAACATAACCAATAGTTGATCTTTATTTATCCAAATCACCGGCCATATTAGAATCAATGAAATCTTGCAGCTGTGCATCTTTCCCTCCAAAGAACAAAACATGATCTAAAGTGCCCTTTAAATACTATAGAATCCACTTGACTACTTGCCAATGAGTTTTAGCAATGTTAGGACGAGTGCATACCATGGCATACATGAGACTTCCAATAGCAGATGAGTATGGAATTCCCTTCATATATTATTGGTCTTCTGGTGTCTTGGGACACATTTGGGAGGACAAACGAAAATGATTAGCAAGTGGGGTGCTTACGATCTTTGCACCATTCATATTATACTTGTCCAAGACCTTATTGATGTATTTCTCTTGTGGCAATCTGATTTATCTTTTATGTCTATCCTGAAATATAGTCATACCAAGAATCCTCTTCACTACCCCTAAATCTTTCATTGCAAACTTGTGAGCTAATTGTTGCTTCAAATCACAAACAACACTCATGCTAGTGCTGGTTACTAGCATATCATCAACATATAGTAGCAAAAGAACAAACTCACCATTTTCCAACACTTTGTAGTAGGTCCACATGGATCAGATTCACATATGGTAAAGTGTTTCTTAGCAATGAAGGAATCAAACTTGAGATACCACTGCCTCGGGGCTTGTTTGAGCTCGTACAAACTCCTCCTCAATTTGCAATACACATTTTCTTTTCTTGTTGGCAAGAGACACTATGTGGCTTCATGATTGTTGTCATTGATGGCAACAAAGTCTATCCCACACATCTGTAGAGCATAATATGCCTACACCGAAAGTCAGATTGAAGAGTGTTTTGGTTCGGTGAATAAGAATAAAGCATGTAGCAAGGTTTGACAATTAGGTCCATATCTCTCAGAGAGTGTAACTCAAAAAATTGTGGACTTAGGAAAGTCAAGAGGATTATCATAACTACTATTATCCAGATATTGAGCCTCTGGTGATGAATCATGGAAAAGATATGAGCATCTGAGTGTTGGGTTCCAGACATGCAAAGTAGACTTAGGAAGAACTGACCGACAAAATATCAGACTTCAATTCGGATGAGTAACTAATGTTGATCAAGCTATTTGAGGGATCATACATGGTTGGACGACATGATTGATGACTTCTATGTCTATGTTCTTGATACGCATCACATATTAAGCATGGAATCAGCTGACATATCAGTGTTTTGTAAATATGTTGATTATTCCGGTTGCCGACTAGAAAGATGTTGAAATCCTTGGTGCAGATATATATACCAGATGGATTTTGGTATGAAGGTGTGTGTGTGGAGATATAGTGTGTGAGGAAAGGCAGAGATAAGTGTGGAAGCAACAATACAAGTTCGGTATGTGATAGAACAACAACACTAAAAGTAGAAAGAGAATTAAGTGCATTAGATCAGTATATTGAGCCTAACCGGAACTGAACCTTAGCATATATGGATGCCTCTTATCAGTTCAAACACCTAGTTACCTTCTATGAACTTTGTAGACAGTGAGTCTCTTGTAGGCAGTCTGCCTCTTGTGAGTAGTGTGCTCGGGTAGTGAGCCCTAATTAGCAAGTGCCATTTTTGTACTTCTTATTCTTTTAACAAAGAATACAATCTTGGGTTAGTCACCCCATGGTTTTTCCCTTAACAGGGTTTTCCACGTCAAAATCCTTGTGTTATGTGTATTAATTTCTTTTCTGCTCTCATGATCATTAATGCTTATGTGTTTTGATGTTGCTCAAATTATAAAAGGAAAATTAAAGTAAAGTTATTAGAGATAACTGATTCACCCCCCTCTTAGTTATCTACCTTGTTTCCAACAATTGGTATCAGAGCTAAGTTCCTCTAAATAAAGCCTAACAACTTGAAGAAGATCTGGGAATCTCAATGGATATGTATGGTATGAAGGAACAACTTCAATCTACCCTAGATGATCTTGAACAATCTCACTCTGAAGTCAATAACTTGAGAGAAAGACTCAAACAAGCTAATGATTTCATAAATGAGCTAAAAGAAAAACTGAGTATCTCTGTGAAAAAGAGAAAGGAACTACTTCAACAATTAGCAAGTCAAAGTGAAGCCAATGATACTAATGAAGATCTGAATGAGAAAAATAAGCTATGTGAGAAGCTATCAAAAGAGGTCATTATGGTAAGACATGAAATGGAATTAGGGGTTATGAGATTCACCCAAGAAATTGAAGAGAAAAAAAAAATTGAAGATAATCTAAAACAATCTCTCAAGAAGAAGTCGGAAGACTGCCACAAAATGGATAGAATAATCAGGTATCTGGAATCTGATCTTGAAGAAGCTAGAGATAATGAAGAACAACTTGAGAATCAGATAGACACTCTTAAAAGGGATCTTCAAACAACAAATGAATACAAAGAGAAATTCAAGATAAGCTCTGCTCAACTTGAAGTTCTTCTTGAAAGCTAAAAGAGGGTAGATGACAAGCATGACTTGGGATATGAGAAAGGTGAAAGCTTTAGATCTGGTCAGAAGAACTTTGGATTAGGAAATCCAAGGAATAGGCCTAGAAGACCTCCGGTAAGGCAACCAAATTCTCAAAGATATCCATCCTTCAATGGATACTACTACAGTTGCAACAACTTCAGTCATAAAGCAACCCAGTGCAGAAGAAGAATGAATTAGACTAATTCATCCTTCTCTAGACAATGTTTCAACTGCAAAGGGTATGGTCACAAATCTCATGAATGCAAAAATATGCAAATAAACAATTCATTCAATGGTAGATGCTTTGCATGCAATAGAATGGGACATATGGCTAATCAATGCAGATCAAGAGGATATTAGTCAAATATGCAAAGAAATGTTGTTTGCTACAATTGCAATAGATCTGGTCATATTGCCAAATTCTACAGAAGTAAGAATCAGGATAAAAAGGGTCCGATGCATCATAACCAAAATCAAGATAAAGGAAAAGGCAAAGTGAATGTGGATGAAGTTCAAAGGCAGATGAACAAAATTTGGGTGAAGAATAGTACATAAAATGTTGGGGATGGATCCGCACCAGAATCTGGTGCTGATATTCCTTCCGGGATCTAAACAGATGAGCTCTGGCTCAGGGGGAGTCACAAAGGAAAATAAATTCCCCCAGCTAGTCAATTGGTGCCTGAATTTGGCAATGTTGCAGATTAAAGGGTTCTCAGAGAAGTATCCAAATAACCCTCAGTAAAAATTATGAAAGATCTGCAAGAAGTTTTGATGAGTTTAATCATCCAAGTGTGATCCGGTTTGACAGCCATCCGGTAAAAGCAAGGTTTTCACAGTTAGATCCAGTATGAGGGTAAGTGCAAGAAGATGGGGGGCCAAAAAGGGGGTCTTAAGTGGCCACTTTTTTTCTAAAATTAGGAAATACTGGCCTTGGATGAGAAATTGAGCATAGTTACACTCAAAATTTGGAAATGCAACTAAAACAATGTTCATAGTGCTCCGAGTCTATTTTCTAAACTACTATTTTTTTTTGAAAATGACATAGATTAAGGGGTTCAAAAGAGGGAACCACAGAAATTGGTGTTGTTTCTGTCAAAAAAACATAACATAGCATGTTTTGTGGCTCCCTCAAAAGGTCAACTTTTTTTTGGTATTTTTAAAATCACTTCAGTGAGAAATTAGCTTATAGCATGTAGTTTATGCCTGATTTTTCTGATAATTTTTTGATGAATATTTAATTTTTTTACTAATTTTCAAAATGGACACATCCTAAAAAACAAAATTTTGGCCATGCTACCCTTATAAATTTTAAAAACTAATTGAAAATCATTTTTTTTAATATTTGTAGAATGGAGTATAGTTTCTAAATATGTATTTATTTTGAAATTTCAATGAATAGTTAATTTACAATGAAAAAAAGACCAAACAATGGTTTTTGCCCAAAAACAGACACATAAACAAAAGAAATTAAAGATGAAAGGCTTAACATTGTTAAAATGTGAAAAAAATCACATCATCAAATAGCTAAGAGAAAGCCTAACATTACCTAGGTGTTCGATTTGTTCAACCTTGAAACATGTGCAAATCTTAGGGTTAGCATGAACAAAATTATGTGAAATCTTAAAGAATATGGAAAAACATGTCTGTGACTATTCAAAAGGCACTCCAAGCCTTTGGGTTGGAAATACAAAGCAAATCCCAAGCTCAAGGCTTGGGATTCCCAAAGAAAAACATAACACAAGCATGTTATAATGCGCTCGCATTATGTTTTGCTTTGCATTTTTCCTTTTCCGCAAAACTATGTTGTTTGTCATGTTTGACATAACGTGAGCGCGTTATAATGTGCTTGCATTATGTTCCCCTTAAATTTTTTTATGTTCAAGGCTATTAATCATGTATATATGTATGTATGTATAGTGTCGAGGGCAGAGGAGGGTAGAGATGGGAGTGAGCCAGATAGGGGAGGAGAGGGGTAGATAAGGATTGAGTGATTAAGGTTTAAGGTTGAGGGTTGAGTGTTTAGGGATAGGATTTAGAGTTTAGGGATAAGGGATTAGAGTTTAGGACCTTGAGGGATTAGGGTTTAGGGTTGAGGCTTTAGGGATAACATTTAGGATTAAGGGTCAAGGGATTAGGTTTAAGGTAGAGTGTTGAGGGTAGAGGGATTAGGGATAGGGTTTAGGGTTGAGGGATTAGGGTTTAAGGTATAGTTTAGTAGTTCTTGTGGATAGAGCCAGTAAACAATGGGAGATTATTTGCCTGTTTCATAACAATATACCTTCCCTAAGTGCGGGGTGGACAGCAAGAAACATAGATGTACCCCAATGCAAATATTTTCTCATAATGATCATCCTTTTGATTTCAACTATTAATTACTCACTGTGGATGTACCATACACAAATCTTTTCTCATAGGGTTTAAGGTATAGTGTTGAGGGTTGAGGGTTTATTGATAGTGTTTAGGGTTGAGGGTTGAGGGATTAGGTTTTAGGGTTGATGGATTAGGGTTTAAGGTATAGTGTTGAGGGTTGAGGGTTTAGGGTTGATGGATTAGCGTTTAATGTTGAGGTTAGGGTTAGAGTGTCAAGGGTAGAGGGATTAGGGATAGGGTTTAGGGTTGAAGGTTTAAGGATTGAGGGTTGAGGCTTTAGGGATGAGAGTTTAAGGCTTAAGATATAGTGTCAAGTGTTGAGGGTGTAGGGATAGGGTTTAATTTTTAAGGGTTAAGGGTTGAGGGATAGGGATTAGGGTTTAAGGTATAGTGTTGAGGGTTGATGGTTTAGGGATAGGGTTTAGGTTTGAGGGATTAGGGTTTAATGTTGAGAGTTGAGGGTTGAGGTTGAGGGATAGGGTTAATGGTCAAGGGATTAGGGTTAAATAAGAGTGTCAAGGGTAGAGGGATTAGGGATAGGGTTTAGGGTTGAAGGTTTAATGATTTAGGGTTGAGGCTTTAGGGATGAGGGTTAAGGGATTAGGGTTTAAGATATAGTGTCGAGTGTCAAGCGTGTAGGGATAGGTTTTAGGGTTCAAGTTTTAAGGGTTAAGGGTCGAGGGATCAGAGTTAAGGGTTGAGGGATTAGGGTTTGACGTTGAGGGTTGAGTACATTGAGGTTCGAGGGTTAAGGGTTTCGGGAAAGGGTTGAGGGATTAGGGTTAAGGTATAGGGTTGGAGGGTTTAGGGATAAGGGATTAGGGTTTAAGGTATAGTATCGAGCCTGTTGAGGGTCTAGGAATAGGGATAGCATTTAGGGTTTAGGGATGAGGGATTAGAGTTGAGGGATGACAGATTAGGGTTGAGGGTTGAGGGATTAGGGTTTAGGGATAAGGTTTAGGGTTGAGGGTTGAGGGATTAGGGTTTAAGGTATAGTGTTGAGGGTTTAGGGATAGGGTTTAGGGTTGAGAGATTAGGATTTGACGTTGAGGGTTGAGGCTTTAGGGTTTAGGGATAGGGTTGAGGGTCGAGGGATCAGAGTTAAGGGTTGAGGGATTAGGGTTTGACGTTGAGGATTGAGGGTTGAGGTTCGAGGGTCAAGGGTCTAGGGATAGGGTTGAGGGTCGAGGAATTAGGGTTAAAGTAGAGTGTGGAGGGTATAAGGATTAGGGATAGGGTTGGAGGGTTTAGGTATAAGGGATTAGGGTTTAAGGTATAGTATCGAGTCTGTTGAGGGTTTAGGAATAGGCATAGCATTTAGGGTTTAGGGATGAGGGATTAGAGTTGAGGGATGACATATTAGGGTTGAGGGTTGAGGGATTAGGGTTTAGGGATAAGGTTTAGGGTTGAGGGTTGAGGGATTAGGGTTTAAGGTATAATGTTGAGGGTTTAGTGATAGGGTTTAGGGTTGAGGGATTAGGATTTGACATTGAGGGTTGAGGCTTTAAAGTTTAGGGTTTAGGGATAGGGTTGAGGGTCAAGGGATCCGAGTTAAGGGTTAAGGGATTAGGGTTTGACGTTGAGGGTTGAGGGTTGAGGTTCAAGGGTCAAGGGTTTAGGGATAGGGTTGAGGGTCGAGGGATTAGGGTTAAGGTAGAGTGTGGAGGGTATAAGGATTAGGGATAGGGTTGGAGGGTTTAGGGATAAGGGATTAGGGTTTAAGGTATAGTATTGAGTCTGTTGAGGGTTTAGGAATAGGGATAGCATTTAGGGTTTAGGGATGAGGGATTAGAGTTGAGGAATGACGGATTCGGGTTGAGGGTTGAGGGATTAGGGTTTAGGGATAAGGTTTAGGGTTGAGGGTTGAGGGATTAGGGTTTAAGGTATAGTGTTGAGGGTCTAGGGATAGGGTTTAGGGTTGAGGGATTAGAGTGAAGGGTTAAGGGATTAGGATTTGACGTTGAGGGTTGAGGCTTTAGGCTTTAGGGTTTAGGGATAGGGTTGAGGTTCGAGGGATCAGAGTTAAGGGTTGAGGGATTAGTGTTTGACGTTAAGGGTTGAGGTTTGAGGGTCAAGGGTTTAGGGATAGGGTCGAGGGTCGAGGGATTAGGGTTAAAGTAGAGTGTGGAGGGTATAAGGATTAGGGATAGGGTTGGAGGGTTTAGGGATAAGGGATTAGGGTTTAAGGTATAGTATCGAGTCTGTTGAGGGTTTAGGAATAGGGATAGTATTTAGGGTTTAGGGATGAGGGATTAGAGTTGAGGGATGATGGATTAGGGTTGAGGGTTGAGGGATTAGGGTTTAGAGATAAGGTTTAGGGTTAAGGGTTGAGGGATTAGGGTTTAAGGTATAGTGTTGAGGGTTTATGTCGTCAAATGTAGATTTATGGGTTTGATTATATTGATTGCCTCTCTAGTTTTAGGGTGTGAATGTTTTGGAATCAATCAGGAAGTCTTCAGGAGACTTTGTGGAAGTGGATTGGCAATCGCTTGACAGAACCCCTACTATTTATGCTTGGATAAGGATTTGTCACAAACTAGAACTTCTGCTTCCAAAGAAGATCTGTCTTTCTTCCTCGATGGGCATTTTCTATCAAGAACTTGATTATGAGGGCTTGCCCCTTCATTGTTATGCCTATCATATGGCGGAGCATCTAGCAAGCCCTTGTAGGAAATAGGAAAAGTTCTCCCTCAAAAACCTTATGGTCCTTTAAGTCTGAAGGGGAAGGTTTGGAAAGAGAAATGCACAGGATGTGATCAATCTATAGCAGGACAAAATGCGAGTGCGTTATAATGCGCTCACATTTTGTCTTGCTATAGAAATGGTAAAAAAGTGTTGACCCCTGTGATCTAGGCCCACATGCTTTGTTTTCATACTGATTCTACGCGTGCTCCGACAAAAAAGAAGTGCTTTCATGCTATTGGGAAGTTCACATGCACATTTGACACATTGTAGCACCTTTGCATGATCTTTCCACCACCTTTTCTACTTTGCCAACTTGAGGAGGAAATAACATAGTTTTCACACCAAGTTTGATATATATCTATTCAAGTTTCAATTTTTGTAGTGTTGCAATGTTAATTGTGATTCAATTTTTGGAATTTAACATTATGGATTGGTTAATAGTATTATTGTTAGTAATTATATTTGAGTGTTATTCAATTTAACATTGAAAAGGAAGCAAGTGGTGAAAAACTCAAATTGTTGAGGAGTTTGATGCTAGAAGAAAAAAACACTACATAATTGGCTACTCTCTCCATTCGAATCTTCAGTTTTTAGGTATGTCAAGTCTTTACATGCATGTTCTTTACATTTTCCTTAATTTAGATTGAATTACTTTATCATGCTTTATCATACATGTTTAAAATAGAAACATTTCCAATCAAGAAAGCAGCCTACAATCTCACATGATGCCATGTATATTTTCTACACTTGGGCTCTTTAATAATTATGTGTAATAAATAGACCTTAACATACCATGATGTCAAACTATACAAGAATAAATCCTTACAACATAATAAAAATACAATCCCACTATTATCTTGTATTCATTTCTTAGGAAGTAATATTGGTCTCTTTATCATGCTACAGACAAATTCTCCATCATGCTGAGGAAATGATCAAGAATTAAACCAACACAGGAAGAGATAGAAGCTAAGAATGCAAAGAAAGCAGTGGCTATGAGGGAACTTCGTGAGAAGAGGAAATTGGACACGATAAATGAAGACATACCAATTGAAGAGGAACCACAACTATCACAAAGAGATATGGTATTGGTAGCACAAAGAGAACGAATGCAAAAACTTCGTGCTATGAGAGATTTGAATACCATAGTTGGAGACACGTCCTCTATCGCAAGTCAACATGTAGGGACACCATCTACCACATCTCAAGTTGAGAGTACATCATCACTCACATGTGATGAAGGAGGTACGCCATCATTCCCACCTCAACCTCAAGGTATGTCATCTATTCCATCTTCAATTGAAGGTATGCCATCTAGCCCATCTCATTTAAATATTGATAAAATTCCTAATGTTGAGATGAATTTACCTAACTTAACACCACCTAGAATTTTGCATAGAAAGCCAAAGTATTTGATTGAAATTGATGAGAATATTTTGCAGCCAATGGAAGGTAAGATTCCAAAACACACTTGTAGAATATATGCTCATAAGATTTGGAGATTGTTCTTTGAAAAGTTAAATGAGACTGCAAGATGTCAACTATTCATTGAAATGATGCAAAGTATAAAGTATAGGTCCATCATGAAGATTCTTGGGTTTAGAACATCAGAGGCTTCAAGTGAAAAAACTATTGTCAAGAATCTAATGAGTGCATATGAGAGTGTGGGTAACACCTCACACACAAAAGATAGTAATGCAACACGGCGTGTGATTACATCAACTATAGTAAGTAGTCAAACAAGGAAAGCTCGTCTCATTAGAAAGAGGAGTCAAGAATTGAGAATTAATAGGAAAACTTTATCAAGAGTTGTTGGAAAACGCTAAAGAATTGAGGACACTAATGCCAATGAATTATGGACGTTCTCAGGGAGACTACCATGAAAAGATAAACCAATTGTTGAAGCATTGAGATCACTAATTGAAGACTTTTGGAAGAATTACACAAGGGTATCTCTGAATCAAAGGGATGTGGGAAGAAGGAGAATCAGTAGTCAGAACCATGAGCCACATCCAAAGCATTTTTTGGATGAGACTCAAACACAGTTTTATGGTAAATTTCTAGAGAAGTATACTCAAATTAAAATTTGTCAAAGATATTTTGAAATGCTAAAACCTTTCTATGTCAAGATAAATGACACACGCACTACTTATTGTAAATTACATATTAAATTTTCTAACCATTTTGATGCTTATAGGTCTATATGTTTAGATATGCATACTAACAATGATTTGCAGGGTTGTGCCATATGTGCCCCACCAACATCTTCAAGAGACTTCATATCAAGAATTTTATGTGAAAGAGAGGAAGGTCAAATATTCTACAAGAAATTATGCTTGGATGGCACATGTCATCATTGCGGTGGCTTGCAATATTTGCCAATATGTGAACATATGGAAAGAACACATGCAGTTGGAAACAAACTAGTAGAGTTTGGCAAGTATAAAATAGTGGCATAGAATACAAAAGATGGCAAAGAAGCAAAGAGGTATGAATTGGTTATTGAAAAGATTCTAGTGTATCAGTTTATGCCTATTTCGTGACAACATAGTGTATGAGTATGCAAGACATGCCCATATAGCTTGATGGTTGGACTTTCAATTCAAGTTATGCAAGGAAACATTTTCGGTTGGTAGCATTGTTTCAATTGTCGACTTTGCAGAGAACTATAGTCTACAGCCACAATGTGAGGTGCAATCACAATATTACAACTCCACACAGGTTTCTATATTTGTTCACATCGCATTCCTTCATGCGAATGATAGTACAGAGGATGACAAAAAGATCATATGGGATTATAATTTCTATATTAGTGATGATCGCACACATTCTACGGAGTTCGTGCAAGGTTGCTTTCAGGTGTTCTACAATGATTTGGCTAGAAGGGGCATATCGTTCAGTCAGCATATCATATGGTCAGATAACTGTGCGTCACAATTCAAGAACTCGAAAAATTTCTATTGGCTGAGTAGGAGGCATAATTTTACAGGTATTCAGCATATGTGGAACTTTTGTGAGGCCGAGCATGGAAAGGGGGAGCATGATGGTGCAGGAGCATGTATCAAAAGAGCCATAGCACGAGAAGAGTTAAAGTATAAAGACAATGCAAAGTTGACAGATGCAAAATCGATTGTTGAGTGGTGTAATGCTTCCATGGGTCCAGGTAATGAAGGTAAGTCTTCAGTTTGTAGATTTTTTGGTTGATAGATGATACTAACATTGCACCATATGAGGACTGTTTTACACTGACATGATAAAATGAGATGCACTATTTTAGAAGCTCAATTGCAGGTTCATGGAGTATCCATACGCAAAAGATGTCATGCTTTTGTTCTTCCTATACAATTCAAGTCTGGGATGAGTGCGAGTCAAAGGAGTGGGTTGACAAATGGCAATTAAGTTATCTTAGCCCACTTAACACTTATCGACCCCCGATGACACTGCAACTAATACAGATGGAATCATTAGTTGACTTTGACCACATATCAGATTTAGTTCAACCAGGTAATATAGGGCACGCATATGCATCTAATTTCATCTAGTTCAACCAACTAATGTCATCTTACTTTGTAGTGTTTTTGTAATGTTGACTAATTTCATCTAATTTGCTACACATATCAATGTAGGGCACGTATATGCAGTTATTGCAGATGAAGATAATGAAGAGGGAACATATTATTACTTATGTCATTGTGTTGAGGCCAAAAAGAAATTGGAGCCCCTGTTACAGATGGAGGAGACATTGAATACCCTACAGGCTCAGTGGTTATTACTGGAACATGGCTTAGAAGGTACCCACATAAGAGTGTTAATATTTGGTTGTTTCAGGACTTTGACATGCATCGAAAGATTCTTCATTCTCGAACTTTGTCGTGGCATCTAATGTTTATTTGATAAAGTATTGGGGTAGACCTTTGAACAAAATCTTGTGGAAGGTGTGTGAGTTTGACCATGAAGCAATACTTGACACAATAAAGAGTAGAGTAGACCTGGATGGTTCATTGGATTAATTTGTAAGTATTCACATTGATTTTGTAAAGTCATGTTACATTGACTTGTAAGTATACACATTAATTTGTAAGGTTTGTCTTTTTTTATTTCCTCCTATATTTTTACACATATACACATTTTTACATCATCATGTTATGCATTTTTGGTGTCCTGCTCCTGATGCGACCAAACTCATAACTCACCCTACTTCCTCTAGACACCATTTGATGATCTCTAAAACACTTTGGATCTAGGGTGCCCAATCATGATCATGACCTATATACCATTCTCCTAAGGCGCTCATAATGAATGAAAAGAAGACCAAGGGCACCCAAGCTTAATAGACTTATTTCTTTAATTTTGATGATCCAAACTCTTGCAAAACGACATCCACTTTCATGCCTTTAGATCTTCCTTCACATATAGTGTGCCAAATCAAGTTGAAAAATCTACATAAGGGTGCCAAAATGGATGAAAGGAGACATGAAATGCACTTTAGGACTCCATGCTAAGGTTTGAGCCATTAAAGTCTCTTGATATTAGGCACTCATGATGATGAAACTTAGAGTTTTTTTCCTTTCCTAAGCACTCATCTAAGATGTTTGAATGCTAAGGAGCGCCTAGACCTATATAATGTACATTGGGTGCCAAAATCAAGTTGATTTTAAGTCACTTTGATTCATTTGGGGTCAGTTTGAGTCTTTGAGTCATGTTGCAAAAAAGTGTCAATGTTGTCAAGTTGCACAAAGCAAGTTTTACAAAGTAAGTTTTACATTTTTGGTGTCTTGCTCTTGATACAACCAAACTAACAGTTTGAATGCATCTGGATGGGTATGTTTAGGCTAGGAATGGTTTTTATTTTTCACCCAAACATGTTGAAACAGTCTGAGCTACATTGTGCCGACGATATCCCTGAAGAGTCCAAAATGCAAAAAGGCAGCAATCTTTGATGAGATGTTACTCAAAAATTGTCACTTAGAAACATTCTTTCTAAGGCAACGCGATCATGTAGAGTGCCTCTACAATAACCTCTCTCAATTTTTTATATCTCTGAGGCATTTGCCCGTTGTGAAAGATTTTCTGCTGCCCTAAAAATTGTCAAAAGGAGGCAGTGTAAAGTTGCAAAGGGGTGTAACTTTCATCCTGCTCCTGATGTGACCAAAATAACTATTCTAATGCATCTGGATGGTTATATTTATGCTAGGCATGGTCTTGTTTTTCACCCAAACATATCAAAACAGTCCGAGCTACATTGTACCGACAATATCCTTGAAGAGTCCAAAGTGTAAAAAGATAGAAATCTTTGATGAGATGTTACTCAAAAATTGTGTCACTTAGAAACATTCTGTCTGAGGAAAAGTGTAGAGTGCCTCTACAATAACCTCTCTCATTTTTTTATATCTCTAAGGCATTTGCCCGTGGTGAAAGGTTTTCTGCTGCCCCAAAAATTGTCAGAAGGAGGTAGTATAAAGTAGCAAAGGGGTGTAACTTTCATCCTACTCCTGATGCAACCAAAATGACTATTCCAATGCATCTGAATGGGTACATTTACGCTAGGCATGGTCCTATTGTTCACCCAAACATGTCGAAACAGTCTGAGTTACATTGTACCGACAATATCCCTGAAGAGTCCAAAGTGCAAAAAGGCAGCAATCTTTGATGAGATGTTACTCAAAAACTGTGTCACTTAGAAATATTTCATCTAAGGCAACACGATCACATAGAGCACCTCTACAATAACCTCTCTCAGTTTTTTATATCTCTGAGGCATTTGCCTGTGGTCAAAGGTTTTCTGTTGCCCCAAAAATCATCAGAAGGAGGTAGTGTAAAGTTTCAAAGGGGTGTAACTTTCGTCCTGCTCCTAATTCAATCAAAATCACTATTCCAATGCATTTGGATGGGTACATTTATGCTAGGCATGGTCCTATTTTTCACCCAAAAATGTCAAAATAGTCCGAGCTACATTGTACCAACGATATCCCTGAAGAGTCCAAAGTGTAAAAAGGTAGCAATCTTTGATGAGATGTTACTCAAAAATTATGTCACTTAGAAACATTCCATCTAAGGCAATATGATCAAGTAGAGTACCTCTACAATAACCTCTCTCAGTTTTTTATATCTCTTAGGCATTTGCTCGTGGTCAAAGGTTTTCTGCTGCCCCAAAAATCATCAAAAGGAGGCAGTGTAAAGTTGCAAAGGGGTGTAACTTTTGTCTTGCTCCTGATGAGACCAAAATGATTGTTCCAACATGTCCAGATGGATATATTTATGCTAGGCATGGTCCTATTTTTCACCCAAACATGTCGAAACAGTCCGAGCTACATTGTACCGATGATATCCCTTAAGAGTCCAAAGTGCAAAAAGGCAGCAATCTTTGACGAGATGTTTCTTGAAAACCATGTCACTTAGAAACATTTCATCTGAGGAAACATGATCATGTAGAGTGTCTCTACAATAACCTCTCTCAGTTTTTTATATTTCTGAGACATTTGCCCGTGGTGAAATATTTTCTGCTGCCCCTAAAATCGTCAGAAGGAGGCAGTGTAAAGTTGTAAAGGGGTGTAACTTTCGTCCTGCTCCTGATGTGACCAAACTGACTATTCCAATGCATCCGGATGGGTACATTTATGCTAGGCATGGTCTTTTTTTTCACCCAAACATGTTGAAACAGTCTGAGCTACATTGTACTGACGATATCCCTGAAGAGTCCAAAGTGCAAAAAAGTAGCAATCTTTGACGAGATATTACTCAAAAATTATCACTTAGAAACATTCCATTTGAGGCAACACGATCATGTAGAGTGCCTTTACAATAACCTCTCTCAATTTTTTATATCTTTGAGGTGTTTGCCCGTGGTGAAAGGTTTTCTGCTGCCCCAAAAATCATCAGAAGGAGGCAGTGTAAAGTTGCAAAGCATTGCTAAGAAATCCTCAATACTCAAAGACTCCAATGAACTTAATCAGCTTCTTCTTAGGCACAAATTTAAGGGTACACAAGGGGAAAATGGCACCTAGATGACTTAGTACATTTCTATGACTTCATTCACATGTTTAAATATTTGAGAAATTCTCCTTTACTAAGCGCTTGTCCTCATGTCAATGTTAAGATTTATACCTCCTAGGCGCTCAATTAGGTGATGTCATTAGATACAACTTACCTTTAGGTGCCAATGTAGCTTCTTCAATCCATCACACTTCTAGGCACTCAAATTTGAGGTCTTGGACTTGTATCTTATTCCTAGGCGCAATTGGATGATCTTCCTAGATCTAGGTGCTCATGATGGTGGGAAATTACATGAAGGGACTCCTAAGTCCAATTTGACTTTGTATTTGATATTTTATGACTCCAATTGACTAGGAATGGCTTAATTTCTAAAGTGCTGACTCAATAATCTAAGTTTAAGGTCTTTTCCTCCTAGGCGCCAATTAATGAGTTCACTAGATGCAATTTCTCCTGGACTTGAAGATTGTGAAAGAACTTGAAGCTTGGATGGATGTCTTCAAATGTTCGATGAAGAAGTGTTCCAACTTGAAAGGTCCTTTGAAGTGTAGATATTGATGATAACACTTTCCCTTATATGTGAAGTAGATGACTTCTCAAGGAGGCTTGAATGTATCAGAGGGACTTGAAATTGAATAGATGTCTTTGGAATGCTTGATGATGCTGAGAAGTTCCTTTGGAGTAGCTACATGCTAATCTTGAAGCGATGATTGATGAAGAATCTAGTTGATACTTGAAGATGAATGGAACTTGAAGTGATAGATGGAAGTCTTCGAACATGATGCAACTGGTGATGTCGTTGATGAAGAAGACTTGAAATATATCTTGTTGTGACCTCTTGGAGCAACTACCTCTTGAAGTGGTGTTTCCTTGGTAGTGATTACTTCCATCTTATCTCTCTAGCATGAATGAATGTGAAAGGCTCCTTTGGAGCAGCTACATGATGACTCTAGGTGACTCCAAGCTCTTTCTCCTACGTTTTCCTTCAATCTTCCTACAATACAAACCAAGAAACACATCAATCCTCATGATAAACATTTTATAACACAAAGGAATCCTCTTTAAACATGGAATAATCTTACTACAAATCTAGGTGCATATATAGGTAAAAAGAAGAGCAAAGGGTGCCTAACACAAGTTGGTCCATATTTATCACTTTAAATGATTTCAAACAATTGTAATGGCTTAAAGAGTTCAATCTCCTTTAAGAGATTCATTCAAAAGGTGTCTTTCAATGCAATTTCTCCCTTAGGCACCAAAATGGGTTTGTACTGATGGAGAGTGCACCTAGATTTAAATGTCTTTATACTTGCAATTTTGCAATTCTAAATGATGAGACATGTCTTAGAATGAATTCTATCTTTCAAGCACTCACTCCAAAAGGTCATCCCATGCAATTTCACCCAAGGCACTCATTGAGGGGTCCTCAGAGGCTAAAGTGCACCTAACTCAATTGCCTTTATCTTTATCATTTTTGTGCTTTCAACAATTGAAAATGACCTAGAGTGATCCTTTCTCTCAAGGCACTCACCTATTGATATGAAATCAAGTTATTTCCCTTAGGCGTAATTTTAGTCTTGTATGAGTGAAAAGTGCGCCTTACATCCTTAGGTGGTTCTTTTTAATTCTCAATGATTTCAATCAAATGCCAAGTGTCTAAGGAAGATTTTGACTTGAGATGATTAAATTTTGAGGTTCAAATCCCTTCCTCAATCAAGGCACAATCTGAGGGTTGTATAGATGAAAGTTGACTTCAACTTGGGCGCTCGTTTGAGTTGGAAGGAGCTAGAATTTGCACCTAGATTGGAGATAGATATTTTGGCTTATTTGATGATGGTCTCAAGTCTCTCTACCATGGCGCATTTTGATGATGTTCTTATTTAAACTCTTATGAAGACTATCTCATCCTTAAGCACTCATCCTCATGATTTTCATGCACTTAGACTTCAAGGTGCCAAAACTAGTAGGAAAATTCACAATGAGCACTTTTGCTTTGGAAGAATTTCTTATTGATCATTAGGCACACTTTGGAGTTGATATGTACTTCCTTTACTTCCATGTACTCAATTCATCATAATTATTGTCAAAGACTTCTCCAAGTTGATTGATAACATGCTTCTTGATGTTAAGATCCTTCATTCACTCCTTAGATCTAGGCACTCATGATGGTGGGAAATTACATGAAGGGCGCCTAAGCTTCAAGATAGGTTCTTTCCACTCATCTTAACTTTCAATCATTGTAGTTAATCTCAAAAGACATCATCCAAAATGAGAAACCTCCAAGACTTGTCATTGTAAGTCGATTTCCTCCAAGGCGCCAATACAAGGTTCTTTTGAAGGCAAAGGGCGCCTAGGCTTATGGGGCTCAATTTGATGTATTTATTGAAAGCTCAAGGTGAATTGATGCTTATTGAAAATGCCACTTAGTCCTTCATTTGCATTATAGGTGCCATTTCCTATTGACTTATATACTCCTCCTCATGCTAGGGCGCCATAATGAAGTGGTTTAGACAATATGTGCACTTCATTTACTAGAGGCTTGTTCTCCTTCC
Organism: Cunninghamia lanceolata; assembly: GCA_027924645.1. Lineage (NCBI taxonomy): Eukaryota > Viridiplantae > Streptophyta > Pinopsida > Cupressales > Cupressaceae > Cunninghamia > Cunninghamia lanceolata. The sequence goes on from BSBN01001491.1 coordinate 337,072, forward strand.
ACCTTAGGCACACTTTTATGGTGGAACAGGTGTTAATGGGTGCCTTGTCTTAAATGAATGCTCTCTCCAAGTTGGGTGCCCTTTTGAGGCTTTATGAGTTGCAAATTCTACCTTAACCCTTCATGCTTGTTGCTCAATGTTTGAATGTTTAATAAAGTCTCCTTTAGGTGCTCATCTTAATGACTTTTTCTCAAGGTGCAATCATCCTAATGACTTGGATATTCATCCTAGTGTTTCAGGTTATCAGGCTACCAGACTTAGTCATTTTCAGGATCTCAAACATAAAGAATAACATGATGATTCATTTTTTTGTATTGCATATAGTTGACATTGTATACTACTCATAAAGAATATTAATATTTTTTGTTCAACATGATGATTCATTTTTTTTTTTAAATACAACTTTTATCTTTTAGTTCCAAAATGAGGTTTAGGTGATACTTGAATAACAATAGCTAGCTTATTGGATCAACAAACATCTTATACAATACAATTGGACTTTAAATATTTGAAGTAGCCATCTACAAATATAAATTCAAACGTGGATTTATAATGCAAGTATGGACGCCATCAATAAAAAAGATTTGTATTAACCAAATATCCATATAGGCATACATCAATATCTGTCGATATAAGTATAGCATATATACAAAATAGCCATATAGGCTTAAGAATGCCATATAGGCATACAATGTCAACTATATACAATACAAAATATATGTCCACAAATGCCATATAGGCATACAACAAAGGAACAGAATAAAAAGTCATTCCCCTCTAGCTGGTGAAGAGAATAGATCACGAGCAGCCTTTGATCTTCTAGGGGATGGAGATGTGCATGTGGGTGGTCTACTATGAACCTGAGGGTTGCTCCTTCTATTTAGTTCTTCCTGCATCTTTAGTTGTTACAATAAAAAGTATAGACATTAATATATAGAAATTACATGTTATAAAAAATGAAACATTTAACAAAATAATCACTTATCGCTAACATATAATCTGTCTCCTCACTTGTCTCAGTAGCAGGAATAGGCTGTGGTGATGTCATGTCCTATAGAAGCCATCCAGATAGAAATTAAACTTCAAATCAATAATCTTTTGATTTTTCAAAAATAGACAACTATAACAATGACTGTAAATTGAAATTTACTAATCTACCTCATACCCCTATTAATGCCATGGAGCTATGAATCGTAGTGGCCACACCATGCTCCATTGCCCTATGAACATGGGGAGGTGTCTCCACAGCCTGCATCATCTGGAAATAAAACAACATCATTCAATTACAAAAACTATAATAGTGATGCAAATCATGGCTCCTAACATACACACACATTCATCTAAACATGGAAGTACACACAATAAAGAACACAAGTCAAATACAAAAATTTAGTAAGTACAATTCATTCATTAAACTATTTATTTTATTACCTCCGTAAAGCTTTGAAGTCCACCACCACTGGTAGGTGTTGCTGTGAAATCTGCAATATTAACCTATTCAACATCCAAAATTAGATATTAGAATACCATTCATATAACGATGCTATTCACATGTAATATTTATAATTGTTTACTAGTTACATACCCTGACAGTAGATGATCTAGTGTAAAATGCAGGTGGAGAACCATTGAAAATTGCATCGATGCTATGACCCTGGAATTTCATTAAAATCATCAATTTAAATTAGTTAATCTTGCATTTCAAAAATAAAATTTAATAAATTAAATTCAATAAACTTGCTAATATTTACCTGAGTATCAAAGCCAAAAGTCTCACTTAGGAGGCTATCTGTCATCACCATCTGCTCAGCTATAGATGTAGCCTGTGCACCTGCGTCCTGACTATCCATGGGGTCATAACCACAGGTTGAACTGCAAGCCTGACAAGCATGGGGTGGGACCCTACTCCTCGCACTATCTCCCAACGCACTCTGTGTTGCAGGATCGGCATGCTCTATGATGCTCTGGGTCAAGGCACTAATGGACTAAAGTGTATCGACCTCAACACTCTCCTTCACAATGGAAGGGATAGAAACATGTTCATGGGCTGGTCTGCTGATTACTCATCTCACTACCCGCTGTGGGTCAAGATGTGCCCCTGATCTATCTTGTGCTGACCCCCCACCTCTACCCTAGAAGTCACGCATATCAAAATAGTTTGGCACTTTATTGATGACAAACTCGCAGTAGAGTTTCCTCAAAAAGTATTGCTGGACCTCATTATTATTACATGGAGGATGGTCAAAAACCATCCACCACCTCTGCCCAAAATTGTCCCTTATCGCTTGGTTGTTGCACCAATGCATAGGGAACCTCTTGCATGTAATGGGTGGAGGTTGATTTGTTTGTGGGTTTGTGAAAATCGAACACAAGTCTAATTTTGTGATTTGTAATTTTTTCACATCTTGGTATGATAGCTTGTCTACATAATAATCTCTAAACTCTCTCCTCGTATCCGTCCAACTAGTTATTTACTTGCTAATTAAATCTACATTTGATAACATAGATTCAAGAGATTCAGCAAGTGTGGACCTATACAAGGTTGAAGTGGAAGGATCTTTCAACCTTGCAATTATATCTTCAATTTCTTTTTTGTTATTTGCAATTTGCCCCATTATATTTTCTTGTGTTCTAGTGGCATGTCGAGGAATGGATGGAGGAGGTTGTTGTTCTGCAGGTATTTCCTCCTTAGGATTTTGTGGATTTTGAGGAGGAGGAGGTGCATTAACATTTCCTGACAATTAACGAAATATACATCAAAAATCAACTCAAACCTACCTATTTAGGAACAAATTCAAACAAAAAAAAATATAACTCACTCCTTTGGCGTGCTCGACATCGTGGCAGTATTTTGGCGATGAATTGATAAGGTTTTTGTGTTGAATTAAGTTTTGCAAAACGTAAGCGCGCTTTCTAGGGTTTGCAAGCCGTGGGCATAGAGGAGAAGGAGGAAATGAAATGAGATAGAAACCTTTTTATTTATTTATAGCAAGTCAAAATGCGCTCACATTATAATGCGAGCACGTTATGGCTTGGTTTTGACAAGCCTTAGGCTTGTCATTACCAAGCCATAACGCGCTCGTGTTTTGTATTATTTTTTAAAAAAAATAATTTGGCTACTTTTTGGGCCCCCATCTTTTTGCACTTACCCATGACTCAAAATTGAAATATCTTGATCTGTGGATAAATGGCATGATTGGAGGAAAGTAGATACATTGTCAATTATCACTGAAAATAATTCTAAGTGCATCTCAGTGATTCAAAAAGATCTCTCTCAAAACAAGGCAACCAAAATAACTTAAGTTGTGCATTTATTGCAATAGAAAATTAGGGTTTGCGTAGAGATAAAAGGGTTCTTTTATTCATCATTTGCACAATTGCATTCATGAAAAAGAAAGGAAGATCTCTGCATCAAGATTGTTACAACCTTCTAAAAGATCAACTGTAGAATCTGATTCAACCACCGATCTTGTCCAGTGCATATTGTGAACCCTAAAAGTGTAAAAAGGTATTTCCATTTCTAAATATCTCTCTCTAAATCTTTTACAAAGATGGCTACTCCTATGGTTGTTAAGATCACTAATAGGCCATGCCCAAAGTTTAAGAAACACCCCTACAAATCCCTAGAAGTTGATCCCTTAGGCACCTTTTCTAGCATTCCACATGGGGTTCTGCACGTAGAAGATGTTAGGGTGTACATTCACACCAATATTGAGAAATTTGGAGAATCTAAGCTAATGGATATCTACCATAAAAAATTAATAGATGAAACTTTTGAACTCAAACCTCAATACAAGGCCATCTGAGATAAGCATTTTGGACATTGCATCCACTTTCCCTATTTTGCAGAAGATGAATGGGTCCGGTATGTTCTTAGCAGAATACATGACAAATTCATGTGGTTGATGAAGCCCTTCAAGATAACAAAAGATGTAATTAGGGCACTAACTGGATTGCACTCATCCGGTGGGTTGCCAGCACTCAAATCTGTCAAGAACCAGACAGTAAGTGAGGCTACTGGATCTAAGTTTGACAAAAGAGCCATGACAATAGAAGATATCACAGATATGGATATCAAATGTGCCTCTATGATAATTGGCTATAAAATATATCATTCCAATAGGGAGAACTCTGTGTCTAGAACTACAATATATACTACATATCAGATGCTAAGGGAAAATGCAGATTATGATCTATGCAACCTTCTCCTAAGCCAACTGTTAGAAAACTTGTAGAAGATCAAGAAGGATAAGAAGAACTCATTCAAGTATGGTGGCTTAATACTGTCTGTTCTTTTACTATATGAATGAGCTACCTGAATCAAGTAGTTGGGTTTGGCAAAATGACAAACTGGCTGCCACACAAATCAGAGACTATATGTATGAGGTTGGTGATGCCAAGGCTCAAAGTACAACACTCTGGGGATACTTTAAAAACTTCCAAAGTTTGATGTAGGCCAGAGAAAGAATTCCTCAAACAATAGTTGAAAAATACAAGGATACAATATGCTTCATGGTAGACGTTGATCAATGCCTAATGGAGGCAGTTGAGCCCAGAACAATTTGGATTATGCGAATGGGATATGAGGTAGATAAGAAAATCCTGGAGTTGCATGTCTAACACTTGCTGAGTCAACCTAAGGACCCTGAGGTAAAAAGGTTTGGAACCTTTCAAGAATTAAGTATAAAAATACATGTTGAACTGAGACAACCAGAGATGAGAAGAAAAGTGAGAAGGGAAGTAGAAGAATTTACCAAAAGATATGGCATATCAAAGGAGGCAGTTGATGCAAATAGAGAGAAAATAGAAAGAGCTGAGAAAGAGAAACAAGAAGCAGAAAAGGAAAGTGTTTCGGTACAAGCCTCCTCCCAGACTAGATCCTCCAAGAGCTCTGCACCTACCACTTCTACGAGCTCAAGAGCCTCAAAACTGGAAGCCAAGACATCTGGAAAGGGAAAGAAGAGAACGAAAACAAAGGCCACAAGGTCATACATAAGCCAAAAGGATGATGAAGAAACAGAGTCTTATGAAGAAGTTAAGAAAATGAAGAAGAAGAAAACATCTGATGAACCCTTTGCCGGTAAAAACAAAGAAGAGGAGGCAGAAGGATTTGTTAAAAGGCCTACTCTCTCTATTGATGATATTATCAAGGCAGTCATAGTGGACGGGAACCTGCAACCAGTCACTGAATTTTATGATGATTATAGTGATACTGACAAAAGAATTTTGGAGGAATCTACAGTTAAGTACCTAAACATTTATAATAAAGCATTCATTGAAATCATTTCTCTAATTCCCAAAAGTCTAGAGAAGGTACTTGAACTCAGAAAAGAAAATGCCAAGGAAAAGGATTTAGAGATCCCGGAACAGATTGCAATTCATCTCTATCCTTCCATTACTCTAAAACAAATGACCATGATCTTTAAGGACTGCAACGATGAGTTCCGAAGCAAAGCAAGAATGAACAATCTTATGCTTGGAGAGACCGATCAGGTAGCAAAAGAAATAGAAGACATCCTCTGGAATGCCTTCAAAAGATTCAACCTTCCTATCATAGTGGAAATAGATGAAGAACCTTCTACCATGGATGTCAAAGGATTAAGTGCATCAAAAGAAGAATCTACTGAGAAAAATGTAGAAGAATCAAAAGAGATAGGTGAGGAAAAGTCTAAGGACTTGGATTCCTTTGTTTCAGAAGAGGAAGTCCATGAAGAATTTAACATCTCTCTTCTAGATCCCCCAGCAGACTCTAGAATTGAAGGAGAAGGAAGAAAAGAGGAGAAATTGAGTCAAGTAGAGGAGGAAAAGGGAAGAGAAGAAGAACAAACAGAGAAGACCTCTGATGATAGTTCTAAGGGTGTAAGAGGAAAGAAGACTCAGTCCCTAGCAAGAGACATTGCAGAGGCAGTGAAGAAATTCCTAAACAAAGAGATGATGGAGATAGATTAACCAAAATTCTTTCAAAGACCACTCAATTTTGATTCTCTCTCTCTAGTTCAGACAATGAAGATAGCATCCTTCGCCCAAGCTAAGGCAAAAGAAAAGCTTCTGAAGTCTCACATGGAAGATTGTGAGCTGATAGAGATTGCATCAGGAATGCTAGAGAAGATCATGCCATCCTTCCAAAAGGATCCTTCAGCCTCTCCATCCAATAACCTTAAATCTCTAATAAACTCTGTCAACACTCATTTTGATTCCTTAGAGAAATCGGCAGAAGAAAAGGTCCGAAAAGAATTTTTGGGAAATAGATTCTCTGAAGTACAGGGACTCATAGCTAATGATAGGAGAACCCTAGATATTAGGATAAAGAGCCTAGAAAATGCTCTTAAAGATGGTGGAGAAATGTACAAATTTTGTCTATCTTGGTCCACAGTGATAGAAGACATTGCAAAGAAGGTGGAAGAACAAGAGGGTAAACTGTCAAGTTTATCTAAAAATTTTGATCCTCTCACCACATCCATAATGAATCAAGAGTGCCAGGCTATTGCCATTATAAATGAAATAAAGAGGCTTGAAAAGGAGAAGAAGAACATAATAAGTAGGATGAGTGAACTTAGAGGGATAATTATCCCTAAGTTAGAGGTAATGCATGAGGCCCTAACTGATGCTTAGACTACAACCCGGACCAGTGATCCAATAGACTTAAGAAGGGCAGAAGCTTATGCGTTTTTGTTAAGTGGTCACATCTCAATTTTGGACAGGATGAAACACAGTTGGGAAATAAAATTTATACAGTTGAAGACCACCTTTGCGGATATACTTAAGTATATGTAAGTATAATGTGTGTATATACTTATGCAGCTATGTATAGGTTGATTTTTGCAAATTTTGGTGTGTGGATTCCACCTTTGCCATTGATGTCAAAGGGGGAGTGAGGAGTAGTGAAAATGTGGAATCCAGCTAAGGGGGAGCTCTGGTAAAAGTGTACATAAGACAGAGCATCAGCTAAGGGGGAGTTTGCTATGACACTTATTCATTTTTCACTAAGTGTTGCCATCAATGCCAAAGGGGGAGATTGTTGGCAAGAGACACTGTGTGGCTTCATGATTGTTGTCATCGATGGCAACAAAGTCTATCCCACACATCCGTAGAGCATAATATGCCTACACCAGAAGTCAGATTGAAGAGTGTTTTGGTTGGTGAACAAGAACAGAGCATGCAAAAAGGTCTGACAATCAAGTCCAGATCTCTCAGAGGGTGTAACTCAGAAAAGTGCAGACTTGGGATAGTCAAGAGGAGTATCATAACTACTATATTCCAGAGATTGAGCCTCTGATGATGAATCATGGAAAAGATATGAGCATCTGAGTGTTGGGTTCTAGACAGGTAGAGCAGACTGAGGAAGAACTGACCGGCAGAATATCAGACTTCAATCCAGATGAGTAACTGATGTTGATCAAGCTATTTGAGGGAACATACATGGTTGGCCAACATGATTGATGACTTCTATGTCTATGTTCTTGATACGCATCACATATTAAGCATGGAATCAACCGACAGATCAGTGTTTTGTAAATATGTTGATTATTTCGGTTGCTGACTAGAAAGATGTTGAAATCCTTGGTGTGGATATATACACCAAATGGATTTCGGTATGAAGGTGTGTGTGTGGAGATATAGTGTGTGAGGAAAGGCAAAGATAAGTATGGAAGTAGCAATACAAGTTTGGTATGTGACAGAACAACAACACTAAAAGTAGAGAGAGAATGAAGTGCATTAGATCAGTATATTGAGCCTAACCGAAATTGAACCTCAGCATATATGGATGCCTCTCATTAGTTCAAACCCCTGGTTACCTTTTATGAACTTTGTAGATAGTGAGTCTCTTGTAAGCAGTGTGCCTCTTGTGAGCAGTGAGCCCTAATTGGCAAGTGCCATTTTTGTACTTCCTATTCTTTTAACAGAGAATATAATCTTGGGTTAGTCACCCCATGGTTTTTTCCTTAACAAGGTTTTCCACGTCAAAATCCTTGTGTTATGTGTGTTAATTTTTTTCTGCTCTCATGATCATTTATGCTTATGTGTTTTGATGCTACTCAAATTATAAAAGGAAAAATAAAGTAAAGTTATTAGAGATAACTGATTCACCCCCCCTCTCAGTTATCTACCTTGTTTCCAACAATTCCTTCTTTCACAAATCCTTCAGGTTTCTACATATATAATTCCTCGTCTATGTCGCCATGGAGAAATGCAGTTTTAACATCAAGTTGTTCTAACTCAAGATCATACACTACTGCCAAACCTAAAACTACTCGAATGGTGGTCATCTTCACAACTGGTGAGAAAATTTCACTAAAGTCTTTCCCCTTCTGTTGGTCATACCCTTTTACCACCAATCTAGCTCGATATCATTTCTTGCCTCCCTCTTCAAGATTCTTTCAATTTGTACACCCATCAATTTTTCAATGCTCTTCAATTGGGTGGAAAGCTCACCAAGTACCATGTGTGATTAACTAATAGTGAATCCATCTCCTCCTTCATTGCATTCATCCATTTGTCACTATTTATATCACCACAGGCATCTTTGAAAGTGGTTGGCTTTGCTTGATCAAAGATTAGCAATTGATGAATGAAGTCATCAAACTTTGTAGGAGGTTTCTGCTCCCTAGTAGACTTCCTCAATTGAGGAGCTAGTGGCTGCAAATTACCTTGTTCAAAATGTGCCTGAAGTTCACAATTTCCTAGCCCTTCACTATGAGGCACATTCAACTAAGAAACTCCATTACTTATAGCCTGCATGGAAATAGAGGAGGATTGTGGTTTCAAAAGAAGATGTAAATTAATGACATTTGGTTGTAGACTATGTCCATGAGACTGCGTATTTCATATTGGCTTATATAAAGGCTACATTGAAAAATCAAAATGTTGACTTGGATAATCTAGGGGCCACGTGGAGTTTATTACAAATGCATGGGATTTGAAGATCATTCATTAATGTTTGATGGATTATTTAGAGCCTACATAGAGTTTGTGAATAGTTGTGTAGGAGTTTCCAACGAGTATGTGGGATTATTTATGTGCTGCATTGGATTTGTGGGAGGTTGCGTTGGATTTAAAGTATGCTATGTGGCATATGAAGGGGAGTGTTGAATAGAGTATGAAGAGGTCTGTGTGTCATAATAGAGTATGCAAAGGGAGCGTGGGAGGCTGTGTAGCATTTGAGCTCCCCTATTTACCAATATGTCCAACACCAAGGTTATGATCCCCTACACCAAAAGTTGTATGTCAGTGTAGATTTTGGTCTTGTGTTTTAAACATATCACTCTCACTGCCAATATCATCAATAGGTACATGATCTTTTGCTTGTGTCCCCTCTGACTATAGACCTGGAAATACTTTTTCATTGAATATCACATCATGACTATGCACTATCTGTTTGGTAATCAGATCCCATAACCGATAGCCATACTGCTCCTCTCCATAGCCAACGAAAATACATTTTTTTTATTTGACATCCAATTTAGTTCTCTTCTCTTTGGGAATGTGAGAAAAAGCCTCACTGCCGAAGACACGTAAATGCTTGTAAGAAATCCTTCTTCCCAACCATCTCTCCTCCAGAATGTCAAGATCCAATTGAGATGAAGGGCCTTGATTGATCAAGTACACCATTGTATTCACTGCCTCTGACCAAAATTCCTTGCCCAAACCTACATTAGAGAGCTTACTCCGAGCTCTCTCCAAGATTGTTCAATACAACCTCTCAACTGCACCATTTTCTTGAGGGGTGAATGGAACAATCTTAATATGCTAGATGCCATTATCTACACAAAAATTGTCAAACTCCAAAGAGCAAAACTCTCCTCCATTATCCATTTTCAAACACTTTATTTTATTCCTAGTTTGATCCTCAACAATGGCTTTGAAAACTTTAAATTTTCTAAATACTTCTTATTTTCTATTTAGCATATAAACCCAAACTTTGTGAGTGCAATCATCAAGAAAAGTAATAAAATAATTTTCCCCTCCAATGGAGGTTACGTTTGTAGGACCAAACATGTCTGAGTGCACAAGCTCCAATGGCCTTGTCTTCTTGTCATGTTTGATTTTAGAAAAGATGATCTGCCTTTGTTTGCCATAGATACAATGCTCACACAACTCTAAATCAAGAGATTGCAAACCTAGAAGTTGATCCCTTTTGAGCAAAACTTAAAGTCCTTGCTTGCTCATATGCTCTAGCCTCTTGTGCCAAAGCTCTACACTGCCGTCCACAACCACCATTGTAGCTCCCACTTCAGTGTGGAGCTCTAGCACATACAAAGTGCCTAGTTTGCTACCTCTTGCAATGACTAGAGCTCCTTTGGTCACCTTCCAAGTGTTTGAAGAAAAGGTGATGCTACACCCTTGAGCATCAAGTTGTCCTGCTGAAATTAGGTTCCTCTTAAGCTTGGGAACATGTCTCACATCTTGTAACAACCACTTATTTCCATTCATTAACCTCAACACCACATCACCTTTGCCAATGATATCACATGGCTCATTGTCATCAAGGTAGACTCTCCCAAGTTTACCTTCTTAATAGTTTTGAAAGGCTTCCCAGCATGAGGTTGCATGAAAAGAAGCATCGAAGTCCAATACCCACAAATCAGTTGTAGTTTCACTTGTTTCCAAGACTAAAGCCCCTCCATCATCTACATATGTAGTGTTAAACTCATTTTCTTTTAGCTGATTTTGTGCCTTCTTATATAACCAGTAGTTCTTCTTGATGTGTCCTTTGCTAGAAAACCAACAGCTTTCATTTCTTCCTCTAGACTTGGATCTATTTGCAGATTTTGGTCTTCTCCTATTATTTATGCCTCTTTCTTGAGATCTCCCTTTATTGCCCAATATCAAAGCATCTCCCGATGACTTTCCTTGATTCTTCCTCCTCATGTCTTTGCTAAGAAGAGTGGCAAGAACATCATCAAATTTTAGTTTGTTTTTTCTGGACACCGAAGTGCTAATTGCCATCACTACTCCTTCCCAGCTGTCCGATAGAGACAACAACAATAAGATGGCTTTGATTTCATCATCCATATTTATATCCACTGAAATGAATTGGTTGATCAATGTATTAAATTCATTCAAGTGATTCTCCATGTTGCCTCCTTTCTTCATCTTTAAATTGTACAATTTCTTCATGAGAAAAACCTTGTTAGAAGTTGAAACCAACTCATACATATTAGACAATTTGTCCCACAATCTTTTCGCAATCTTTTCAACTGCAACGTTGAATGATACATTATTGGATAAAGAAAGGATAATTGTTACTCTTGCTTTCTTGTCCATTCTCTCCCACTCCTTAACATCCATCGTAGTTGGCATCTTGGATTTGCCTTCCAGTGTGATAGATAAATCTCTTTGAATCAAAAATAATTCTATTTGTATTTTCCACATTGCAAAATTCTATCCTGAGAACTTTTCAATTCTCCATTTATCTGCTTCTTCCATCTTTCTAGAATCTCTTCACAAATTCTCAATTAGCTCCTTCACCGAGCTCTAATACCAATTGTTAATGTAAAAGTGTAGATAAATAAAACACATAATGCAAAAATAGAACACAAAATAAGAACACAAAGTTTACGTGGTTCACCAAATTGGCTACGTCCACGGAAAGTAGGGGAAAATCACTTTATTATCACAATTATCTTGTACATACAACAACAACATATATATGATGTAGCTTATTACATTATCGACACTTGAAATGAAGGAAGACCAAAAGTCATGTGAATAGGCAGGAGAATGCAAAGCCCACAGTGATTGTTGGATTCACCTTCCAACAGTTTAGAGGAGAGTAGTAACCATTTAGGTGAAGATAGTAAGAGTGTCGGAGGTTTGGTGAGCTTTTAAAACCACCAAAAGCTCTGAAATGTGATTCAAACACATTTTATAAGTGATGTTGGAGGTTAGGGAGGTTATGTGCAACCAAGAGAACCTCTAAAAGCATTTTTAATTACCCCAAAACCCTTGAAATATGCATAAAAACATGAATGGAATGAGAATGTTGAGGTTAGGCATCACTTAAAAACTTGTCGAGAGTTAGGGGTAGGTTGAGAACAAAAAGATTTTTTAGAATTTAAAAAGAATTTTGGATTATAAAATATCGTAAAGGATATTAGCATGAATGGTTAAGGGTTTTAAAAGTCATAAAATACCCCTGGCAAGTGAAACTTTTTAAAGATTTTAAAATTCAATCACTATCACAACCTCTGACCTTCAATTTTCTGAACCAAGTAGGTGAAAGGAAGCAAGGTACGCGAAACACACTTCCTACACCGATCTAATGAGGGAAGAAGTATGCAAATTCTTTTTAAACCTTTACAGTTACAGTGATGTTAAGACAATAACACAGATATTTCAGCAACATATACACTCACACAGAATATAGATAGAGAGAGAGACAAGATATACTGTGGGGAAACCCCTTTTGGGAGAAAAACCCCACACTCTAAAGCATAGATCAAATATATTACAGTAAAAAATAACAAATTACAATACAGTTTTAGAGCCAATGCTCTTTTAGGAGTCTTCGACACTCGTATCTGGAGATATTCTGGCAGTATAACACTACCTATCAATAAAACTATGCATCTCCCATCCAAGCACCTATTTATATTGAGTTTACAAGGCAAAATAGGAAGCTTCTAGAAATAGGTGTCCAACTTGGCCTCATGGCCCAAAACCCACGCCTAGGGACACTTGTCCTACATTACAACATGATTTTGCACTTGTCATAACATGCCTTCCCAATGTGGCTATGACAGATGCTCTTACACACCTTACAACTATCATAGAATCTGTAATACATGACAGTACTTATAGCTATAAGAGAATCTGTCATAAACTGACTAAAAATAGCATATCCTCTTAAAACATGTCATAACCCACCTTGGGCACCCAAATATGCCTTCCTCAAAGATGCTCTTTGACACATGTCTTCACCTGTCATAAAACCTTCTATTCTTGACTCTTACGTGTCAAAATTTGTCATAGGAATCTGTCATAACACTTATGCGTCATAACTCCTTACACACTACACAAGATGCCAACACATGGCAGAAAACCTCTACCACAATATGGGACACCTATATCCACATAGGATGAGTTGACCATCCTAGTCACATTCTAAGTGGAGTGACAACACACCATCCTACTTCACATTAAATGACAAAATAGGATGTGCAACATAAATTACATTATAGGCAGATAAATAAATAAATAATCAAATAACCAATGCTAGGAATTACCAAGGTTGAGACACATTAATTCCCAACAATAGGTGTCACAAAATTAAAATATGAGGATTTTAACAAATAATTAAACTCGCGAACCTACTTCGAAGAGCACCCGCCATATGCTCAAACATGGTGAAGGTGAAAGATGCACAGCTTTTTCCTGGATTGATATTTTATTTTGAAATATTGCCACGTTGCCAATAATGACATCATGAACCTCCTTTCCAAATGAATTTTCTCCAGCTCTTATGAAAACCCTGATTTAATTATTTATGTAAATTGCCAGCCAAAAACTTAAACTTTTAAAATCTCCCAAACCAGAAGGCATTTGGACCTAAAACCTTTCCACATTAGGAAAAACATAGTCACAAACACCCTCATAAAAGGGTTTCTTTCCACCCTTATAGATTTTCAAATTTTATTATTTTCATAAATCGCCACAAACTAGATAATTGCTCCTCAGAATTTGAATGAAATAATGATCGATCTTCCTTCGAATTGATGCTTCGTATACTAGATTTTATGCAAGTAATTGATATGGACCAAGTCAAACACAGAATTTCTACAATGGACGATTACGATAAATGGTGTGGGAGACAAGCGACGCTTTTGTTTTGTGACAAAAGTGACTCGACAAAGGAGTTTGACACATGACAGTGCTTGTCGTTTCAATTCAAAAAGTTTTAAATTTGGTGGTGTCAAAACGGGGTCAACAAGACCATGCCATGTTGAATATAAAAGTCTTCATTATCAATCACCTCCTATCCACAAACCACAATAGGGAAGGATTGAGAACAAGGAACATGACAAATTTTGTCACATTGAACCAACCATGACCACATAGGATAGAGGGGAACCTTGACCGAACCCCTTCACACCATTTGAACCTTTGTGCCACTAGCAATAACCTAAATGGAAGAGGACACAATCAATAACACATTTGTCTCTAGAGATCCCATGCCATAACCAGCCCTAAACTCATTGTAGCCGTTGTCAGTAGTAGGCACACTATTGCCAAAGGATGAATCATGGAGTTTCGTTGCCAAAACAACAGTACCATTGCTATTAACAATATTCATGTCACCATCAAAGACAAGGAGTGATGGAAAAACAATTGCCAATTGTCTGATTGCTTTGTTTTTCTTAGATTTAATCAGATAAAATGTATATTAGGCATTAGTTGTCAATTTAAAGCTTAAAAATTTGATTGTCAATAATTTATTTATACTACTTTATTGTATATAATGTATGCATTCCAGTTCTTTCTATGTTTTATAACTATCAGGGCCTTATCCTTCAATGTAAAATTTAATTGTTTGATGTGTTGGAAAAGTCTTGAATATAAAATATTCTATAAAAAAACTTAAAGAGTATTGAGAACTTGAAAAAATCTAAAAAAATTAGGATTTTTTAAATAATAGAAGTTTCTATTAAAAATAGAAAAGTTTCCACTAAAGAATTTAAAATATATATATTGATATATAAATGTGGTTAAGGGAACCACTCCCACTAAAATTGATTCATAATAAACAAGGATTGCATGCCCTATGATCACAGGGGTACCGAGAAACAAGAATTTTAAGGGGAAAACTATGGAGATATCTAGTGAAGGAGACTCATCATTTTGGAAGCTAGTGAAGGAGATATCTAGCTCCAGCTACAAACTGCCCCAACCTCACCCTATGATCTCTAGATAGAGGAGGATCCAGATAGTCCACAAAGAAACTACATGTTTCCATGTTGTCTCTGATGAATCCCTCGTGGAAGAGGGAGATGACTTGCGCCATGTCTCTATTCCCTTGCAACTTTTCTAGGTTAAAAATGCCTCCCCAACTCCCAGACGTTGGACATTTGTTGAAGGCAGAGATTGCGACAACTACAGGATGTTGGAGGTGTGGCACCACCACTCTCTTCACTATGATTTTTGGAAGACCTTTATACCCATGGGCAAGGGTGAATTGAGCTAAAAAATGCCCTAGAAGGACATGGTCATGGATGTGGAAGCCCGTTGGTATCCTTGGGTTGATGACCTACAACAAGGCCTGCATAGTATTTTCATTTTGAACTAAGAACACTCTGCATATCTGAGTACGCACATCCCTGGTATCACAAGGACACTGATAGCCATTAACTCTTGCATACACCATAGAATCCTTAGGAGTCAGAGCTAAGTGTAAAATAAGGCAAGCTCAAAGGAAATATAAACAAAGTCTGCATTAAATTCCCAATCTCAATTTGTGTTCGTAAGGAAGAAAATCTGACACTGGATCAAAATCTATCCTACACCAATCGTAGCCATGTTTGTAATTGCAACATCTTGTGCCGGTTAGTGTCATATGCCACTAATTTCAAACTCCAATGCAATTACAGGACCCTCCACCATGTGGGAAAATTAGGTAGAATCCTTATCTGTGGAAGCATGAAATATTTATGATCCTGTCTCACAGGTGAAATTCAAGCAAACTATGCATAGAAAGTCGTCATCCAAACGGTTGTAATTGAGATTGACATGGAGATGATGAAGGCAATAAATTCTATTGATATAATTGCTAAAACAATCCACCAAGAAATTATGATTTTTAGAAGGGTGTTCAATATCCAAAAATGTGTAGAAGATCTTCCAAGTTTTCCTATTGGCATCTATGAGAGATGCCAGCTGAGCTAGTGGTGACCTTAGGGCTTCGAGGGAATAGGGTCACTTCCCCTAGCCTTTGCAAAGAACTCTTTGATTGTAGCCATGTCTTCGCTTGCAGGAAGGTCCTCCCTTTTTAGTTGGTTCGGATTTGAGAGCTTCAGTTGAGATAGACCAACATCAAAATCCAATACAATTTCATGCCTTCTAGTTGATAACTATTCCTTAAATGTTTTGCAAGTGGGTGTATGCTTTTTAGGGATAGGTCTATTGGAAATCATCTCAGGTTCTTCCTTGTGGAGAGGTGAGCCTACATCTTTTGTTGCTAGCTTGGAGGAAGCCAGTACAACATGAACCATTCTTTTGGAGGATTGGTGGCCTTGGTGATTTTCCTTAAGAGTAGTAACAGTGGGGGAGGCACTTGATTGATCTTGCTTGTCTTGTCTTTGTCCAATTTCCTTGGGCAAAGGTTATAAGCATGATTTCTCTTACCACAATTCAAATAGAAGAATTTAACCTCTTTTAATTCTAGTTTTTGAGTCCATCTTCAATTAGTTGCATAGAGTACAATTTCCTTTAGTATCTTGTTGATCACTGCTATTTAAATCTTGGCATAAAGGTAAGAGTATTGTTCTAATAGGGCAGTGTCAATGTTTGTAAGGGTTCCCATTGATCTTCCTATTTTGGCCAAACAGTCCTCTATCTAACATTCCATAGGCAAATTATAAAGCTGAATCTAGATGGGTTTGTCATAAGTGTCAAAGAGGGTGGGATTAAAGAATGGCGTCCACTTCCAAATGTATAAGGGTATCTCTCCCATTTATGCTAGTTTCTCCCTTTAAGGATTGAATCCCTATCTTTTTCAGATAGAAACACAATGCAGAAGAATCCTTTCAGAAGGAATTTAATGGTACATTGAACCTGCCCGTTTTCTTCGATCCAAAATCTAATACTTCCCCTATTTAATTTCAAACTGATAAAACAAAAAATGACAGTAGAATGTGAGAGAAATTTAGAATTTTCTACACATTCGTTAGCGAGGTCTATTTCTTTCATTTCCTTCAAAGTCCCCACAAGTGTCGCTCCCACCATCTTATATATATATAACTTAAAGAATATTGAGAACTTCTTTAAAAAATCTAAAACTTTGGGATTTTTTAAAAAATAATAGAAATTTCTATTAAAAAATAGAAGAAGTTCCTATTAAAGAATGAAGAGTTCACAAACTCAATAAGACAAATGCTGATTACAAATTTGAAGTAATAGATTATGAACAAAGTAGATGTACATGTAGGGTAGAGATGTTGAGTCGACTTCAACATGAGCAACTAGAGGTGGAAGAAAAAATGTCGACAAGTGGCTTGGAGAGTTGTAATAGACTCTCCAAGTAGACACCTAACCACCTATGGTGGCATAAAGCCATGTGGGGAATATACACATAATTACTTAATTAAATAATAAGTAATAGTGTTAATATTCCTACACTAACACCCCCCCTTAAGCACAACTTAGGTGGGCATGATAAAGATGGGTCCCGACAACTAGGCCTGATCAGATACCCATGTACAAAAGCATCTCTCATAAAGTAGAGAAAGAAAGAAAACCCTGTGGGAAAAACTTTCCTCCAAAAGAGAGAAACAAAGAAAGTGTACTGGACACAACTCGATGGGAGTGCACTTGACATAATACAACTGAAAGTGATACTCTTGCAATATTTGCAAGATCCATGTGTGGAATTTTGATTGCATGTCATATGGCTACAATTTTGTGGAAGCCTTTTGTGAATCAAATCTGTAGAAGCAAATGAAGTGATATCAATCTTCTATATGATGAATCTCTTGAAGTCCTCAAAGAATCAACTCTGGATGCACATGTAGCATTAGGTGATAGTGATGTTGTTGTGGAAATGTTCTTGACATATCTCAATATAATGCAGGAAAAAAATGTTGAAGAATGATGAAGTAGTAGTAGAAGTGATCTTGACATATCTCTATGGAAGTGCTCTTGGCACAACTCATAAATGCACTTGACAAAACTCTATGAGCCCTCCCATAATTCAATATTTTTATCCCAATATTATTTTGTTGTTTGAGAAACTTCCCTATGACTCAATATTTTTATCCCCCCTAAAATTGACACTTTATAATGATAGTGCATTAAACAAGGCTAATTGGAATGAAAAATGGCACTTTATAATGATAGTGCGAAATCATTTCCAATAGATTAGTCTCAAATAATTATTCACTTTCTAAACAAACGACACTCGATTTCGAGTTGCCAATCAAAAAATACAATTCTTTTTCAAGTTTTTAATTTGTACAAAGAAGGGATTTTTTTTTGAGAAAAATGGGACAATTCCCAAATCATCTCAACACAACTTTGTTAGTGCTTGAACCAACTTCATGTAGACTAGATACATATGCCCAATTTCGCCTCCATGGGTGAAAGTTATGGAAAAATGAAAAAAAGCTCCTCTTTGCACGCACCGATGCAAGACATGGTCTTCCGAGGCAATTTTTTTTTAGAAAATTCAACTTTGGATGATTTGCTTAGCATATAATGTTAATTTTGGTGGTTTGTTTTTACCACTAAATGTTGCATGATGCTAGCATAAATTTTTTTGTTTGGGCAGTTTGTGAACTTCTAATGGTTAGCCTAACATAAAAGGTTTGAAGTTACTAGTGTTGTAACATTAACTATGACAGTTTTACATTAACTGCTATTAGTTAAGTTTCAAGTTGAGGTTACTTATGAAGTAACACTAAATCTTACTCAACATTAAATGTTAACATACAATGGTTACAACATAAACTGACCATGATTGGAAGAAAACCTAATGGTGACCTTTCAACAAAACAAACAGCTACCAAAAAACCTTAAATCAAGATTTTAGAGGAGACTATTTTACGGATAGTCCTAAAAAAACTGTAAGAGACCACCGCCTGATTCAAGGACAAAGAGTCTTGATCAGGACTCTCAATGCCAATGTAAAACAAATTCTGCACAACAAAGAAGAAAGAAAGACAAAGATTGTGAAGAATGTGGTAACCACAACTGGGAGCATGTGTAGAGTGTTGTTGAAGACTGTTGGCCAAAGATCTAGAAAATCGTGGCCGTTTGGAGATCACAATGGCCTTTGATAGAGACCTCAACTCAAAAAATGACGGCCTTTGTTGCATAGTGGTGGCCTCAACTATGAACCGAGCCCTCTTGATCACCATGCAAACCCTCAGAGAAGAAGCCAGCTGGGAAAAGGCCGATAAGGTGAAGGGCAGGGACCCTAACAGATGGCGCCGTGATCCACTCAGAAATATCATTTTTCATAAGCTCGTTGGCTTGTCCGGCTGTCTATGCCATGACTACAATCACATTGTTCCTATCACCTCACGAGCCAGAGAACTGCAATCATTACAAACTAGTGACCTTTGAATGGAGATTTCAACACTGGCAGTCCTTTGACTGATTGTGTATATTGGCAAAATAAAGTGCACAAGGTGTTGAGGAGATAGGGTGGGTGCGTGGCTTGCACTAAGTGTTAGCATCAGTTTTCTCGTGAATAACGAGGAAAAGTTCATGCAATAAGCTAACTAAAGTGAATAGCAAAAGACTACGGTAGTTTATTTTTGACTTGAAATCTTGCATGGAGTTGCATGCTAATTTTCTAATTAACAGTTGTCATTTTAGATAGTTCATCTCCTACTTTATATTGTACTCATTCTTAAATTAATTAATGATTTATTCACAGTTTATCTTTCATCTCAATTAAATTGTGCAAACATGTAATTTGCAGCTCTACCAGTATTCCTGGTTTTCAGAGGTTTAACTAAAATTTAACATGGTATCAGAGCTGAGTCTGGTATGAGTGCAAATTCGTTTGTATATTGTGCGAATTTATTGCATGTTTAGGAGTGATTTGCTAATGGCGTGATTTTTTGCAAGCGAGTTCTTCTATTCATTCTGCAGTAGATTTCTGTGAAGATTTTCACCACAATGGAGGTAGATGTAAACCTTTATTTCTAGATGCATGCATGTTTGTTCCCCTAGTTTTTCTTTGCATGCTCCTTGCTTTCTTCCTTATTGATTCTTTAAAAATTGTACGTGCTTTGCGAGCACCATATGATAAAGATCTGGGAAAATTTGGAGCTTTGTAAAACTTGAACTTATATAAAGTTCCATATGGGAGTTTCTACTTAAATCATCTAGTATAGGTTTCTTTCATTTTTCTTCTGAATAAACAAACTTAGAATATTAAAAGTTGCTAATTAACCACCGAGCTCGGCATTGTTCGTCCAATCGGCAGCCAAAAGTGTTTTTCTGTTCTAAATTTCTGTCTACATGAAATTCCAGAGTGGCATCCTCGTGTGCTTCCAGAGTTGCATCCTCGTGTGCTTCCAGAGTTTCTTTCTAGCAGGACAATATTGAGCATTGGATCATCCCGACCGGAGGGCATCCTTGCAGTTCTTCAGCAGTTGCAACTTTCTTCTTTAGCTTGAATAAATGGTTAGGAGTTTTTTTCACTTAGGTTTTCTTCTTTCCTCTTTTTTGTCTCCTTAGTTAAACTTAAGGGCGGGTGTTAGCATCATTTTTCCTATGAATAACGAGGAAAAGTTCATGCAATAAGCTAACTAAAGTGAACAACAAATGACTACGGTAGTTCATCTTTGACTTGCATTCTTGCATGGAGTTGCATGTTGATTTTCTAATTGACAGTTGTCATTTTAGATAGCTCATCTCCTACTTTATATTGTACTCATTCTTAAATTAATTAATGATTTATTCACAGTTTATCTTTCATCTCAATTAATTTGTGCAATCATGTAATTTGTAGCTCTACCAGTATTCTTGGTTTTTAGAGGTTTAACTAAAATTTAACACTAAAGCCTACGGCCTACCTTTGAGGCATGTGACCTGCTCCAAACAGAGGCAATCGATTAAGGAAGCCACAAGAGACGTTCTAAATGTAGCCTGTGGTGCCCAAAATCTGGTATAGTCATCTACAAAAAACATCAAAAACACCTTCACCACGCTTGATGCCACCAAAACCACAAAAATGATGGCTACATCGGTGTGGTTAATGAGTCCTCTGCTCCGGCAAAAATCTTCAACCATCAAGCTCAAATCAATCCAAACGACGACAGAGGCCCAAAGGCCAAAAATTAGCCACTAGATTGAAAAAAATGTGCTCAAAATCACTTCACAGCCTATAAAATGTTGATTTTGCAAAAAAATTGCATTTTCAACAAAGAATCTATGAATGAAAACTTGCAAAATGTCAAATTTCTAAAAAAAATTACATTTTTTACAAAAGATTTCGTCAAATAGGAGATTTTTGCTTCCAAACGAACTAGCAAGCAATTAGCGTAGCTTTGATACCATGTCAGAATTAGCCAAGATCAATGAATGAGAATTAAGATGAACTTCCACAAAGTATAAGCACACAAAAGCTGGAAAATGTATAATCAAGAGATTACATCAAGAGTTTACACCAAGAGTTGATGAAAATGTACAAAGAGCCTTACTTATGTAGGCAAGGGGAAGGAGGTGAGAAGGAGACAACCAACTATGACTAACCCTTTATGTGATGAACACGTGTGGACAAGTGGATGGTTGTGGACAAATGTCTCCAACCTCCCATAAGGTGAGGAGAGAATATCTCTTACCTCTAATGAGGTGAAGTGTCAAAATGACTAACCTCATGTGAGCACATGTGGTGAGACAAAAAAGTGACTAACCTCAACATTGAACTTAACCTTTAATGTGAAGGTTAAGTTAGACTTAGCCACTAAGTGTGACTTAAGCTTAGGTGTGGGTTAGGATAAACCCTACACTCTAACACCCCCCTTAAGTGATACTTAGGGAATAGTAATACAAAGATGATGATGGGTCCCAGTTACTAGGCCATGTTAGGTACCCATGTACAAACAATTTTCTCAAAAGATGGAGAAAAGGAGAAAACTCAATGGGAACAAAACTCCTCTCCAAAAGAGAAAAGATGCATGACCAAGCTAATTGTAAAGAAAATACCAAAAAATAAACCCTTGAAAAAGCTAGATGTTTGAATTTACTCAAAACGAGAAGCGTTTCACTCGCATGGCTCGGATACCATGAAGAATTCACAGAATCAATAAAACGAATGTTGATCACAAATTTGAAGTAATAGATTATGAACAAAGTAGATGTACATATAGGGTAGAGAGGTTGAGTTGACTTACGAGTAGACTTCAACACTCAACTAAAGGTGGAAGAAAAAGTGTCGACAAGTGGCTTGGAGAGTTGTATTGGACTCTCCATGATGCAGAGGAAATGCAACAGAAGCTTACAAATGGGAAGGAGGAGTCATTAACACAACCAGCATGTTAAAATCCTGGACATGCAGTATGTAATACCCATCGGCTTATCATCATCATCATATTTCTTGCTAACACAGACAGCATCATCATATTTCGAAGAGGTATGAAATATCCTCCTGCTAACTACTGTTCACTTCCTTATCGCCTTTCGCCTTTCACCTGTCAGCAGCATCATGATACAAGACGAACACAATTATCCTCCTAATGATCACTATTCACTTAGCGCCAAACTCTATCGGCAGCACCATGATGTTTAGCATCATCATCACCCTTCATCAGTAGGATATGAAATATCCAGTTCCTCTCATATATCCTGATGACGACAACTTCAAGCACCTTTCCTTCGATGCTTACGTCACCCCGATATCCGACTACTCAAACAACAGCATTAGGATATGACTTATCCGGTCATATTGAAACATCCTGATGATGTTAACCAAACTTTATGCCGATGACTTACGCCGATGCCAAAACACTTAGCGATAGCAGGATAAACTTGCATAGGGTGATATTCGCAATATCCTGATGATGATGACGTCACTTGCACCCGATGATGATGTCAACAGGATATAAGACACTTATATCCTCCGCAACATGATAATGAATATCCGGTGATCTTTTCAATATCCTGATGATGACCTTTCCGGTCCTTAGCCAAAAAGTGAACTTTCACTCCTGCATGCGATAGCGACATGCGGACGATGGATACACACGAAAGATGATCCTGACGATGATATACACACTGAGTATATATCCAACCTATATCATCCTGATGCACTTAAAACATACAGTCTTCGTCAGCTTCATAACCTGATCCGGATAGCGATATACTCGTAGATGACGATGCGATTCACTCCGTCTGGAAAAGCACATACAGATCCCTGTATATCCGTCAGATGCATGCAAACTCACAGAACCACACAATTTCACAAAGAAAATATGATGATCGGGCCGGATCACCTTCAGATCAAAACTTAACAGTTTATCTTCCTAAATCCTAGCACATGAGGATGCTAGGTTGATTCACAGCATGCTACCAATCGATCTCCCACACAATGAAATGCATAAACAGAAAACTAAAATACAACCTAAACTAACATGCATGACCATTCCACCGATTCACAGAATCAACCGGTGGAAGGGTTGAAAGAATCCATTAACCTGTAATCAGAACAGAAATCAAAACATAAACAGCTGATAAACCAGATAATGCAATTGATGAGATCTTATTTAGATGAAACACAAATGTCCTGTTTCTACAATAATGTTTCACAATGTCTGGACTGATCTCTGGATTTCACTCAATCACCAGTACAACATAACATAACTACTACTCTCTCTGATATGATCACCAGTACAACATAACATAACTACTACTCTCTTCTCTATGATATCAAACCCTAACTGATCTGAGTTATTTATAGCAATACCCTACGAGTACTACCAACTCGATTCCCAGCGGCTGGGAGAGGACAGCTCATTTTACCTGATCACGAACTCTAACTGCTTGCACACTCTCCTAGGCTGATCTAATACATATGCATTGGTCTAATGGACCTTATTACATTATGAAGTCAAACATGCTAAAAATAGACTAATGTCCTGTCATGCGGACAATGAACCTATATCCTGTCTTGTAGGGGTGCTCCTGCACCATACTCCCCAGAAGAAGAAATCTCAAGTCCACTTGAGATGAGAGTATGAAGATCTGCACCATGTTTCTGGATCTGCTCTTCAGTCATCCATACTGCTTCAGAATTAGGTTTTCCCTTCCAAGAGACTAGATACTCCAAGTACTGTTTGTTCCGGGTCTGTTTGACCACTCTGGTGTCCAAAACCTTCTGCAACTATGGAGGATCATGCTTGGGAATGTTATCATTGACTGTATCCTGTAGGAGTTTCTGATCTGCATCTGGATAAGACTTGTATGGAGTTAAATCACATACATTGAATATAGGGGACAAACCAAGATCAGGGGGGAGTTGTATCTCATAAGCATTCTGTCCATGCTTGTGCAAGATCTGACATGGTCCAACTTTTCTCTGCATAAGTTTAGTATATTTTCCCCTAGGAAGTCTGTCTTTCTTCAAATGAACCCATACCAAATCTCCAACATCAAACTGTACATCCTTCTTCTTTTTATCAGCATATTCCTTATACTGCAAGGTGGTTTGCTGTAGGGTCTTGACTTGATCATGAACCTCTTTGATGGCTTCTGCAAAAGCTTCTCCTTCTGCACTAATAGGGTCTACTGTAGGTAGATCTCGCAATTCCAAAATTCCTCTTGGATGCATACCATAAACTATCTGAAAAGGTGATTTCCCTGTGCTCCTATTGACAGTATCATTATAGGAAAATTCAGCTTGAGATAGAATATTATCCCACTTTTCTCCATGTTGTTTTGTCAAACATCTAAGCAAATTTCCTAAGGAACGGTTCACTACTTCAGTTTGTCCATCCGTTTGAGGATGATATGCAGAGGAAAAAGACAAATTTGTTCCAAGTTTCTTCCAAAGAGTTCTCCAGAAGTGACCAATAAACTTCACATCCCTATCTGACACTATGCTCAATGGCAATCCATGGATCCTGACAATCTCCCTGAAAAACAAATCTACAATGTATGAAGCATCAGCAGTGGTTTTACATGGCAAGAAATGTGCCATTTTGCTGAATCTATCCACTACAACAAAAACACTGTCAAACCCTTTCCTTGTCCTTGGTAAACCCAAGACAAAATCCATACTTATGCTTTCCCATGGTCTGGAAGGAATGGGTAAGGGCTGATATAAACCTGCATTAGTCGACCTGCCTTTAGCTTTCTGACATATCACACATGTCTCTACAAACTTTCTGACATCTGATTGTAACTTAGGCCAAAAGTAATGTCTTCGGACAAGATCAAGAGTCTTATCTAGACCAAAATGACCTGCCATAGCTCCACAATGTTTCTCCTTAATGATGTTTAACCTCATAGAACACCTTGGAATACATAACTGTCCACCTTTGAACAACAATCCATCCTGAATCAAAAATTCAGAGAATTCAGCATGATATTTCTCTCCAAAAGAAGTACATACATGATATATCTCCCCAAAATCTTCATCAGTCTCATACATGGTCTTTAGTGAATCAATGCCAACACTTTCTAACTGAATCTGGTTGACTGTTAGAACTCTCCTGCTCAAAGCATCTGCAACTTTATTCTTGACTCCTTTCTTATGCTTCAATGTAAAAGTAAAAGCTTGTAAGGTTTCTACCCATTTCATGTGTCTATGGTTCAGCTTTTCCTGGCTATTTATGAAACTCAGAGCCTGGTTATCTGTGAATACTATGAATTCCTTTGGCATCAAGTAATGCCTCCATTTCTTGAGTGACTGGACTAAAGCATACATTTCCAAATCATATGAGGAATACCTCTTTTTAGCATCATTGAGCTTCTCACTGAAAAATGTAATAGGTCTACCTTCTTGGCTGAGTACTGCTCCAATGGCCATGTGACTGGCATCACATTCCACCTGAAAGATTTTGTTAAAGTCTGGAAGTGCAAGGACTGGCTGCTGTGCCACCTTCTTCTTCAATGTTTCAAAAGAATCATCTGCTCTTTGAGTCCAAACAAATCTGCACTTCTGTCCTCCTTTGATGGTATCAAGCATGGGTGCACAAATATGACTAAACCCTCTTATAAACTTCCTGTAGAAGGTTGCTAACCCATGGAAACTTCTGACATCATTCATAGTCTTTGGGGTTGGCCAAGACAATATGGCACTTACCTTCTCCTTATCCATTTGTAACTTTCCTTGTGAAAGGACAAAACCCAAATATGTGATCTCATCTTGCATGAACAAACACTTGTCTAAATTTATCATCAGCTGCTCTTCATGTAACCTCTTAAGAACCAAATCTATGTGTCTGAGATGTTCTTCTT
The DNA here is from genome assembly GCA_027924645.1 of Cunninghamia lanceolata. Lineage (NCBI taxonomy): Eukaryota > Viridiplantae > Streptophyta > Pinopsida > Cupressales > Cupressaceae > Cunninghamia > Cunninghamia lanceolata. Next base: position 363,193 of record BSBN01001491.1, read on the forward strand.
TTGTGTTGCTGAAAATTAGAATGTCATCTAGATATACTATGACAAACTTACCAATGAACTCTTTCAAAACCTCATTCATCAACCTCATAAAAGTACTAGGTGCATTAGATAAACCAAAAGGCATAACCTTCCACTCATATAACCCTTCATTAGTTTTGAATGCTATTTTCCATTCATCTCCTGGCCTAATCCTGATCTGATGATATCCACTCTTTAGATCTATTTTTGTAAAATACTTAGCACCTCCCAAACAATCAAGTAAATCCTCTATCCTAGGGATTGGAAACCTATACCTGATTGTGACCTTGTTAATAGCTCTGGAATCTGTGCAAAGCCTCCAAGTACCTTCCTTCTTTGGTGCTAGTACAGCTGGTACTGCACATGGACTTAAACTTTTCCCAATTAGACCTGAATCCAATAATTCTTCAATTTGTTTGGCTACTTCTGCATTCTGTTCTGGAGTTAGCTTATAGGCTGCTTTGTTTGGAAGTGTTGACCCTGGAATTAAGTCTATGCAGTGACTGATATCCCTGACAGGTGGTAGGGATCTTGGCATTCCCTCTGAGATGATACCTTTGTACTTATCCAATAGCTCTTGGATAGCTGGGTCTATGAACCTTTGCTTTTTCTCTTCCTTGACTTCTTGCTGCTGTTCTTTAGTCACCCTCATACATGAGATTAGGGCATATGCAACTGCACCTTCTGCTGCTACTTCTTTCATGAACTGTTTACCTTCCATCAGCATTACCTTCACCTCTTTTCCTTTAGATTTCTCCTCCTTCTTCGTCAATGGTAGTAACTTTATAACCTTACCATCTTTGGTGATTGTATAGATGTTTCTAACACCATCATGTTGTGCCTTCAAATCATACTGCCATGGTCTACCAAATAAAAGATTGCAAGCATCCATCGTGGTAATATCAAACAACAACTTATCCTTATATGCTCCAATCTGAAATTCTACCCAAGCCTGCTCTTCTACAGTTGTCTGCTAACCTTGGGTAAGCCATGAGACTTTATATGGGGATGGGTGAGGCAATCTCCTAAGCTTAAGTTTTGTCACCATTTCTTCAAACACAAAATTTTCAGTAGAACCAGAATCAATCAAAACTTTACATGCCTTACCTCCTGCTTTGCAAATAGTCCTGAAAAGAGACTTTCTTTGAGGGGATTCTTTGTCAGGTACCTTCATGGTAGTCACTGTTCTTCTCATCATTAGAGACTCTCCACTTTTTGGGTATCCATAATTATCAGGAGCATTCACGCTCTGAAAATCATTAGAGCCTGTCATACTTTGATTATCAGGTTCTTGGACCAGATTTGTTCTCCTTTCTCCTGTTGAGCTTGTGGCCTTTTCTGGACATCTGCTGGCTATATGGCTTTCTTTGTTACAGCTATAACATCTGATGGATCCTCTGCCCTGGGATCTTCCTCTGAAAGGTCTTCTACCTCTGAAGTTTCCTTCCTGACTATAATTTTCCCCCTGGTTCTGACTATTGTTTCCCTTACTATTGTCATGACTGGATTCTCCTTGATATCCATGTCCATGTCCTCTACCTCTAAAAGGACCTCTTCCACCCCTTTGTTGTCTTCCTCTTCCTCTATTGTGTTGTTCTTGTTTTCTCTTTAACTTCTCTTCCACTTTCAATGCCAACTGAAAGCATTTCTGAACTGTATCTGGATTATGCAGACTTAAATCTTCCTGAATGTTGAACCTCAATCCATTAAGGTATCTGGCTACCTTCTCTTCTTCACTTTCCTTTACATTTGTTTTCATACAAAGTTTCATGAATTCTTCTGTATATGAGCTGACATCTAGCTCCTTCTGCTTCAGGTTTTGCTTCCTCTTGTGTAATTGGATACTGTAATCCAATGGGACATAAGCTTCCTTTACTAATGCCACCATTTTCTTCCATGTAGTGACTCTACGCTTTCCTTCCTGTACTCTATCATCTTGGACGAAATTCCACCATGTCAAGGCAGCTTCTTTCATTTTGGACTGGGCTATTTTCACCCTCTGTTGTTCTGGTATCTCCTCTGTTTCAAAGAAATTGTTCAAAGAGTCTATCCACTCCATCACTGAATCAGGTTCCATCTTTCCTGTAAACACTGGCAAATCCAGTTTCACATCCATGGTTCTCCTCTCCATGGCCTTGAGGGCGTTCAACAGTGGTCTCTGGTCTGCAGGAACGACCTCCTCGTTCCAACTAGGGATCTCTTCTTCTTCCCTATCTTCTTCTCTACCAGAACCTACTCTGTTCCTCAACTTCTCTATCTCATCCTTCAATTCCTGATTCTGAGCCTTCACGGCCTTGCTCTCTGCAATCTGTTTCTTTACCAGAACTGCCAACTCAATGTTGGTCATCCTTGCCAGAATCTCAGATGTTCCTTCGTCACCTGACATCCTGCTATATTCTGATCTTTTCCAGAAGATCCTTCCTTTGCTCTGATACCACTATGTTGCAGAGGAAAACGCAACAGAAGCTTACAAATGGGAAGGAGGAGTCATTAACACAACCAGCATGTTAAAATCCTGGACATGCAGTATGTAATACCCATCGGCTTATCATCATCATCATATTTCTTGCTAACACAGACAGCATCATCATATTTCGAAGAGGTATGAAATATCCTCCTGCTAACTACTGTTCACTTCCTTATCGCCTTTAGCCTTTCACCTGTCGGCAGCATCATGATACTCGACGAACATAATTATCCTCCTGATGATCACTATTCACTTAGCGCCAAACTCTATCGGCAGCACCATGATGTTTAGCATCATCATCACCCTTCGTCAGTAGGATATGAAATATCCGGTTCCTCTCATATATCCTGATGACGACAACTTCAAGCACCTTTCCTTCGATGCTTACGTCACCTCGATATCCGACTACTCAAACAACAGCATCAGGATATGACTTATCCGGTCATATTGAAACATCCTGATGATGTTAACCAAACTTTATGCCGATGACTTACGCCGATGCCAAAACACTTAGCGACAGCAGGATAAACTTGCATAGGGTGATATTCGCAATATCCTGATGATGATGATGTCACTTGCACCCGATGATGATGTCAACAGGATATAAGACACTTATATCCTCCGCAACATGATAATGAATATCCAGTGATCTTTTCAATATCCTGATGATGACCTTTTCGGTCCTTAGCCAAAAAGTGAACTTTCACTCCTGCATGCGATAGCGACATGTGGATGATGGATACACACGAAAGATGATCCTGACGATGATATACACACTGAGTATATATCCAACCTATATCATCCTGATGCACTTAAAACATACAGTCTTCGTCAGCTTCATAACCCGATCCGGATAGCGATATACTCGTAGATGACGATGCGATTCACTCCGTCTGGAAAAGCACATGCAGATCCCTGTATATCCGTCAGCTGCATGCAAACTCACAGAACCGCACAATTTCACAAAGAAAATATGATGATCGGGCCATATCACCTTCAGATCAAAACTTAACAGTTTATCTTCCTAAATCCTAGCACATGAGGATGCTAGGTTGATTCACAGCATGCTACCAATCGATCTCCCACACAATGAAATGCATAAACAGAAAACTAAAATACAACCTAAACTAACATGCATGACCATTCCACCGATTCACAGAATCAACCGGTGGAAGGGTTGAAAGAATCCATTAACCTGTAATCAGAACAGAAATCAAAACATAAACAGCTGATAAACCAGATAATGCAATTGATGAGATCTTATTTAGATGAAACACAAATGTCCTGTTTCTACAATAATGTTTCACAATGTCTGGACTGATCTCTGGATTTCACTCAATCACCAGTACAACATAACATAACTACTACTCTCTCTGATATGATCACCAGTACAACATAACATAACTACTACTCTCTTCTCTATGATATCAAACCCTAACTGATCTGAGTTATTTATAGCAATACCCTACGAGTACTACCAACTCGATTCCCAGTGGCTGGGAGAGAACAGCTCATTTTACCTGATCACGAACTCTAACTGCCTGCACACTCTCCTAGGCTGATCTAATACATATGCATTGGTCCAATGGACCTTATTACATTATGAAGTCAAACATGCTAAAAATAGACTAATGTCCTGTCATGCGGACAATGAACCTATATCCTGTCTTGTAGGGGTGCTCCTGCACCACTCCAAATAGACACCTTAGCACCAAAGGTGGCTTAAAGCCATGTAGAGAATATACACATAATTACTTAATTGAATAATAAGTAATAGTGTTAATATTCCTACATTAACAAAGAATTAAAAAATTATATATATATATAGTTTTTCTACAGTTTCTAAAATAAATTACATATATGTTAATACAGTTAAATATTAAATATTTATTGTATTTTACAATTAAAATCTTTAAATACAGCTATACAACTGTCAAATTTAAGCCAGCTGCTGTCTCTACTACTATTAAATAATTGTTTGGCTCTTGTTTTTTCAGGGTTTTTCCTCTTCATCCTCTTTGCAATATTTTTTGCGGCTGCTTTTTTAATTTTTAAAATTATATTAAACAATTAAAAGATTAAGAAACAACAGATACAAACAAACAACTTATCCTTTATAAAAACTTATTCAATATAAAAATAGCAAATACAAACAGTTTAATCTTTATATAAAAACTTAATATAAAAATATATATTTTTTCATTGATACAAAGCAGAATATAAATACAAATGAATAAGAGAAAAGCAGCACAAGGCTGGAAAAAACAGACTGAATAGATACTTATCATGAAAATTTTACTAGACATTGTTTGAGAGGGATTTAATTAAACTTAAATCTTTGGCTTCATATATTAAATTTTAGTTGAAGTAAATATTATACATGAGTTTTCCACAGTTCATGAATTAATGTAGATAGAGCTTCTGGATTAAACTGTGTATGTTTTTTGCTTCAAGGTTTCGGATCATGCACAATGATCCATCATCAGGAAGAGGAGAAAGTGATCCGAAACATTGAAGCAAAAAACATACACAGTTTAATCCAGAAGCTCTATCTACATAAATATTATACAGTTCTATGACTGATGTATTTACTAGGCTTTCCCACTGATAACATGAAAATAGTAACATAACTAATTATTAAAGGTACATGATAAAATTTAGCTGTTATTTAACTTTTATTCTTGTGGACGCTAATAAAGCGCTTGTCATAACTTGTTTTTCATGGCCACCGACACTGACGAATTTCCCAGATCACGTGTCTTGTCCTTTGCAATTTTCCCACGGTGCTTTCACACCAATAATTTTCTGGGACAGACACAAATTACTGCCATTTCCATGTTTGAGAAGGATGGTCATTAAATACATAACTATAATCATGTATGTCTTTGAGTCTTTGCTCACAAATGTAAAGTCAATACATTTTTAATTGGACAGATTCTCTCAAGGTGTTTATAAACATTGTCAATCTTTACCCGTATTTAGATATCAAAAGATGAGGCAAATAAGAGTCAACAATAAGTGTTCGATCAATCCCATGGATTACGTTATCACTTTTGTGCCATAGATCAAGTCCACACTTACTGGGGCCATCCCTGCAATAATGAATTAGATACATTTGGCAGTACAGAATTAAATTTCCAAATCAACAAAAAAAAATAAAAAATTCAAAATATTGATGAATAAATCTTTAACACCTCAACAAAGGTTTCTATACCAAAATTAAAACCATGTACCGATGCATTTATTTTATTTAATTCCTACATTTGAACCTGAAAGAACTAATGCAATAGTTGTTAATGAGATGAACAACGATTGTAAAAGCGAGTTGTTAGGTCCTTCGATGATAATTAGAAGAACAAGAAAACTGATAACAAATATTGTTAACACCCCTTCTGCAATAGCTGCTGTATGCAATTCAACCTTTACGGAAGGGCCGCCAAGCATGTGCTTGTAAGGTGCAGGCATCAGCTCCATAATTGCCAATACCCCACCTACAGCTCCAGCTGCCTGCAGAAAAAGAGTGCTTTCAAATGAGCAAGAGTAATGCTAACTATGCCATCATGAGACAAACTCCAAAAATCAATTGGACAAATAACACCTGATATTCATGTAATGCCTTAAATTATAATCATGTATGATTGGTCTTAAAAAAGTCTTGATATCTTCTATGTCTGTTAAAAAGTCTTGTCATTCAGAATTTCCCTCCAGTACTTTCATACCAATAATTGAAGGAAAATGGAAGAACCGCAATAATTTTGTCCATTTTTTTGGGGCCAGGCACATGATCTGTTGAGCTCATGACCGTCAGCACAAATTTAGACTGAAATTGACTCCACATAAATCTGAATGGATCAGACAAAACAACCAATTCCCACTACCTAACTTTCAATGTATTCAATTTTATTTTTGGTTGATGGAGATCGGTTCTTTCAAATCCCCCACTATGACACGACAGAAATTCAAATCATCTTAATGGAAGCCATATTCATATTGGATTGAGAATTATGAGGTGCGTCAGCGTGATTTGGCATTAGTGGGAAATATTGGGTAGACGAAAGGGCCTGCCACAGTGATTCTTGTTGGAGATAATGTTTATTTTGTAGAATGTGAAGAATATGGAAATTTCCAGTTTTTTCTTTTGGACACTTCTCTTAGTCATTCTAAGATATTTTAGAGATTTCCTAATTATCAAGAAATCATAAAAAAACTTTTCTGTAATTTGCTATTCAGTAATATATTAAGTGTTTTTTTTCCTCATTCTAATTCATTTTATCTCAGATATTTTGTTTATTCAATAGTTCTAAATGCATTTATCTTTTGCTATCTGTGGGGTCCATTTACAAAATATTACGATTAATGCTTTCTGTTTGTCTGTGGGATTCATTGTTGCCCCGAATCCCAATGTAGTTAATTATGGCAGCGGCTAATTTCTGTGTGTTTTTGAGAAGGCAGTAGCTATTCCCATACAGATTTGTATGTATAGTCATCAAACATTTTTTCTGGCAATCTAAATAGTATTTTAAGGTTTATTTTATTTTAAAAATATATAAAAATAATTTTGTATGAATTTTAACAGTGTATCTGAAATTTCTATAATTTTGATGAGATAGATTATATAATTTTTTATATCAATATTTTAGAGTACATTTTAAATTTTTGTTGTTATACTCTTTTTCATATAAACCATTACCTAATATACAACATTTTGAATTACATTTTATTTTTATCTTCATATAAATCATAGATATTAATTAAAAAACTCACACAATTTTAATCAAAAAAGTTCTTAATCAAGTAAATCATAAACTAAATATATCAACTTTTAGCCTTTTACGTTTAAATCTCTTCTCAACATGTCCAAACGGTAGATTAGGGCAATGAACTATTTAGGGTAATCCAGAGGCCTCTAGTTAGGGTTAGGGTCAAGGTTAGGTTATAGGGGGTCCCTTTCCGGCATTAAATTCAGGGTACAATTGCTATGAAACTCAAAGTCTTTTACCTTGTTTATCTTCCTTGTTAACCATGGCCATGGTAGATGTGGATAGAAAATGTAGCATACTCCCTGCCCGACCTTCTCTACCGCAGCACTGCAAACTTACTTATTCAGATCTGCGGGCGTTGTACGTCCATTATAACCAGAAATGTCTCCTCTTCTCCACACCCAGCGACTACAGCATCCAAGATTTTGAGTCGATGGTGGAGCGCCTGAAGAAAAGCCTGTCGGAAACTCTGGTTTACTTCTATCCGCTGGCAGGAAGACTGGAAACTTGTGATGGAGAGGTGTATATTGACTGCAATGACAGTGGAGCGGAGTTTATAGAAGCATCTGCGCCGGATCTTTGCCCTGCACAAATGATGAAGGGGAACTTGCCTCATCAGCTTTTTCCTTTCAATGGTGCTTTCAACATAGACGGCCACTTTCTGCCGTTGTTGGCGGTTCAGGTAGTTTAACTCCGGTCTTTTCTCTGATCTAACATTACTGCATTATTTAAATTAACTTAAATTACATGTGAGTATTATTTGTTCTTTTGAGTGCTTATATAATGGTTTCATTAAAAAAATGTTTTAATATAATGTTTTTGAATTAGGTGACAAAGCTGATAGATGGGATTGTATTGGCATTTACAATCAACCATGCACTTGTTGATGGATCTTCAACTTGGCATTTCATTAATTCTTGGGCTCAACTATGTCAAGAACCTTCAAGCATTTCTCTCCTTCCCCTACACACACGTGTTTCAATACAACTTCTCCCATAAAGTTCAACTTACAACACAACAATACAAGAAAACAAAGTTTTGATACTTTTTCCCCACCCTTACTAAGTGAAAAAAAAATTCATTTCATTGGGAAAACCATATCTGGACTAAAGGAAGAAGCCAATGAGGCATGTAAAGACAAATACATCTCCATCTCCTCCTTTCAGGCATTGTGTGCGCATATATGGCAAGGAATCACACGAGCTCGAGGACTTTCCCCTAATGAAGAAACAAGTATAAATTTTTCAATGAATTGTCGACCTCATATGATCTCTCCATTGCCTTACTCATACTTTGGCAATGCTCTCCAAGGAGTTGCGGCAACCATCACAACAAGAGAGCTTTTGGGTAGTAGCAAAGCTTCAATAGTCTTAATGTTGCACCGCATCATATCAACACACCAGGATACTCAAATCCGAGCTGAATTGGAGAAGCCTCCAAGATTTGGTGAGTTAAATGATTTTATTGGCAATAATTCAATTTTTGTGGGAAGTTCTCATACATTTCCTGTATATGATAATGATTTTGGATGGGGAAATCCAATAGGTGTCAATAGTAGATGGGCAAATAAATTTGATGGAGAATTAATTGTGTATCCTGGACGTGAAAGATTAGAAAGTATAGATATAGAGATTTCTCTTCTTCCTCAAACCATGAATGCTCTAGACTCTGATACGCATTTTATTTGCCCTTTTAATGATTGAGAACAAAGCTACTTTAATAGGGTCAGCTTGTATGTTAGTAAAAGTAGTTAAGTTTTTTTTGCAAAGTTGTAAAGGGGCATGATTCTCTTTGAGACACCCCCTCTCTTAAAGCTCCTTAATAACTAGTTTTTTAATTGTTAATAATCTCTTTCCTATACAACCGATTAGGATGGTTGAATTGCCAAACATCTCAACTTTAGTGTGTAAGTTGAAAAAGTCTCTTCACCGTTTGAAGAGGACGTGGAATCAAAAATTTGACAGGTATGTTTGGGATTTGAGCTAGATCGTAGCAAAGCAGATCCATATGTATTTCAAATAGAAAGGTGAAATATTTATTATCATAATGTTGTATGTAGATATCATGTTATTAATTGGTACCACTATGGCAATGGTCTCAGTTATCTTCACAATTTAACATGAAAGTTTTTGGTGCTACAAAATTTATTTTGAACTTAGAAATTAAAAGGAATCATGCAAACAAAAATATCAAAACAAAAACCTAAAATGATTTTACAGAGATTTAAGACGGAGGACATTTACGATGGAGGACGGTAAACCTGAGAGTATTCCATTTCCTATTAATCCTATTAATCAGAAATCGTCTGCTGAACAGTATCCTAAAACAGAAAAAGAAATTGAGGAAATGCTAGTGCTGTTGGTAGATAATTAGAGTGGAGCAGCAAAAGGTGGTGAAATGCACCACTTTAAGGGGATGATCTTCAAATTATTGAAACAGAAAATGGAGCGCATAAATGTCACATAGAGGATGTAGCATCTCATACCATTTTTCTGTATCTTTGAAATGAATGTATTTACGAATGCAATCCGAATGAATGTATGAATTGAGATGAGTTATATGTGTATGATATTGTATTTTGCTGGTGCACAAAAGCCTTTAAGTATGAATAGCCTTAATTTTTTAAAGATAGTAGATTCATTACTAGGAAATGAGTTCTGAATGTTTTCTTTTAATTAATAAAGATAGTAGATTCATTACTAGGAAATGAGTTCGGAATGTTTTCTTTTATTTAATTATTGGATTGCCTATTAATAAATGTTTACTCGATATCATAGTAAAGCTAATTGATAGTATGCTTGATATTGGATAGATTTGGGTAGGTGCAAAGTGCTTGCGCAAGGCACAGATTCCTCTAGGTTTTCTAGGCAGACAGATGAATGAGTTATCATAAATTGGGTTAGCGTGAAGCTTACCTTGTAGTCTATGTCTATGTCAGATTGGGAAGTGGCGCAAGATCCAAAAGTTCTGCATTCACTTTCAAATCAGCACACAGGTTTCTTGAGTAGCGTAAATACTTAAGAGGAAGACCTAACTCTGGTATCCGCATTAGTGTCATAGATAATAAACTATGCATTAGCTTCTGGTTTAGCCACAGATGGATCCTTTAGTGTTTTCACCTTGGTTTCTTGTTCATCATCTTTGAGTCTGCCAAGATAAGTTAGTCGTCAGCAGGACTTTCCATGTCATCGACTGGTTAAGTAATTAGCATTATGCGGGCCACAAAGAGCCATTCCCCACATGCTATTCTTAAACTACATTCAATGGTCAAAAGTTAAAATTTTGGCTAATAAAAGTAAGACAATTATTTACCATTTTTTAGTAAGGATGAGGTGTAAAATTGTTATTGACTGTTTAACTATTGAAGAGTGTCATATTTAAGTAGAGTGTTCCCCACACAGACATGAAGCGAAGTTTTTTTTGTGAGATTTTGCGAGCTGTGGCTAAGTGGGAGATTTCCACGTGACCCCCACACTCTCACACTCCCACAAAGTTAGCCCAATTGAATCTTAGAAATTTAGGGAAGAGGTTAAACAGTTGGTGTATTGGAGTTAATGCATTGGTTGTTTAGAATGGAAGTAGGGCTTACACATAAACAACCGGTGCATTGACTCACGGAAGGCAAAAATTTAGCAAGTAGGAGTTGGTGGTTTTATCCATGTTGTTAATGGTCTCTACCAAACTATTTCTACATACTTGATTATCATTATGAAGTGATAAAAAGGGACATCACAACTTATTGTGTCGTAGGTGAGGTCATATAATTAGGGGACTTTAATGCAAGAATGACAAATAACCAAGCTCTTTATCTTAGTAAGGAAGAGGGGCATAATAGTAATCTATTATGGTTAGAGAAAGAAGAAAATCAGAGGTGGAAAAGGATATCCCAAGACAGGAAAGGAGGTATTTCTCAGTTTGGAGCAGAATTGTTGAGGATTTGCAGCCTTCATGATTTGATCATATGTGATGGCATTAGAATATGGCTCAACTCAAGGAATTTCACATGGCATACCGTGGACTATGTCATTTGCTCACATAGTGTTATACCAAGGATAATGGAGGTTGAAATAGGAAGTTATCCTATAGAAATGAAATATGATCATAGCCCTATATACATAAAGTTTGGAATGCAAAAGTTGACCAACCAAGGACTAGTCCTCAACCACGTAAAAAAGTGAACTCTTAAGGAAAAATTCTCATGAATTTTGAGAATCAAGACATCTTTAAAACAATGCTTTTAAAATAAATACAGGAAATAAAAATATTGGTAGCCCCAGCAGAAAACAAAGTATAATAAACAATGACAATTTGATGGCAAGAATCCACAAGGCTCTCACAACCTGCAAAAGATCTAAGGTCAGAAGGGCTCCCAAAAATAGTTTTCTAGCAAATTTGTGGTATGATGAAGAGTGTAAAGCAACAAAAAAAAATTTAGGAATGAAAAAAGAAAATAAAAAAATGTATAAAAAGTTACTGAGATCTAAAAAAGAAGAGTACATGAAAGTAAGAAGGAGGGAATTAATCTCTCTTAGGAAGCATAATCTGAGAGGTTTATGGAGAGAATTGTAGTAAACTATTTAGAAACTACCAAGATCATGGAGATACAACAAGCACGAGATTGCAAGTGAAAACGAACAAATGTATTAACAAATACGGAGATATAAATAGGAGAAGTTGGATACCTGACTCTCCACAAAATAGGGATAGTTGGTGACTTACAAACCATATGAATAGTGCAACTACCCTAGAGAATAGTGGCGAGGTGTCCATTGAGTTGACACATCTCCCAAACGACCAACTACTTTGACATAATCAAAGAGCATGTGTGGAATTCGCCTAACTATGATTAAGTTAATGTAAACTATAGGAGTTATACATCAACACCCCCCTTAAGCATAGCTTAGTTGAGTTTATGAAAGATGGGTCCCAGCTGTGAGCCTGATGAGGTACCCATGTACAAATGCATCTCTCAAAAAACTGAGAAAGAAAGAAAACCCTATGGGAAAAAAACTTTCCTCCAAAAAGAGAGAAAATAGAGAGAAAGGCTTAGATAGCCCCCCAGAAGATGATGATGCTGATGTAGACCACACTGTAGTTATGAGGAACTCCTAAAGCATGTTGTAGTAGTAAATTCTTCCATTCCCTTAATTCCAAGAGAATTGAGAAAACTAATTGAAGTTTGGCAGTGATCAAAGGATTAAGACTAGGATGTAGGTCCAAGAAATATTTTGAACAACTGAAGACAAGGATGTGCATTGAGCACACAAAAGAATGAGATAAGAATCTGTGTGATTCAATTTGTGATTTTTACAACCCCCCATTACACTTTATAGATTAGTGTGAGTACAATTTCCCAATTCCCTTTACACTTTCAATTACATGACACTACATGAGTGTATTTACAAACAAAGATGCTAGTGAAGTTCAATCAACCTGCTATATGCAACCAAGTGAGCTAAGACTGAGTTGACACTTGGCTCTGAAGTTGCATCTTGATTGTCTTCTTCACTGGATGTAAAATGCAAAAATATGAAGCATCAATCAAAGTGACAAACCTTGCCTACTGCAACAAGTTTTCAATCTTTGGATTCTTGAATGAGGGCTGATGTTGCTATGAACTCAACTGTCTTTTCAGAATCTGTGAGTGCATACACTGAGAGGTAATTTTTGAATAAATCAGGAATGTAATATACATTATGGGGTAAGTGCAAGAAGATGGGGGGCCAAAAAGGGGTCTTAAGTGGCCACTTTTTTCTGAAATCAGGAAATACTGGCCTTGGATGAGAAATTGAGCGTAGTTACACTCAAAATTTGGAGATGCAACCAAAATAATGTTCGTAGTGCTCCGAGTCTACTTTCTAAACTACTATTTTGTTTTGAAAATGGCATAGATTAAGGGGTTCAAAAGAGGGAGCCACATAAATTGGTGTTGTTTCTGTCAAAAAAACATAACATAGCATGTTTTGTGGCTCCCTCAAAAGGTCAACTTTTTTTTGGTATTTTTAAAATTGCTTCAGTGAGAAATTAGCTAATAGCATGTAGTTTATGCCTGATTTTTCTGATAATTTTTTGATGAATATTTGATTTTTTACTAATTTTTAAAGTGGACACATCCTAAAAAATAGAATTTTGGCCGTGCTACCCCTATAAATTTTGAAATCTAATTGAAAATCATTTTTTTATTTTTTTAATATTTGTAGAATGGAGTCTAGTTTCTAAATATGTAATTTTTTTGAAATTTAAATGAATAGTTATTTTACAATGAAAAAAAGACCAAACAGTGGTTTTTGCTTAAAAAAGGACACACAAACAAAAGAAATTAAAGATGAAAGGCTTAACATTGTTAAAATGTGAAAAAAACCACATCGTCAAATAGCTAAGAGAAAGGCTAACATTACCCATGTGTTCAATTTGTTCAACCTTGAAACACGTGCAAATCTGAGGGTTAGCATGAACGAAATTATGTGAAATTTTGAAGAATATAGAAAAACACGTCTGTGACTGTTCATAAGGCACTCCAAGCCTTTGGGTTGGAAATCCAAAGCAAATCCCAAGCCCAAGGCTTGGGATTCCCAAAGCAAGAAATAATGCGAGCGCGTTATGTTTTGCCTTACATTTTTTCCCGCAAGTCTGTCTTTTGCCATGTTTGACATAACGCGAGCGCGTTATAACGCGCTCGCGTTATGTCCCACTCAAATTTTTTTACATTCAAGGCTATTCATCATGAGGGTTAAGGCATAAGGGATAGAGTTGGAAGGTTTACGGATAAGGGATTAGCGTTTAAGGTATAGTATCAAGCCCGTTGAGGGTCTAGGAATAGGGATAGTGTTTAAGGTTTAGGGATGAGGGATGACAGATTACGGTTGAGGGTCGAGGGATCAAAGTTAAGGGTTGAGGGATCAGGGTTTGACATTAAGGGTTGAGGGTTGAGGTTCAAGGGTCAAGGGTTTAGGGATAGGGTTTAGGGTCGAGGGATTAGGGTTAAAGTAGGGTGTGGAGGGTGTAAGGATTAGGGATAGGGTTGGAGGGTTTAGGGATAAGGGATTAGGGTTTAAGGTATAGTATCAAGTCTGTTGAGAGTTTAGGAATAGGGATAGCATTTAGGGATTAGGGATGAGGGATTATAGTTGAGGGATGATGGATTAGGGTTGAGGGTTGAGGGATTAGGGTTTAGGGATAAGGTTTAGGGTTGAGGGTTGAGGGATTAGGGTTTAAGGTATAGTGTTGAGGGTTTAGGATTAGGGTTTAGGGTTGACGGATTAGCATTTAATGTCGAGGTTAGGGTTAGAGTGTTGAGGGTAGAGGGATTAGGGATAGGGTTTAGGGTTTAAGGTTTAAGGATTGAGGGTTGAGGCTTTAGGGATGAGGGTTTAAGGCTTAAGATGTAGTGTCAAGTGTTGAGGGTGTAGGGATAGGGTTTAAGTTTTAAGGGTTAAGGGTTGAGGGATATGGATTAGGGTTTAAGGTATAGTGTTGAGGGTCGAGGGATCAGAGTTAAGGGTTGAGGGATTAGGGTTTGACGTTGAGGGTTGAGGGTTGAGGTTCGAGGGTCAAGGGTTTAGGGATAGGGTGGAGGGTCGAGGAATTAGGGTTAAAGTAGAGTGTGGAGGGTATAAGGATTAGGGATAGGGTTGGAGGGTTTAGGGATAAGGGATTAGGGTTTAAGGTATAGTATCGATTCTGTTGAGGGTGTAGGAATAGGGATAGCATTTAGGGTTTAGGGATGAAGGATTAGAGTTGGGGGATGACAGATTAGGGTTGAGGGTTGAGGGATTAGGGTTTAGGGATAAGGTTTAGGGTTGAGGGCTGAGGGATTAGGGTTTAAGGTATAGTGTTGAGGGTTTAGGGATAGGGTTTAGGGTTGAGGGATTAGGATTTGACGTTGAGGGTTGAGGGTTTAGGGTTTAGGGTTAGGGTTGAGAGATGAGGGATCAGAGTTAAGGGTTGAGGGAATAGGGTTTGATGTCGAGGGTTGAGGGTTGAGGTTCGAGGGTCAAGGGTTTAGGGATAGGGTTGAGGTTGAAGGGATTAGGGTTAAAGTAGAGTGTGGAGGGTGTAAGGATTAGGGGTAGGGTTGGAGGGTTTAGGGATAAGGGATTAGAGTTTAAGGTATAGTATCGAGTCTGTTGAGGGTTTAGGAATAGGGATAGCATTTAGGGTTTAGGGATGAGGGATTAGAGTTGAGGGATGAGGGATTAGAGTTGAGGGTTGAGTGATTAGGGTTTAGGGATAAGGTTTAGGGTTGAGGGTTGAGGGATTAGGGTTTAAGGTATAGTGTTGAGGGTTGATGGTTTAGGGATAGGGTTTAGGTTTGAGGGATTAGGGTTTAGGGTTGATGAATTAGGGTTTAATGTTGAGAGTTGAGGGTTGAGGATTGAGGGTTGAGGTTGAGGGATAGGGTTAATGGTCAAGGGATTAGGGTTAAATAAGAGTGTCGATGGTAGAGGGATTAGGGTTTAAGGTATAGTATCGAGCCTATTGAGGGTCTAGGAATAGGGATAGCGTTTAGGGTTTAGGAATGAGGGATTAGAGTTGAGGGATGACGGATGACAGATTAGGGTTGAGGGTTGAGGGATTAGGGTTTAGGGACAAGGTTTAGGGTTAGGGTTTAGGGATAGGGTTTAGGGTTGAGGGATTAGAGTGAAGGGTTGAGGGATTAGAATTTGGCGTTGAGGGTTTAGGGTTTAGGATCAGGGTTGAAGGTCGAGGGATCAAAGTTAAGGGTTGAGGGATTAGGATTTGATGTTGAGGGTTGAGGGTTGAGGTTAGAGGGTCAAGGGTTTAGGGATAGGGTTGAGGGTCGAGGAATTAGGGTTACAGTAGAGTGTGGAGGGTATAAGGATTAGGGATAGGGTTGGAGGGTTTAGGGATAAGGGATTAGAGTTTAAGGTATAGTATCGAGTCTATTGAGGGTTTAGGAATAGGGATAGCATTTAGGGTTTAGGGATGAGGGATTAGAGTTGGGGGATGAGGGATTAGGGTTGAGGGTTGAGGGATTAGGGTTTAGGGATAATGTTTAGGGTTGAGGGTTGAGGGATTAGGGTTTAAGGTATAGTGTTGAGGGTTGATGGTTTAGGGATAGGGTTTAAGTTTGAGGGATTAGGGTTTAGGGTTGATGAATTAGGGTTTAATGTTGAGAGTTGAGGGTTGAGGGTTGAGGGTTGAGGTTGAGGGATAGGGTTAATGGTCAAGGGATTAGGGTTAAATAAGAGTGTCGATGGTAGAGGGATTAGGGTTTAAGGTATAGTATCGAGCCTGTTGAGGGTCTAGGAATAGGGATAGCGTTTAGGGTTTAGGAATGAGGGATTAGAGTTGAGGGATGATGGATGACAGATTAGGGTTGAGGGTTGAGGGATTAGGGTTTAGGGACAAGGTTTAGGGTTAGGGTTTAAGGTATAGTGTTGAGGGTTTAGGGATAGGGTTTAGGGTTGAGGGATTAGAGTGAAGGGTTGAGGGATTAGAATTTGGTGTTGAGGGTTTAGGGTTTAGGATCAGGGTTGAAGGTCGAGGGATTAGAGTTAAGGGTTGAGGGATTAGGCTTTGATGTTGAGGGTTGAGGGTCGAGGAATTAGGGTTAAAGTAGAGTGTGGAGGGATGACGGATGATAGATTAGGGTTGAGGGTTGAGGGATTAGGGTTTGATGTTGAGGGTTGAGGGTTTAGGGTTAGGGTTGAGAGATGAGGGATCAGAGTTAAGGGTTGAGGGATTAGGGTTTGATGTCGAGGGCTAAGGTTCGAGGGTCAAGGGTTTAGGGATAGGGTTGAGGTTGAAGGGATTAGGGTTTAGGGACAAGGTTTAGGGTTAGGGTTGAGGGATTAGGGTTTAAGGTATAGTGTTGAGGGTTTAGGGATAGGGTTTAGGGTTGAGGGATTAGAGTCAAGGGTTGAGGGATTAGAATTTGGCGTTGAGGGTTTAGGGTTTAGGATCAGGGTTGAAGGTCGAGGGATTAGAGTTAAGGGTTGAGGGATTAGGGTTTGATGTTGAGGGTTGAGGGTTGAGGTTCGAGGGTGAAGAGTTTAGGGATAGGGTTGAGGGTCGAGGAATTAGGGTTAAAGTAGAGTGTGGAGGGATGACGGATGATAGATTAGGGTTGAGGGTTGAGGGATTAGGGTTTGATGTTGAGGGTTGAGGGTTTAGGGTTAGGGTTGAGAGATGAGGGATCAGAGTTAAGGGTTGAGGGATTAGGGTTTGACATCGAGGGCTGAGGTTCGAGGGTCAAGGGTTTAGGGATAGGGTTGAGGTTGAAGGGATTAGGGTTTAGGGACAAGGTTTAGGGTTAGGGTTGAGGGATTAGGGTTTAAGGTATAGTGTTGAGGGTTTAGGGATAGGGTTTAGGGTTGAGGGATTAGAGTGAAGGGTTGAGGGATTAGAGTTTGGCATTGAGGGTTTAGGGTTTAGGATCAGGGTTGAAGGTTGAGGGATTAGAGTTAAGGGTTGAGGGATTAGGGTTTGATGTTGAGGGTTGAGGGTTGAGGTTCGAGGGTCAAGGGTCGAGGAATTAGGGTTAAAGTAGAGTGTGGAGGGATGACGGATGACAGATTAGGGTTGAAGGTTGAGGGATTAGGGTTTGATGTTGAGGGTTGAGGGTTTAGGGTTAGGGTTGAGAGATGAGGGATCAGAGTTAAGGGTTGAGGGATTAGGGTTTGACGTTGAGGGCTGATGTTTGAGGGTCAAGGGTTTAGGGATAGGGTTGAGGTTGAAGGGATTAGGGTTTAAGGTATAGTGTTGAGGGTTGATGGATCAGAGTTAAGGGTTGAGGGATTAGGGTTGAGGGTTGTAAGGATTAGGGATAGGCTTGGAGGGTTGACGGATTAGGATTTGACGTTGAGGGATTAGGATTTGACGTTGAGGGTTGAGGGATTAGGATTTGACATTGAGGGTTGAGGGTTTAGGGATAGGGTTGAGGGATTAGGATTTGAAATTGAGGGTTGAGGGTTTAGGGATTAGGGATCTATATCAGGACAAAACGTGAGCGTGTTATAGCGCGAGCGCGTTATAACGTGCTCGCGTTTTGTATTTCTACTTAAACGGTAAAAAAGTGGTTACCCCCGTGATCCAGGCCCACATGCTCTATTTTCTTACTGATTCTGCGCGTGCTCCGACAAAAAAGAAGTGCTTTCATGCTATTGGGAAGTTCACATGCACATTTGACACATTGTACCACCTTTGCATGATCTTTCCACCACCTTTTCTGCTTTGCCAACTTGAGAAGAAGGAAATAACATAGTTTTCAAACCAAATTTGATATATATCTATACAAGTTTCAATTTTTGTAGTATTGCAATGTTAATTTTGATTCAATTTTAAGAATTTAACATTGAAAAGGAAGCAAGTGGTGAAAAACTCAAATTGTTGAGGAGTTTGATGCAAGAAGATAAAAACACTACATAATTGGGTACTCTCTCCATTCAAATCTTCATTTTTTAGGTATGTCAAGTCTTTACATGCATGTTCTTTACATTTTCCTTATTTCAGATTGAATTACTTTATCATGCTTTATCATACATGTTTAAAATAGACACATTCCCAATCAAGAAAGCAACCTACAATCTCACATGATGCCATGTATATTTTCTACACTTGGGCTCTTTAATAATTATGTGTAATAAACAAACCTTAGTTCATACCATGATGTCAAACAATACAAGAATAAATCCTTACAACATAAAAAAAATACAATCCCACTATTATCATGTATTCATTTCTTAGGAACTAATATTGGTCTCTTTATCATGCTACAGATAAATTCTCCGTCATGCCGAGGAAACGATCAAGAATTAAACCAACACAGGAAGAGATAGAAGCTAAGAATGCAAAGAAAGCAATGGCTATGAGGGAACTTCATGAGAAGAGGAAATTGGACATGATAAATGAAGAAATACCAATTGAAGAGGAACCACAACCATCACAAAGAGATATGGTATTGGCGGCACAAAGAGAACGAATGCAAAAACTTCATGGTACGAGAGATTTGAATACCATAGTTGGAGACATATCCTTTACCGCAAGACAACATGTAGGGACACCATCTACCACATCTCAAGTTGAGAGTACATCATCACTCACATGTGATGAAGGAGGTACGCCATCGTTCCCACCTCAACCTCAAGGTATGTCATCTATTCCATCTTCGATCGAAGGTATGCCATCTAACCCATCTCATTTAAATATTGATGAAATTCCTAATGTTGAGATGAATTTACCTAACTTGACACCACCTAGAATTTTGCATAGAAAGCCAAAGTATTTGATTGATATTGATGAGAATATTTTGCAGCCAATGGAAGGTAAGATTCCAAAACGCACTTGTAGAAGATATGCTAATAAGATTTGGAGATTGTTCTTTGAAAAGTTAAATGAGACTGCAAGATGTCAATTATTCGTTGAAATGATGCGAAGTATAAAGTATAGGTCTATCATGAAGATTCTTGGGTTGAGAACATCAGAGGCTTCAAGTGAAAAATCTATTGTCAAGAATCTAATGAGTGCGTATGAGAGTGTGGGTAACACCTCATGCACAAAAGATAGTAATGCAACACTGCGTGTGATTACATCGACTATAGTATGTAGTCAAACAAGGAAAGCTCGTCTCATTAGAAAGACAAGTCAAAAATTGAGAATTAATAGGAAAACTTTATCAAGAGCCATTGGAAGACGCCAAAGAATTGAGGACACTAATGCCAATGAATTATGGGCGTTCTCGGGGAGACTACCACGAAAAGATAAACCAATTGTTGAAGCATTGAGATCACTAATTGAAGACTTTTGGAAGAATTACACAAGGGTATCTCCGAATCAAAGGGATGTGGTAAGAAGGAGAATTGGTAGTCAGAACCACGAGCCACATCCAAAGCATTTTTTGGATGAGACTCAAACACAGTTTTATGGTAAATTTCTAGAGAAGTATCCTCAAATTAAAATTTGTCAAAGATATTTTAAAATGCTAAAACCTTTCTATGTTAAGATAAATCACACACGCACTACTTGTTGTTGTAGATTACATATTGAATTTTCTAACCATTTTGATGCTTATAGGTCTATATGTTTAGATATGCATACTAACAATGATTTGCAGGGTTGTGCCATATGTGCCCCACCAACATCTTCAAGAGACTTCATATCAAGAATTTTATGTGAAAGAGAGGAAGGTCAAATATTCTACAAGAAATTATGCTTGGATGGCACATGTCATCGTTGCAGTGGCTTGCAACATTTGCCAATATGTGAACATATGGAAATAACACATGCGGTTGGAAATGAACTAGTAGAGTCTGGCAAGTATAAAACAGTGGCATACAATACAAAAGATGGTAAAGAAGCAAAGAGGTGTGAATTAGTTATTGAAAAGATTCCAGTGTATCAGTTTATGCCTATATTTCGTGATAGCATAGTGTATGAGTATGCAAGACATGCCCATAGAGCTCGATGGTTGGACTTGCAATTCAAGTTATGCAAGGACACATTTCCAGTTGGTAGCATTGTTTCAGTCGTCGACTTTGTAGAGAACTACAGTCTACAGCCACAGCGTGAGGTGCAATCATAATATTACAACTCCACACAGGTTTCTATATTTGTGCACATCGCATTCATTCATGCGAATGATAGTACAGAGGATGACAGAAAGATCATAAGGGAGTATCATTTCTATATTAGTGATGATCGCATGCATTCTACGGAGTTCGTGCAAGGTTGCTTTCAGGTGTTCTATAATGATTTGGCTAGAAGGGGCATATCGTTCAGTCAGCATATCATATGGTCGGATAATTGTGCATCACAATTCAAGAACTCACAGAATTTCTATTGGCTGAGTAGGAGGCATAATTTTACAAGTATTCAACATATGTGGAACTTTTGTGAGGCCGGGCATGGAAAGGAGGAGCATGATGGTGCAGGAGCATGTATTAAAAGAGCCATAGCACGAGAAGAGTTAAAGTATAAAGACAATGCAAAGTTGATAGATGCAAAATCGATTGTCGAGTGGTGTAATGCTTCCATGGGTCTAGGTAATGAAGGTAAGTCTTTAGTTCGTAGATTTTTTTGGTTGATAGATGATACTAACATTGCACCATATGAGGATTGTTGTACACTGACAGGATCAAATGAGATGCACTCTTTCAGAAGCTCAATTGCAGGTTCATGGAGTATCCATACACGAAAGATGTCATGCTTTTGTTCTTCCTATACAATTCAAGTCTGGGATGAGTGCGAGTCAAAGGAGTGGGTTGACGAATGGCAGTTAAGTTATCTTAGCCCACTTGACACGTATCGACCCCCAACGGCACTAGAACTAACACAGATGGAATCGTCAGTTGACTTTGACCACATATCAGATTTAGTTCAACCAGGTAATATAGGGCACATATATGCATCTAATTTCATCTAGTTCAACCAAGTAATGTCATCTTACTTTGTAGTGTTTTTGTAATGTTGACTAATTTCATCTAATTTGCTACACATATCAATGTAGGACACGTATATGCAGTTATTGTAGATGAAGATAATGAAGAGGGA
Organism: Cunninghamia lanceolata; assembly: GCA_027924645.1. Taxonomy (NCBI): domain Eukaryota; kingdom Viridiplantae; phylum Streptophyta; class Pinopsida; order Cupressales; family Cupressaceae; genus Cunninghamia; species Cunninghamia lanceolata. The sequence continues at coordinate 384,949 of BSBN01001491.1, forward strand.
ATAGATTATTACTTATGTCATTGTGTTGAGGCCAAAAAGAAATTGGAGGCCCCTGTTACAGATGGAGAAAACATTGAATACCCTACAGGATCAGTGGTTATTACTGGAACATGGCTTAGAAGGTACCCACATAAGAGTGTTAATATTTGGCTATTTCAGGACTTTGACATGCATTGAAAGATTCTTCATTACTCGAACCTTGTCGTGGCATCCAATGTTCATTTGATAAAGTATCGGGGTAGACCTTTGAACAAAATATTGTGGAAGGTGCGTGAGTCTGACCATGAAGCAACACTTGACACAATAAAGAGTAGAGCAGATCCAAATGGTTCATTGGATTAATTTGTAAGTATTCACATTGATTTTGTAAAGTTATGTTACATTGAGTTGTAAGTATGCACATTAATTTGTAAGGTTTGTCTTTTTTTATTTCCTCCTGCATTTTTACACATATGTACACATTTTTACATCATCATGTTATACATTTTTGGTGTCCTGCTCCTGATGTGACCAAACTCATAACTCACCCTACTAGACACCATTTGATGATCTCTCCAACACTTTGGATCCAAGGCGCCCAATCATGATGATGACCTATATACCATTCTCCCAAGGCGCTCATAATGAATGAATGATAAGGAGTGCCTCGACCTCTATAATCAAGGTGATTTTAAGTCACTTTGAGTCATTTGGGGTCAGTTTGAGTCTTTGAGTCATGTTGCAAAAAAGTGTCAATGTTGTCAAGTTGCACAAAGCAACTTTTGCATTTTTGGTGTCCTGCTCGTGATGTGACCAAACTGACTGTTCCAACGCATTCGGATGGGTACATTTACGCTAGGTATGGTCCTATTTTTCACCCAAACATGTCGAAACAGTCTGAGCTACATTGTACCAACGATATCCCTGAAGAGTCCAAAGTGCAAAAAGGCTGCAATCTTTGACGAGATGTTACTTGAAAATTGTGTCACTTAGAAACATTCTGTCTGAGGCAACACTATCATGTAGAGTGCCTCTACAATAACCTCTCTCAGTTTTTTATAGCTCTGAGGCATTTACCCGTGGTGAAAGGTTTTCTGCTGCCCCAAAAATCGTCAGAAGGAGGCAGTGTAAAGTTGCAAAGGGGTGTAACTTTTGTCCTGCTCCTGATGCGACCAAACTGACTATTCCAACGCATCCGAATGGGTACATTTATGCTAGGCATGGTCCTATTTCTCACCCAAACATGTCGAAACAGTCGGAGCTACATTGTACCGACGATATCCCTGAAGAGTCCAAAATGTAAAAAGGCAGCAATCTTTGATGAGATGTTACTTGAAAATCGTGTCACTTAGAAACATTCCGTCTAAGGCAACGGGATCACGTAGAGTGCCTCTACAATAACCTCTCTCAGTTTTTTATAGCTCTGAGGCATTTGCCCGTGGTGAAAGGTTTTTTGTTGCCCCAAAAATCGTTAGAAGGAGGCAGTGTAAAGTTGCAAAGGGGTGTAACTTTCATCCTACTCCTGATGCGACCAAACTGACTGTTCCAACGCGTCCGAATGGGTACATTTATGCTAGGCATGGTCCTATTTTTCACCCAAACATGTCGAAACAGTCGGAGCTACATTGTACCGACGATATCCCTAAAGAGTCCAAAGTGCAAAAAGGTAGCAATCTTTGACGAGATGTTTCTCGAAAACTGTGTCACTTAGAAACATTCTGTCTGAGGCAACGGGATCATGTAGAGTGCCTCTACAATAACCTCTCTTGGTTTTTTATAGCTCTTAGGCATTTGCCCGTGGTGAAAGGTTTTCTGTTGCCCCAAAAATCGTCAGAAGGAGGCAGTGTAAAGTTGCAAAGGGGTGTAACTTTCGTCCTGCTCCTGATGCGACCAAACTAACTATTCCAACGCGTCTGAATGGGTACATTTATGCTAGGCATGGTCCTATTTCTCACCCAAACATGTCGAAACAGTCGGAGCTACATTGTACCGACGATATCCTTGAAGAGTCCAAAGTGCAAAAAGGCAGCAATCTTTGATGAGATGTTACTCAAAAATTGTGTCACTTAGAAACATTCCGTCTGAGGCAAAGGGATCACGTAGAGTGCCTCTACAATAACCTCTCTCAGTTTTTTATAGCTCTGAGGCATTTGCCCATGGTGAAAGGTTTTCTGTTGCCCCAAAAATTGTCAGAAGGAGGCAGTGTAAAGTTGCAAAGGGGTGTAACTTTCATCCTGCTCCTGATCCGACCAAACTGACTGTTCCAACGCGTCCGAATGGGTACATTTATGCTAGGCGTGGTCCTATTTCTCACCCAAACATGTCGAAATAGTCAGAGCTACATTGTACCGACGATATCCCTGAAGAGTCCAAAGTGCAAAAAGGCAGCAATCTTTGACGAGATGTTACTCGAAAACTATGTCATTTAGAAACATTCCGTCTGAGGCAACGGGATCAAGTAGAGTGCCTCTACAATAACCTCTCTCAGTTTTTTATAGCTCTTAGGCATTTGCCCGTGGTGAAAGGTTTTCTGTTGCCCCAAAAATCGTCAGAGGGAGGCAGTGTAAAGTTGCAAAGGGGTGTAACTTTCGTCCTGCTCCTGATGCGACCAAACTGACTGTTCCAACGCGTCCGAATGGGTACATTTATGCTAGGCATGGTCCTATTTCTCATCCAAACATGTTGAAACAGTCAGAGCTACATTGTACCGACGATATCCCTGAAGAGTCCAAAGTGCAAAAAGGCAGCAATCTTTGACAAGATGTTACTCGAAAATCGTGTCCCTTAGAAACATTCCATCTAAGGCAACGGGATCACATAGAGTGCCTCTACAATAACCTCTCTCAGTTTTTTATAGCTCTGAGGCATTTGCCCGTGGTGAAAGGTTTTTTGTTGCCCCAAAAATTGTCAGAAGGAGGCAGTGTAAAGTTGCAAAGGGGTGTAACTTTCGTCCTGCTCCTGATGCGACCAAACTAACTGTTCCAACGCATCCGAATGGGTACATTTATGCTAGGCACGGTCCTATTTCTCACCCAAACATGTCGAAACAGTCGGAGCTACATTGTACCGACGATATCCCTGAAGAGTCCAAAGTGCAAAAAGGTAGCAATCTTTGACGAGATGTTACTCAAAAATTGTGTCACTTAGAAACATTCCATCTAAGGCAACAGGATCACGTAGACTACCTCTACAATAACCTCTCTCGGTTTTTTATAGCTCTGAGGCATTTGCCCGTGGTGTCAGGTTTTCTGTTGCCCCAAAAATCGTCAGAAGGAGGTAGTGTAAAGTTGCAAAGGGGTGTAACTTTCATCTTGCTCCTGATGCGACCAAACTGACTGTTCCAACGCGTCTGAATGGGTACATTTATGCTAGGCATGGTCCTATTTTTCACCCAAACATGTCGAAACAGTCGGAGTTACATTGTACCGACGATATCCCTGAAGAGTCCAAAGTGCAAAAAGGCAGCAATCTTTGACGAGATGTTACTTGAAAACTGTGTCACTTAAAAATATTCCGTCTGAGGCAACGGGATCACGTAGAGTGCCTCTACAATAACCTCTCTCAATTTTTTATAGCTCTGAGGCATTTGCCCGTGGTGAAAGGTTTTCTGCTGCCCCAAAAATCATCAAAAGGAGGCAGTGTATTAAGTCAAGATGAAAGCATATTCACTCTAGGCGCCTGTTTTTGACCAAATCACACATGCGCCTTGAACAACTCTATCTTCAAGGCACTTTTTTCTAATCTCTGTAACTCTCCAAATCCACTAAGGTGCAAATTTTACCTCTTGGGCTCAAGATATAGGTTCTTCATCCAAGGCGCCAGAATGGTCCAAAGGCGCATTTCACCTCTAACCTCACCTCTGACCTTACTTGGAGGCGCTAAACCTTTTGACATTTCAAGTAACTTCAAGAGAACTATTTTTCCTTAAGGTGGTTCACTCCTTGCAATTGGATGTATGGTACTTGTAACTCATTTGATTGACTTTGTAATGTTTCTTCTTCTTGCAAAGTAGATAAGGATGATATAAGCTTACTTCATGAATCGGAGTAGAAATCTCTCTTGGACTTGCTAGGTGAAAGGACTTGAATTTGAAGGACTTGAAGTTGATGAAGTGATCCTTCATGATGGCCTTTGACATTACCTTCTCGGAGTGTAGATGATAACACCTTCCTTGGATAAAGTGGATAACCTCTGACCTAAACTTTGAAGCTTGATGAATCTTGAAGATTGGGTTTCCTCCTACTCCCCTTCTGGGCTTCACTCCATCAAAGGCGTATTTAGTTGTCCAAGGCGCCAACATTCACTCAGGGGCGCCCAAAGAGAAAGTTTACAACTCTAGGGTGCTAAACTCTTATGCAAAAATGGTCATCATCAAAGGCGCAAAAATGGGTCTCTGGGCGCCAATCTCTACAAGACATTCCATCTCATTGCTCTCCTCCATTACAAGCGCTCACTTACCTCAATCTTGGGTGCATACCAACATCCCAACATCCAAATCACCTAGGCGCTCAAAACCTTCAAGACTCAAGGCGCATTTTATGATCAAACAAGGTATCTCCTGAACAAGGCGCTCATAGTCTCATCAGGGCGTTAATCATCATCATGAGCGCTCATACTATTCTAGGCGCACAGTTATCTCTAGAATGCTCAAGGCGCTCAAGGCGCACATACCCTTCTCTAGGCTAGTTTACACTTATTCAAGGCGCTCATTCCAAACTTACATGAACTCCTCATTACAAGACGCACAAACTAGATGATCCTAGGGCATAAGGGCGCTCATAGGAGTTGTTATGTGTCATTTTGGCCAAGGTTTTCCAGAGCAGTGAAGACATTAGGAAGGGGATGATCGTTTGGATAGTTTTGAATGCTTTATTTCTCCTTGTTTAAACTAGGCGCTCACTGAGGAGTGGAGTAGCCTTTGCACCCTCACATCACATTAATCGGCGTTTCAGAGGCAATCATAGTATAGGAAGATTTGCACCTTGAAGAAGAGAGTTATCTGGTGAGCGCTTAGGAGTTCTGGCGCCTAGGGGAAAGGTCTAGGTAGAGCACCTTCAGACTTTGACAGTGAAGTGCCTTAAGGAGTTGGATGATGTTTTTGCCTAGAGTGGAGATGATGTTTTTAGCGCCTTAAGGATGATGATGGAGCGCCTTGGAGTCAGGTTAGTCTGGAGCACCTTAAGAAGGTAAAGCACTTCAAATGTAAACACAAGTGTTTTGAGCGCCCTAATGAGAAGTTGTCTTGGCACCATAAGTTGTTCAAACGAAGATATGCACCTTAGATAGTTGCAAAGACCTAATTTAGCGCCCAAGGTTGGAAGACTCTTTGTGAGCGCCCAGTGTTTGAAAGCTCTTTGTGTTTGGTGCATTAAAATGAATTTGGCACCTAAGTAGTATTGAAACACTCAACTGAGCGCCTAAAGCCCATGAGAGAAGTGATATGCGCCTTGATAGGAATATCATGGAAGATGAGTTTACTGAATGGCACCTTGAATGACTTGGTTGATTAAGTGTTTTAGCACCTAGATATGGGATGAATCATTGAGTGCCTTTGGTTGAGATGATGTCAGCACCTTTGAGATTATAACACCTTGGAGTCAAGTTCGAAGGAGCACCTTGAGAAGGTAAAACACTTCAAATGTTTTCAAGGAATTGGAGAAGTCACTTAGTGCCTAGAAGGAATTCCAGAGCAAGAGGGTTGGAGCGCCTTGAGCTTCAAGTCAGATATGCGCCTAGACCTCTACCCTTTAGCAAGTTGAAGCCCTTTGAGCCTTGACAACGTGAGAATGCCTTATAGTGAATATGCGCCTTAGGCAAGGTTGAATACAAAGTTGAGGAGTATATCATAATGAGTAAGTGCATTGTAGGGTTAGATGATAAAGACTAGTGCCTTGAGTGTCTTGGTCAAAATTTTGACGTGAGAAGTCTTGCAAGATCAAACCCTGGAGTGCGCCTTAGAGAGAACCTATTGATCCTTTGCTTTGACAAGATTTAGGCGCCAGAATGATCCTTAATAAATGGAATGTATCTACACCAATTTTGCGCCTTTAGGGAAGTGATGGTGGCCAGAATGATCCTTAATCTCATGTTTGTGCACCTAGGTCTAGAAGCAAGATTTGAGCGCCTTAGGATAGGGTTTTTTGCACCTTGTCTTGGAGAGTGAATTTGCGCCTTGGATGATGTTGAAGCGCCTTGGGATGAAATGCGCCCAAACTTACAGAGGGCCTTCAGTGAGGGAGTTGAAGAGAGTGCTTAGAGGAAGGATAGCCTTAAGATCAAACTAAGTACTTAGAAACCTAAGATTAGCGCCTTATTTGAAGTTATACACCTATTCTGGTGCCAGAGAGTGAGTTTGAGTGTGAAGAAGTGAATGTCTGCGCTTTGAAGGGGATACAAAGGGAAGATGATGCACCTTGATGGGTTGATGATGGAAATTTGCGTTTTGGAGCTAAATGTGTGCCTTGAATCTAAATGATATTTGAGTGCTTAGAGGTAAATAGGGGCGCCTTTGAGAATTCTTTGTGTTTTAAGGAATGGATTGTGGCACTTTGGACTAAGGTAAGTCCTGAGCACTTCCAATGATTTTAAGGAGTGCCTTGAAGGAGATAGTGCATAGAGGTACAATGAATCTTCCAGAGAACATGGATAGACAACTAAGTCTCCAACTTGAGTCTTCTAAGTGAATTGGATGATGAAGAGAGTCTAGTCATTTTGGGTGCTAGTATCAGGATGAATCATCCAAAATGGGTGCCTAGAACTAGAAGGCGCCAATGCATGAGTTCAAGGATCCTCCATTAGAGCGCCTAGCCCAGATGGCTATAGATTGAAAGTTTTAAAGCTAAGTGATGTCTCTTAGGTGAATTCCTAGCCCAGGTGCATGTGTTGGGAATAACTCTTTGGCTCTGGCGCCTAGAATTGGGAGCTTTGTAAGATGGACCAATTGATGAAACATTTCCATTTTGCGCCTAGAATAGAACTCTCTCACATAGTTGAAATTGACTTGATAGAAGGAGATAAGTTTTAAGGACTAGTTTGGCGCCTCACTTGCCTATCTCACCTTTGAAATGCGCTTTGGTTGATGATCATCATTAATGGCACCTAGTGAAATGTAAAGCTATTTGCATCTCCAGAGGATCAAAATTGGATTAGGAGATCATCCTTGCAGTTGAGATTGATAGAGAAGTGTTAAAGGAATCACTTCAAATGGGCGCCTAAGCTAGTTGAGGTGCATATCAATTCCACTGTAACTCCAGACTGACGCTTAGGATCCAGTCATCTCCTAAGGCGCAGTTCCATTCACCCATGACCTCGCTTGGCGTCTAAAACTTGGAAACTCCTTTGGAAAGCTCCTGTTGCACCTAGAAGATGAGTTTGGGATATCAACTTGCAAAAGGCTTAGAAACTCTTCAAAGATGTTAGGCACAATCCCATGGCACTGGAGCTCAGTTTTGGCACCTTCAAGGAATAGCACATGAAGGAACTTGGGAGGTCAGGTGCTTGTAAAAGGGAACACCTTGGAACATCTTCCAGGGGTTGAAGTAGTAAGAAAACATCAAGTGAGTCTAGGCACACTCCCTTGTGTGAACAGTTTAGCTCTGGTGCCTAGCCACAGAGTGAGCCAGAAGAAGTAGTTTGGACATTAGAAGATAGGCGCTCATTCTACAATGAAGCATTCCACCTTCCTAATCAACAAAGACTTGCAAGAATTGACAAAAGAAGCTAAGGCGCACCTTCTACTTGTTTCCACCTCTAGAATGCGCCTAACCTTGAAAGGGGGTTCAAAGATGTTTGTTAGACCTTTTCACTCAAGGCGCTCACCTTAGGCGCACTTTCTAAGTCCTTGTCACCTCAAGGAAACACCTAGTTTGGAAGGCGCTTGCCCTGTTCTCCACTCCTTTCAATTGGTGCCTAGAACACAGAATGCATGAAAGGAGCACCTAGACTCCAGAGGGCTCATTTGGGCACCTAGCATTTAAAACACTTTCATAATGATGATGTTTTGGCGCCTACTCTTGGAAACAATCCAGAGCATCCATAAACTCTAATTGGCGCCTAATGTTGACAAGGCGCAACTTCAGGAGGAGGTCACCTCAACTTGGCGCCCAAGTCAGAAAAACCTATAAATCCTTCAAATATGCGCCTACCTTGTGAGGTGATGAGTTGAACATTCCAAATCTTCAAATGTTGCTCAAGTAAGGAAGACATTGTAACATCAAGGCTTCAAGGCCTGTCCTTGTATTTGCATTGAATGAGTTGTAATTCATGCTATTGAAAGCATTTTCCATGTAATAAGACATTGCAAGTTGATTGAATCAAGTAACAAGACAAGTACCCAACTCTAATGTTGTTTCATTCAAATAGTTATCTTGATGTATATCTTTATGTTATTGAAGTAGTTGATGAATTGTTAGCAAGTAAAAGTGTTTAAGTAAGAAAATTTTTTCGTAGAACTAGTTGGGTATCTTACACTTACACCATGCCTATCCATCAAACATCACAATGCAATCAAAATCCTAACAACATGCCCATGATCCAAGATCAAGTGCAATCATGCAAAGATATTATCAATCACAAGCCTATTAAGAATGAACTAGAGTCTTCTAGTACCATACTTTTCCATCAAACACCATCATGTAATCCATCGCCTATCAAGCCTATCAAAGAAAATGTAAACATCCTATGTAATACAATCAGACTTTAAATATTTGAAGTAGCTATCTACAAATATCCATTCAAAAGTGGATTTATAATGCAAGTATGGATGGCATCAATAAAAAAGATTTATATTAACCAAATATCCATATACGCATACATCAATATCTGTCGATATAAGTATAACATATATACAAAATAGCCATATAGGCTTACAAGAATGCCATATAGGCATACAATGTCAACTATGTACAATACAAAATATATGTCCACAAATGCCATATAGGCATACAATAGAGGAACACAATAAAAAGTCATTCCCCTCTAGCTGGTGAAGAGAATAAATCACGAGCAGCCTTTGATCTTCTAGGGGATGGAGACATGCATGTGGGTGGTCTACTACAAACCCGAGGGCTACTCCTCCTATTTAGTTCTTCCTGCACCTTTACCTGTTACAAAAAAAAGTATAGATATTAATATATAGAAATTACATGTTATAAAAAAATGAAACATTTAACAAAATAATCACTTACCGCTAACATATAATCTGTCTCCTCGCTTGCCTCAGTAGCAAGAATAGGCCCTGATGATGTCATGTCCTATAGAAACCATCCAGATAGAAATTAAACTTCAAATCAATAATCTTTTGATTTTTCAAAAATAGACAACTATAACAATGAATGTAAATTGAAATTTACTAATCTACCTCATACCCCTATTAATGCCATAGAGCTATGAATCGCAGAGGCCACACCCTGCTCCATTTCCCTATGAACATGGGGAGGTGTATCCGCAGCCTGCATCATCTGGAAATAAAACAACATTATTCAATTACGAAAACTATAATAGTGATGCAAATCATGGCTCCTAACATACACACACGCTCATCTAAACATGGAAGTACACACAATAAAACACACAAATCACATACAAAAATTTAGTAAGTACAATTCATTCATTAAACTATTTATTTTATTACCTCCGTAAAGCTTTGAAGTCCACCACCGCTGGCAGGTGTTGCCATGAAATCTACAGTGTTAACCTATTCAACATCCAAAATCAGAAATTAGAATATCATTCATATAATGATGCTATTCACATGTAATATTTATAATTGTTTACTAGTTACATACCTCGACAGTAGATGATCTAGTGAAAAATGTAGGTGGAGAACCACTGAAAACTGCATCGACGCTATGACCCTGAAATTTCATTAAAATCATCAATTTAAATTAGTTAATCTTGTATTTCAAAAATAAAATTTAATAAATTAAATTCAATAAACTTGCTAATATTTACCTGAGTATCAAGGCCGAAAGTCTCACTCAGAAGGGTATCTGTCATCACCATCTGCTCAGCTGCAGATGTAGCTTGTGCACCTGCATCCTGACTGTCCATGGGGTCATAACCACAGGCTGACCCGCAATCCTGGCAAGTATGCGGTGGGACCCTACTCCTCACACTATCTCCCAACCCACTCTGTGTTGCAAGATCGGCATGCTCTATGATGCTCTGGGTCAAGGCACTAATCGACCTCAGTGTATCGACCTCAACACTCTCCTTCACAATGGAAGGGATAGAAACATGCTCGTGGGCTGGTCTGCTGATTACTCGTCTCACTACTCGCTGTGAGTCAAGATGTGCCCCTGGTCTATCCTGTGTTGAGCCCCCACCTCTACCCTGGAAGTCCCGCATATCAAAATAGTTTGGCACTTTATTGAGGACAAACTCGGAGTAGAGTTTCCTCAAAAAGTATTGTGGGACCTCATTGTTATTGCATGGAGGATGGTCAAAAACCATCCACCACCTCTGCCCGAAATTGTCCCTTATTGCTTGGTTGTTGCACCAATGGATAGGGAACCTCTTGCATGTAATGGGTGGAGGTTGATTTGTTTGTGGGTTTGTGAAAATTGAACACAAGTCTACTTTTGTAATTTGTAATTTTTTGACATCTTGGTATGACAATTTATCTGCATAGTAATCTCTAAACTCTCTCTTTTTATCGGTCCAACTAGTTATTTGCTTGCTAATTGAATTTACATTTGATAACATAGACTCAAGAGATTTGGCAAGCGTGGACCTATGCAAGGTTGAAGTGGAAGGATCTTTCAACCTTGCAATTATATCTTCAATTTGTTTTTTGTTGTTTTCAATTTCCCCCATTATATTATCTTGTGTTCCAGGGGCATGTCGAGGAATGAATGGAGGAGGTTGTTGTTCTGCAGGTATTTCTTCCTCAAGATTTTGTGGATTTTGAGGAGGAGGAGGAGGTGCATTAACATTTCCTACAATTAATAAAATATACATCAAAAATCAACAAAAACCTACCTATTTAGGAAGAAATTCAAACAAAAAAACAAAGATAACTCACCCCTTTGGCGTGCTCGACGTCGCGGCGGCATTTCGGCGATGAATCGACAAATCTTTTGTGTTGAACGGCATTTTGTAGAACGCGAGCGTGTTTTTGGAAGGGTTTTATGCCGCGGGCGGAGGAAAAACTCATTGAAATGAAATGACAGCGAGGTTTTTTTTTTTATAAATAGCAGTTTAAAACGCGAGCGCGTTATAACGCGCTCGCGTTTTGCCTTAAATTTTTTTGAAAATTTTTTGGCCACTTTTTGGCCCCCCATCTTTTTGCACTTACCCAGATAGCAAACACCAGGCAATCAAGTTGATAATCTCCCATAGACAATTTAATGCTATGTCATTCCCCAAACAACTAGCAGTATCCCCATCTGTAGTCAAGACCTGAAATTTTAGAATTAGATGTATCAAACAATTTATATGAGCAGCTAACTTCTTGTTGATGAAATTGTAAGTGCCTTCCAAGTCTATCAACACTATTACTCTCTTTTTTCAAGAAACCCACTACCTTGAGAGTTTGTGGGGTGCTAATGCTAGAAAGTACATGACAAGAAATAGTTGGTTGAGTATCTCAACCCTTCAATGCAGAACAACTTCTTTCATGCACATTTTAGTCCTCTACTGTATTTGCTATCACAGTTAAAACATAACTCTTTTGCCCTTTTTTCTTCAATTTGATGAGAAGTCAATCTACTGGGTTGAGGGAATGGCTGTGCTGAAAAGCTCTTATGCCATTGAACCCCTACCTTCTAGGCACTCAAAATTTCTCCTCTGCCCTACATGCTAGAAAAAAAAAACTCAGATATAGAAGTAGGACTAAACATGTGCACCTCATGTTGGATGTGATCCTTGAGCCCACCAAAAAATATGCCATTCAAGTTTACTTCTACAATTGTATCTACTTGCAAGAATAGGTTCTCAAATTGTTGAATTTTGTTTGTCGTAGTTTAGCTAACTAGTTGAAGTAGTTGTCTAATACACTATTGTAGCTCCTCTATAAAAATTGACTGGGTAACAATGAGAGCCTTTTTCTTCCTTTGAGCACATAGCCATTGATACCAAATGAATTGTTCTAATTCTAGATATAAGGAAGTGTCATGTCTCAAATTTTGATACTATCTGGAATTACTTTACATGGAAATATTTCATGAGCAATTATGTGTGTTAGATAAATAATTTATTATTTTGAAAGATGGATGATTATTTTAATATGGAAAGATGAAATGAGATGGATGTTATATTCATGTTATTAATGCTTCGGTTATTTGGTTACTAACCTATTAATGGGGAATTGGAGTTTATTATGAGTTGCAGGTTGTCGAAGACAAGGGTGTGGTTGAGGTAAAGGAGATTAGCAGGGTTAAGATGGACGGGATATCTCTCACATACTTCACATAGAGTCATGTAGATGCATTTGTTTGCATATTAAATGATTTTATTTTATAGTTTAGTTTAATTGCATATTAAATTAGATGATTTTATTATATAGTTTAATTATTTGTGTTTTAGATAGATTATTAATTGTTTTTTAAATATTGTGTGTGCATAGAAAAATAGAATAAATGATTTAGTTATTTATTTGATTTTATTTGAAGAATGATTATATTTTATTATTTGTTTTATAAAAAAAATTGTGATAATCATGTTAATTATTTTAGTATTATTTTTGATAAAATTGAGAATAGAATTAGAAAATAAAACAAGATTTTTAGAACAAAACAAGAAAGAAAGAAAACAAGAAAACAAGAAAAACAATAGAAAAATTAGAAAAAAACCAAAACTTAATTTAGGAAAGAAAAGCTCAAGAAAGTGAAAATGCTTGACGAGAGGAAACAATAAAAGAAGAGTTACAATTCATTCTTGCACACAGAAACTCATATTTATCATCTTGCATTCTCAAAAGAAATTTAGCTCTTCATCTCTGAAACTGCATACAAAACAAGAGAATTTGTGGAAGAATTTTGGGCACAAAAGGGAAACGGTTCAGATCAGGGAGCTTCTGGGAAACTATGGAAATCAAGCATTTGATTGGATTAGTGAGTGAATTCTAGGTTCTTGTTTAAATTTTAGATCTTACTATAGTTGTGTGTGTGTGGATATTTTCATATGTACAAAAACCATGATCTTTCTGTCAGAATATTTATATATATATAAATATATATACTACTGGCTGTGGAAGAGTGAAAAGAATGTTTTGTTTGGATATATATGTAATAAGATTGAAATATATATATTTTGGAACGACTATCAAACATAAGGGTTCAACTGCTTTTAAATTATCAGAGAAGACTCTTTGAATATCAAAATAAGTTTAAGTTTTAGATGGCATTGTGGCCACTATTTTAAAGAAAGTGGCACTAGCACCACCAAATGGTGTCACAGTCCTTAGGGACTGTGACCCCATTTGGGGACATCGACCCCTTCTTATTTTTCCATTATCTAAATTCAAACTTGTATTGTTTGTTTCTTCTTTGCAAAGTATGAAATCTCAAACTTGGAACCGTTGAATGCATTTTGGTATGAATTTAATTCATTGGTATATCTGTGCATAGTGCCAACAGTCCTTCGGTTGTTATCGCATTTGATAATATATATATATATATGAATTTTTCTCTCTGCGAATATATATTGACTACAATTTTTATATTTCTAGGAATAAAATGGATTATGTTTGCCTTCGATTATATCATTTCTTACGTTACTTTATATAATTTTATATAAATAAATATATGTGTGTGTGTGTGTTTGTGCGCGTGCTTATATATATATATATATCGTATCCTTATCGGTGTTTGCAAAAAAATGTATATACAATACTACAGTGCTGAGTGGAGTTTAATTTGTTAAACTGATTTATATAAATACTTATATATATATATATATATATATATATATATAAGATTTTATTGTACTGCAGCAAAAGATATATTCCTTCTATTTTATATTTACACCGTTGAAAGTGACTTAAATGAAATTATGATTTATTGAGTTTCTTGTAAAAGGTTATTTTGAGAGTATTCTTTGGCAAAACTAGCAATATATCAAAACCATTGATTTATGAAAGAAATGCATTGTATTAAACTGATAGAATCATCACATCTGGAATAGCATGTCAGGAAAAATAGATATAAAAATAAGGAAAATGGTAAACTTGTCAACAGGGGAACTACTGAAATCAACTAAATAATGGAAATAATGTTTGAATATGAAATGGATACTTATGACTATGGATAACCAAACTTAGAAAACTATGTTTGTGTGTTTTGGTAAAGTGCAAACTTTTGGGATAGGATGCCGAATGTGGGCTCCCATAGACGATAGTTTTACTTTTTTTGAAACTATCATTTTATTTATTTGCTTGGCCAAGCTACTGTACCATTGAAATAGATGGATTGTTTAAAAGCCAAGAACTATGTTATATTTGTCTCTACCACATCCTTCTTGCAAGAGTTTGTCATTCTAGGATTAGAATGCATATAGGCAACATGCACGCATCGAGTGATTCCCTCCTACTTACACCATTTCAAGTTGCTAAGCTCCTTGTGCAATGTCGGTGCTTTCTTCAAGTTAGGAAGAAACCTGGGGAAGTCTAGTACTTCATGGTTGGGTGGAAAAAGTGCCTCAACCACTCTCTTGGTCTTGGTTTGTGGATGATCAAAGGATCGAGGCAGCCAAGTTCAGATATTATTATTGACATGGATATTTATTTTATATATTTCTTCGTATGGCTTTCATTGCCAAGTTCAAGTTGTATCATGATTCATGGATATGTTGATGTTGTACTTCCTTTTGTAACATTGAAATAGATGTATTGTAACACCAAGTTGGGTGTATGTAACTGGTTTGTAATTCATTCTAGTATATGGATATTGATACTTGTTCATGGATTCTTGCCATTCTATGTTTAACTATGGATAATTGGAAACTTTAATGATTGATTATCTTACTTATGGAATACACTTTTCTTTTTAAGTACTATGTTTAGTTGGTAAAGTTATGCACCTTACAGGAAGCCATTGTAACTTTTTTCCCACTTGGAACTAGATGTACATCACAAAAAACTCCATTTGATTTATCCAAGCTAGTGGATCCTTCCCATCAAACTTGTGCATATTCACCTTTAGTAGTAGGTTCTAAAATCCCATATCAGTGCTAGCAATGGGATCTAGATTGGCTAGCCTAGATGATCCACCTCGATTGCTTGAAACATCATATTGTTCCTTTGGTTGAGATATCATCAGGATTGATCCTTGGAGTTGGGACATTACATCCCTAATGTAAACCATGTCTACTTTCATACTAGAGTTTTCATCCTTCACCTTGTTGGTTTCTTCCTTTATATCTTCCATGGCAATGGTATCCATCTCCTCCCTCAATGATCATAAAATCTCATTCTAAGAGATTCCACATCTATGGAACCCTTCTCCTCAACTACTAGGTCATCCTTGTTCGAAGATCTCCCCAAAGAGACTTAATTCCTTGCCTTGCCTCTTGTTGAAGTCCCCACCACGATGCGACAAAATAATTTTGCAATAAAATTACACCAAACAAACCCAAATAATCTGAAAAAAAAGTTGTAACTTACGAGGGCCTAGATCTCACTTGTCAAGAAAAAACTCCAAGAAATTCACTGATTTGTAGCCTTGGGGGTGAATTTGGTGGAAACCCTAATTTCACAATAACTCCAATTTTGCATCAAATGACCTCAAATCTGGATTTTAGCAACTTCAATATGTCCTTGATCAACCCTCCAAAATTTAGAATAAAACAATTAAAAAATATTTTTAAACCCTAGAAGCAAATTTGGTGGAAACCCTAACTCTCCAATAACTCCTTCAAATCTATTCCAAATAACCTCAAATCTGGATTGTAGCAACTTCAATATGTCCTTGATCAACCCTTTAAAAATAAAAAATAAATCACTAAATTGAGAGAGAGATATGTGCTTCACAATTCAACCTCATAGATAAAAAAAATAACCTTGTTTATTGCCTTCTAGATGCCAAGATCATGCTATGATACTACTTGTAATGAAATAACTAGGACAAGAGAAGAATATAATAGGAAATATGTTGCAAATACTTGATAATACTTGAGAATAATAAGCCACTTCGAGAGGGCAAACCTCCAAAAGTCTCCAATAAGAACACAATTCGCAATATGATGTATATACCATACTTATGCCTTGGATGCCACCTAGGCTGACTTAACTACCTATATAAGACTATATTAATGATCATATAACTTAATTAAGAGTTAAGGTAGCTACAAGATGACTACTCATAACCATATGCACACTATGGGATTAAGGGCGTAGCATACCCTACCTCGATGAGTCATCAACTTTTGCTACATCAACCTTACACTAGCATCAAGATGTCAAGGCATGGATGACATCTTGTTGTCAGTCCAAGACAGCAAAAGGTTGAACCTCATCCATAAGGTACAAGTCTTGACTATGCTTGGTTATGTTTTAGGTTCAGTGTGAGTTGTTTTGTTGTTATACTGATTGGGTTGATTGCCATACGAGTCGTGCAAGTACTTGTCTAAATTACGATGTCTTGCTTGAATGGAGTGTATGCAATTAAATCGTCAACTTTATTTGGGATATTGTGACTTTAAATTTATGTATCAAATTGTTAAGTGAAGTTCTTACAATATAGTGATCATGCTTGTGATATTGTTGTGTTGAAACCTTGCATTGTACAAAGGTACTCAACAAATGGTGTGGTGTATGCATCGCATTAACATGTTTCTCAACTTGCTTTAAATCTATGTATTTACACCTTGTGGCAAGTTGACAGCCACTCTTTACTATGATGTATACACTAGCTTGAGGTGTGCAGAGGTGTTAGTTATCTACAGGGGGATGTTCTAATGGGTTGTTATCTCGATTGCTTGAAACACCATGTTGTTCCTTTGGTTGAGATATCATTGGGATAGATCCTTGGAGTTGGGACATTGTAGCCCTAATGTAAACCATGTCTACTTTCATACTAGAGATTCCATCCTTCACCTTGTTGGTTTCTTCCTTTATATCTTCCATGGCGATGGTATCCATCTCCTCCCTCAATGATTATAAAATCTCATCCTTAAGATATTCCAAATCTATGGAACCCTTATCCTCAACTACTAGGTCATCCTTGTCCAAAGATCTCCCCAAAGTGACTTAACTCCTTGCCTTGCCTCTTGTTGAAGCCCCCACCACTATGTGACAAAATAATTTTGCAATAAAATTACACCCAAACAAACCCAAATAATCTGAAAAAAAAATCATAACTTACAAGGGCCTAGATCTCACTTTTCAAGAAAAAACTTCAAGAAATTCGCTGATTTGTAGCCTTGGGGGTGAATTTGGTGGAAACCCTAATTTCCCAATAACTCCAATTTTGCACCAAATGACCTCAAATCTAGATTGTAACAATTTCAATATGTCCTTGGTCAACCCTCCAAAATTCAAAATAAAACAATTAAAAAATATTTTTAAACCCTAGAAGCAAATTTGGTGGAAACCCTAACTTTGCAATAACTCCTTCAAGTCTATTCCAAATAACCTCAAATATGGATAGTAGCAACTTCAATATGTCCTTGATCAACCCTTTAAAAATAAAAAATAAATCACTAAATTGAGAGAGAGATAGGTGCTTCACAATTCAACCTCCTAGAAAAAAAAAAAACCTTGTTCCGGATGCCAAGATCATGCTATGATACTACTTGTAATGAAATAACTAGCACAAGAGAAGAATATAATAGGAAATATGTTGCAAATACTTGATAATACTTGAGAATAATAAGCCACGTTGAGAGGGCAAACCTCCAAAAGTCTCCAATAAGAACACAATTCGCAATATGATGTATATACCATACTTATGCCTTAGATGCCACCTAGGCTGACTTAACTACCTATATAAGACTATATTAATGATCATATAACTTAATTAAGAGTTAAGGTAGCTACAAGCTAACTACTCATAACCCTATGCACACTATGGGATTAAGGGCATAGCATACCCTACCTAGATGAGTCATCAACTTTTGCTACCTCAACCTTGCACTAGCATCAAGATGTCAAGGCATGGATGACATCTTGTTGTCAGTCCAAGATAGCAAAAGGTTGAACCTCATCCATAAGGTACAAGTCTTGGCTGTGCTTGGCTATGTTTTAGGTTTAGTGTGAGTTGTTTTGCTTTTATATTGATTGGGTTGATCGCCATACGGGTCATGCAAGTACTTGTCTAAATCGCGATGTCTTGCTTGAATGGAGTGTATGAAATTAAGTCATTAACTTTATGTTGGGATATTGTGACTTTAAATTTATGTATCAAATTGTTAAGTGAAATTCTTACAATATAGTGATCATGCTTGTGATATTGTTGTGTTGAAACCTTGCATTGTACAAAGGTACTCAGCAAATGGTGTGGTGTATGCATCGCATTAACATTTTGCTCAACTTGCTTTAAATCTGATATTTACACCTTGTGGCAAATTGACAGCCACTCTTTACTATGATGTATACACTAGCTTGAGGTGTGTAGAGGTGTTAGTTATTTACAGGGGATGTCCTAATGGGTTGTTATCTCTTTTGGAAGTCTTATGAATGTGTAGTTGTAGTGGTACATACAGTGATTGTGTGAGCTATATCACTTATAGATTGGTTACATTATCTTCTTATGAATTATGCACCAACAAGAAGTTGCCTATGTTGGATGGAATTTTGTTAGGGGTGCATAATGACAAGTAAATGTCATTATTCCATACATTATGTACGATGCAATTGGTTCATGTAATATAGTATTGTGTTTAGTAAAGTGTTGTGTTGATTGTCCCTTTTGGTTCTGGTTTTGAAACAATGCCACCTCTCATTCTATTAGCCCAAGGAGGGGTGAGTAGGCAATGTGATACTCACATGGAGGGATCATATTGTCCACTATCACCACCTAAATTTGAGGATTGCTGTATTTGTCCACTATCCGGAGCTGCTGTCAATAATGCACTTGTTACAACATATTCTCTTTATGAGAAAGCATTGTGAGGCCCTCAAGAAGTTGTCCAAATTGACTTGCAATGATTTGAACTGATCATAGGGAAATTTGATTGTATTGTGCTAATTTGGGCACTATGACATGGAATTAAAGATCTGAAATATTCTCATGAACTGCATTGTAGTTGCAAAATTATGTATATTGAAATGTAGCAATGACAAGGTAAATAAATGATATAGTGTTACAGACATAACTCTTGCTAGTTGTTGATTCCATGAATATGGCATGTATTGAGAGATGTTGTAAGGAAATCTAAGATGTAAGATGTTCATTGATTATGGCAGTTGAATGATTGTGGCAAGCTATTCTATGACTCATAGTTGAAAAACTCGCCAAAAGCAAAAACTCACCAAGCCTGAAAAACTTGACTCACCAAAAAATTGGCAAAAAACTCAGAAAAAATAGGCAAAAAACTTGGCAACTTAAAAAATTGTTTAAATTTCATTAAAAACACATTTTTTTTGCAAAATTCAATGATAAGATGTATCCGATGAGTCAATAAATGAGAAACAAGCTCAGTCTAGTTGTATTTGATTGATTTCAAAGCAAATTGGGTACAAAATGGCATCCTCATGTGGAATGCCCTGATATTGATAGTCTGAGATAAAATGAAAATAGCAAATTGTTTTTCTAAAATTGAAAGTAAATACTAAATACTACATCTTCCTCTTCCCAAGTCTAGTGAAAACTAGGGGAGTGGTAGAACTAGAGGGTCTAGTCCTAGGAATCTGCAATGGCTACTCCATCCTCAACATGACAGACCGTGGCTCAACCTCCATCCTGGATGTAGATGCTGGTAGTGGTACTGGTGCCAATGTCTCCTACTCATCCTCCTCATCCTCCCCATCCTCAATGTCATCCAATGAGAATCCCAATCCACCAATTCCACCCCCCTCATTCCATTGCCTGTCTCTCCAAATCATAGATCTCATCCTCAAAAAATACTGAAGGCTGCTCATCCTGCCCTATCCAAGGGCTCCAATGTATCCAATGACAAGATGTATCCAATGAGTACAAAAGTGTTCTCTATTAAATTTGATTGATTTGAATGCAAATTGAGTACAAAATTGCATCCTCATGCGGAATCCTGATGGCTGATTCTAAGTCTGAAACCTTGGAACCCTGAATTTGGCTAAGTCTGAAACCCTTAAACGCTAAAAATTTGGTTAACTCTGAAAATTTGGTTAACTCTGAAATCTAATGGATCCTCTAAAATCTAGAATCTACATGTTAAATCCCATGGATCTGGAACCTATCTCAAACATCCTGACAGTATATTTCTATTGTGAATTAAGGTGCCTCAACCTTTGCAAATTCCTAATGTTGTATTTATTTATCCCATGTTGAGTTGGTATAGTCAGCACTTTGTGTATATGCAGTAGGGTAAATTTTGGTGACTTTGGCAGCCATAGTTTCCCCCTTGAATAATTAATGAGGATTTGGGGGCAGCCATGAGTATCTTTGCACGAGAGAAAGGCATCTTTGGGCGGTCAAGGGAGGTTATGACATGTAAGAGGAATATGATATTTTTAGTCAGTGTATGACAGATTCTATGACAACTGTAAGGTGCGTAAGAGCATTTGTTGTAACCTATCTTGGGACCAGGTGCCCACTTCAGGATGGGATGTTGGACAAGTGTCCTTAGGTGTGGGTTTTGGGGCATGAGTCCAAGATGGATGCCCATCTCTATAAGGTTCCATATTTGCCTTGTAAACTCTATATAAACAGGTGCTTGGATGGGAGATAGACAATTTTGGTACAAGTACTGTTATGCTGTCGAAATATCTCTAGATTGAACATTCGAAGACTCCTGAAAGAGCATTGGCTCTGAAACTGTATTGTAATATGTTATTGTTTACTATAATACATTTGAGCTGTGTTTTGGAGAGTGGGGTTTTTCACCCGTAAGGGTTTTCCCCACATATATCTTGTCTCTCTCTCTTCTGTCTTCTTTCTGGTTCTTGTGTTTTGCTACAATATCTCATGTTAATGGTTTAACATTGTTGTAATAGTTAGGATAAAGTTGGATTTGCATAACCCTCTCCTCATTAGATTAGTGTAGGAAGCGTTTTCTGCACACCTAGCTTCCTTTCAATTTCAAAATATTTAAAGTACTTAAATATATTTTGAAATATACTGACCAAGCGTGTTCCTAATTTTTCAAGAGACTGAAATGCCCAAATGCCCCTTTTGCTGAGTTTTTTTTTATAGACTCACCGAGTTTTTGGTAAAAACTCACCAAAAAATTGGCGAGTTTTTCACAAAAACTCGGCGAGTGAAACAGGTGAGTTTTTGCATGAACTACTCGCCATAAAAAAAAAACTCGCGAGTTTTTTGAAACTCGGCGAGTTTTTCACGAGTCTTGCATCTATGGTATGACTGACTATGACACATTGAAATAGCAATTTGAACCTTAGTAAATGTTTATTATATGCTTGAATATGCTCAAGTTTAATAATGGAATTCATTACTTAAAATAGAACTGAGATGGGAAACATGTATCATTCAAAGGAAAGAACTAATTAAACTTGGAAAGATTATATTGAACATCGCAGAATGTTTTATACATCTAACTAGAGCTCCTATCTGATTAGTCTTAAATAGCACATGTATAATAAGTATGAGGTTTTCTACTTATTATATGACACTTGGACATTTATTAGGAAGCATATGAATTGATACTAAATTGAGAAACTAATTGAACTTAGATGGAAACTTTAAACTAAGGTCTAGATACAAACCTATGTTTTGGCACTATGGCTAAAGATTGTATAGTGCAGTTGAACAGTAAATCTTCATGCTATGATAAAAGACAAAGTTAGGGAGTTTTTTAACACCTACTAGGTAGAACTAATTACAAGTATATGTTATTATTTCTTAATTGGGAATGGAAATTTTTAATGAGGGGCTCAATCATCAATCCTTAAACTACGCACAAGGGGGTTGATGACTCTATACTCCTTGGGATGAAACTTAGTTAAATAATGTGTGAATGCTAATAGTAAAGTGTTCTGGGAGGATCCATGAGTAAAGCATTTGGGTTAGAGAAAGAACCATCAGATCGAAGAATAAAGATCTATGCTTATGATTTAAAGCTAATCACTAAGTTGAACTAGGAAAGTCATGAATGGATTATTGGGATCCATACTAATGTCTATAATGAAACAAAGCTATCATATCAAACTAATCAATTGGCAATTAGCTTGTATGGCTTGAACAAACAAAGTTAATCTATGGCAATAAAATAACCATGGAGACGATTGAGGTCTCCTACATCTATCAATGAATTTATGGAGTTAGAACTCTAAGTTGAACTAAAAGAAGTTTAAACCAAAGCCAAATTAAATTTATAAATAGATTATGAACAAAAGGGAGACAGAGTGATTTTATCAAACTAATCAATTGGCATTTAGCTTGTATGGTTTGAACAAACAAAGTTAATCTATGGTGATAAAACAACCATGGAAATGATTGAGGCCTTTTGCATCCATCAATGAATTTATTGAGTTAGAACTCTGAGTTGAAAATAAAAGTCTAAACTAAAGCCAAATTAAATTTATAAATAAATTATGGGAACAAAAGGGGCAAGCAAGCAAAGAGAGTTATATATCCCTTGAATAATCTATTGAATAGATGATTATTTCAAGCAAGCCAAAACCTTGAACAGAGATTTTGTAAGGGGAAGTTGATGCAAGCAATCCTTGACTAGCACTTATTCTGCTGTAGGGAAAAAAAAAGTTGTCCGGATTTTAGGGGTGTTTACATAACTTTTGTTTTTCATTTATGTAACACCTGCCTTTGATATGCTTTCATTAATAGGCACTAAACTTCCATCCAGGTGTAGACAAAAGCACACAACCATCCTTGGTTTCAAACTTTCAAATATAGAGAAAAAGCAGATTAGATAAATACAATAGCTGCTCTAAGATCCCAAATGGAAAAACTTCCATCATCACTTCCAGATGCTATCATGCAGCTAGCTAGCCTAGACAAGATAAATGACACAGTAGCCAATAGCACAATTGTTATCAGCAACACCAAAAATGAAATATGACAACAATTGAATATTACAATAGATGTAATATGTTCAAACAGTACCGATTCCATGAGATAACATTGACATCTACATCATGTGCCTTTATTGAAATTGTTGGTTGGTCCAAAATTTGAGCATCCCATATAGCTATTGTTCCATCGATGGAACAGGAAGCAAAGACATTGGCTTCAGTAGGGCTCCACTGTTAGAATAGACAAACTAGCCTTATGTATCACAAACAAACTATCCTCAATGTCAGGTAATACAAAGATATTTGCACTATAAAAACAAAAACATCCACCTGCAGATCCTCAATGCTATCTGTGTGGCCTTTAAAAGTTCTTTTATCTACAGTCCATTTTCCATCAGATGTAGGCTCCCAAAGATGTATGCAACTTTTGCAATCACCTGAGCAGAATCATGAGAATGGATAAGTATAGTGATATTTAGATAGTAGATGATGGATTAAAATGATTTCTGTGTAAATTTTAGAGCATTTGGTACATAACACACTAGATAAAAGCCTTCCAGGTGTAATGAGACTCCAATCTAATGCAAATCCCTCATCTTTGTGTCCACTGAATACATTTAAGGGAGCCTGACATACAACATTGCTCATTCCTGTGCTAATTCTTGGATCAGACATTGCCAATGAATTCAAATGTGCACTGAAATCCCAAACTTGTTTGAAAAAACCAACTAGCAATCTCAATTGCTAGACCGAAAACATTACTAGTTCATGTATCCTTAATCATTCAGAATTGGACCTTCTATAACATAATGATGTGATATCCACCTTGCTCCATAGGGCTTTCTTTCATAGGTTTAAGAACACCAAAAAACATTTAGACATCTTTGATTGCTGATATTTGCATTACCAGATAACAATTGCTAGAAAGTAACAAAAATCCTCTGCAAAAGAACCAATACTTTATAAACCAACTTAGCAACAAACAACCTAGAAACAAACCAAATTCTACCCAATTAAGAGATAAACTATAGTTACAACTAGTAAGAGAATTCAAATTAAAAAACAATGTAAAATGAAAGTATATATGGAATCAACCATGCCATCCTAGATGCAAGGAATTGTAGTATTCTTCAAAACTTATAAATTCAAGAGGCCTGAAAACTCATAAAATTCACATGATTGAAGAAAAAAAGCTTGCAACATATACAGTTCACTTTTGTTTGACCAGGTTATTCTGCCAGTTTCTAGCACTTTAACCCTTGGCAGTAGCTTTGAGGCAATGAATTTCTCACTATCAGGAACTTGATAGCAAATTTGATCCCCTTGAAATTGTACAGCCATTGTATATATTTTTTGGTAAATTTTATATTTGCCAATTGAAAGTACTGTCTCCCTTTATTTGAAAAATGAGGTGCAGGTACCTATTTCCATCTTCCATATTAATACCAAATTCCCATCTCTTAGTAACTATTATCATAACCATCCAAGCTAGGTAACTTCACAAATATTTAAAGATAATGGTTGTAGCTCATTTAAAAAAGCATCTCATCATTTGTGCTATGGTGATAATTTGTTGTCATTGTGTGTAACATCTATATGTTGGATTGTCCTCCCTCCCTCTCTCAATGTCACATTTTATTATATTGATTTGTTGATTTAATCATAACTAGAACAAAGTAACACGTTCTTACATGCTACCAAAGCCAAGGGAGTAACTCCGCCACCTTGATCCATGCTCTCACGAGGCTTGTGGAGGGGCTTCAAGGTTTTGTTGTGTGCTTGCTTGAGCTTGGATCTAGGGTTGGGAGGAAATTCATTCACCTTCATTTTATCGAAGTCATATTTGTACATTGATGATTGAACCAAAGAGCTTGTGTTGCAAAATGCAAGTTCTAGCTCTTTGCAGTGTGCATTCATGAACTAAATTAGAGAGTTTTTTCACAAAACCTTAATATCTAGAGTTTAGGATTAAAAAACTCAAAACTATCTACAAACTTAAATGCTTCTAAATACTCATCAATGGTCTATTTTTCACTCGTCTTCTAGAAATATCAATTAGGAGATGACCTAACAAGTAGAGTTAATCAAGACTAGTTGAGTAGGTCAATCCAAGTTTTTTTTTCCCTTAGGACATTGGTGAATGGCACATGAGTGTTTCTTGTGTAGCAAACCATCAACCCAAGTTAGTTTTTGCCCCAAGGAAATTGTTGAATGGCGCACAAGTGGTGCTTGTATGACGAACCATCAATGCAGAAGCATGAAACTAAGGTGTCAATTTTCCACTTGGGGGATCAAAAGAAGTTTTTGCCTAATCAATGTGATAGTTGTGGGAGGCAAAGGAAGTTACAAAGCCACCAGGGAGACATGGTGACAACACTATCAACCTTAATGCCCAAGGCTTTGATTGACCTTCTTTAGCAGTCGACAAATGCCTCAAGAAGAAAAATCTATAGAGTTTTTCAAGTTGGATGTCATGTCCCCTCCTATTTACTACTAAGGTTGTAACCCATTGATTCCTGGTAAATCAATTAAGAGTCGAATTCATACCCTAACACCATTTGCCTTTATCTTGGAGTGCGCAGCTAATCACTAACTTACCAGGTCTAAGTGCATCTGTCCAATTTGTGAAGAGGGCAACCTGAGACTTAATACAAATTGAAGTCCCTATGGTGAGCTCCATTTCAAATTGTTTAGTGCCTTGTTGGGACTCCTATTTTCAAGCCCCATAATTGCAAAATCATGCCAAATTCATTAAATTTTCCTAAGGGAGATCCCTATGTATTTACCTCATTTTGTCTGTCTCGTGTTGTCTCCCCTAAAAATTTGGTTGAGTGTGAAAACTACAAAATCCTCCAAATTCTAGAATCTACATTTTAAATCCTAGAGGTTGGAAACCACTCAAACATCCTGACAGTATATACATAAAATATAACTTAAAATGCATAAGAAAGTAAATGTAAAAGAGTGAATGTAAACTTATACTTAAATGTTATATTTTATGTATATACTTGCGGGAACCCTACAAAAAATCCTAAAAAATCCTAAGCTTTTCTAAGTTTTCTTGTATCTAGCGGAAGTTTGGACTCCTTCAGGACATTGCAGGATTTCTTCCTGGATGTGGATATGCCCAGCTCTATCCTCTTGACTCACCATCTAGGACCCTATTTTTCTTTCACTTCCATTCCTCTTTCCCTGCGCTCATCCATGTACCCCTGGAATCTCCGCCCCCCTTCTACATGTCTTCTTTGGCACAACTTAAACCTAGACTTGGATATGTCCTACACTCCCTCATAGGCCTGCTTATCCCTACCACCCTCGACCCTGCTTTTCTTTCATTCCATACCTCTTTCCCTATGCTCATCCATGTACCCATGGAATCTCCACCCCCTTCTACATGTCTTCTCTAGCACAACTTAAACATGGACTTGGATATGTCCTGCACTCCCTCACAGGCCCGCTTATCCTTGCCACCCTCATTCTTCCACCAACTTTCTTATTCGTCCCTTGCATGGATTTCATTCTTATCTAGATCCACCTTGTCTTGATCCTCCCTGGATCCCCGCCATGTCTTGTTCTATCCAAAAGTTCTGCCAACCTTCCTTTCCTTGTCTTTTGCAAAGTTTCGACGGAGTTTTAGTGTAGATGCAGATATATCTTGGACCCCCTTGAAGTTTTGCAATGTCCAAACCCCCCCAAAACACCCGCATCTAGTACCCCCTTGGATTCTTGCAATTTGCAAAAAGGGCATAAATACAAGAAGTGACAGTCTCCTACGACTTCTAGAATGACACAAAACTATGGCAAGTCACCATTAATGCAAAATGGGTGTTTGAAAATGATGTATTGATTGCAGTTGGTGGGGTAGTTAGGGTTTTCCCACCCATTCCAACCTCAAATCGGAGTTGTGAAGGCTATAAATAGAAGATTGAAACCCGTTTCAAGGGTTGGTTGTTCATCTCACTTCCAAGCAACTATAGGTGCAGAAAAAGAAAAAAATTCCAAGTCAAGGGGTTGCAGTTCTAGTTCTTCAGGAAAGTGATACAACAAATGAAAGGTTAGACATTGTTACAAATCCCAGTATATTGTATGTCTCCATTACTAAGGGTGCATTTTCAAAGAAACACCTAAGCCAGTGCTAGGGTTTCTTCTTGCCCTAGTTCAGGGTATGATTGTAACTTCAAAATTGATAAATGTGACAACATTTTAAGGCATCACCAGGTTGGTGATGGTCTCTTTTGAATTATAGATGGATTTGTATGGTGAAGTTATGGATTATTGAGTATGTATGCATGCCTGGTATTACATGACAAATGCATTTTATGTTGTTAGGTCAACTTTCTTTTGTTTCTATTATGTCATTTTCCTTCGATAAATTGGACTCTGCTGCCTACAGGATAGGCACCAATTTTGGAGGTGGTAACCAAACACACATTAAAATGAATACATTTCAATAGTTAAACACAAAACATCTTGCCCTTATGCAAGACTTTTCATTCATCAGCTCAAAAGAGGCTTTAGTGCAGTAGGTTTGTTTTGTTTCAATGACAGTTTTGGTTTCAAAACTGCAGTTTGGGTACTGCTGCCTTGTTTTAATGAACATATTATGTATTGTTGTTAATCCCTATTGAGGGATGCCTCTAGGAACACCCTCCTTGAATTAAGCTGAGTCAAAAGTGAAGAGGAGATTACCCACTTTTGTACATTGGCCCTTAATCATCTTTATCCTATTGATGAACCTTTTTTCCATCTCCCTAACAACATCCCTGGCTTCAGATATTGAATATTGTTCTAGGGATTAAGATAAGCTATTTTGGGACCCAACACACCTTATATCAACTGCAGATCATAGGGATCCAAGACTAGGAGGATATCACTAGCATTTGCCTTACAAATCTAATATCATCATATGAGACTGCATGTCACTATCTTCTGCAAATATTAATTTGGTGTTTGAAATAGGTGCCTACCATCATTTCATTGCCTGTAGAGGAGACTAAGGCATAGCAATCGCTAACAACATTCAGGGATCGAAGACAACTATCCAACAGATTTCCATGTTGATGTACTTTCCTAGCACATTGATATATTAAGGAACTGTAAGTCAATATCATTATGAATAGCCTGAGCCACATGCCACTTCTTGTAATAGTTTGTTAAATTATTCAGATATGAAGATAGGAATATGTAAGCTTTGATTGTGTTCTCTAGTTATTTTATCAATGGTAACTTCAGTTTCATTCTAAGTATTTCGTTTACCATGTGCCTATGAGCAATAACTATTCTTTCTGAGAAAATTGAACTGCAAAATTGAGGAAAATAATTGTAGGGATATTACATTGGATAGCACTAGTCCTTATTCGCTAGCCTTCAAGGTTCACAGTTCAATTCCCACCTACCTTTTACTTTTTTGTTGTGTTAAAGTGGCAGGCAAATTGCCAAATATGTGGTATTCTCTTTGGTTCAGATTTCTTGTATGAAACATCAATCAGCTATCATATTGCCAAGGAGTTCAAATTTCAAGTTTGTGAGAATTACACTCGAAGAAGCATGCAACACATTGAAGGATATTTTAAGTGCAATTGAAGTAGAAGGCACCCAGCTAAGTTATGAATTTTCTTACCATGACACTTTGAGTTTTGATGAAATAGAAGATATTTAGCTGAGATCAAAGTGATCTAGATCTCAATTTGAGGAGTGTGGAAGTAATCATAACAAGGATCCACAACTAATTGACACTACTCTATGAAACTCGCAAGCTCCTTATAATGTTATTTCACTATAGATTTCTTACCAAAAAACTCTTAGTGAAGAAAAATAAACAGAATCTTAACATTGATTTTTGTTGAGGAACAAAACAAGATTTTTTAAAATTGGAAGTTGGAATCTAAGGAACAATCTCACATCATTAAAGACAAAAATCGAAGAAGCTCAATGGGTACAAAAATTATTAGAAGAGTAATGAAGGAAAGCCAAAGCATGATCCAAAGAAGAAAAAGTGAAGACTTGCTCATTTTGTGGAAGAATTTAACATAGTGCAAACTTGCAAAGAGACACTTCAAGAGGATAGATGATATTGAGAAATGACTCAAAAGATGAGAAAACATCGAAGGAGACTCGACAATCCAAGGAATAGATATTGTGGAAGAACTGAACATAGTGCAAACTTGTAGAGAGACACTTCAAGAGGATAGATGATAATGAGAAACAAATCAAAAGAGGAGAAAACATCAAAGGAGACTTGACAATCCAAGGAATACCAAGGGAATGCTTTTATGTCACTTGCTAGTTTGTTCATACTTACACTTATCATCTTGAGTAGGTTGTAGGCCCTAGATACTCACATCATATGGTAAAAGATGAAACCTGGTAAAATTTCCTTGGATGATCAAATATTTATTGTAAATAGTTCCACTATCATGTTCTTAGTGCATTGTTTTCCTCATGTATGAAAAGTTTGGTTCAAAAGTAGATTTGAACAAGGTATTTGCCAAAGCCAAGGATGTGATGCAAAAGAAAAACCCTACAACCAACAACAACTTTGGTAGTCAAATAGTATTTGTTTGAATCTTCGTATCTTCAAACTTGCAATAATAATGTACAGGAAGAAGGCATGCATAATGTGGGGTCTAAGTAATGTTTGTCCAATAAATATCTGAAAAAACCAATTAATATTTATTTTTTGAAAGCCATAGGTGAGCATCCGATGTAAACAAGAGGCCCACCCAAGACAACAATAGTCGTCATCATCCTATCTTCATTTGTTTCTAATAATCTAAGTTGTTAGGGTTTACATTTTATTTATATAATATATTTATTTTATATTTAATATAAATTAATTTAATAAATAAATACATTTTTAAAATCATATAGATTTATTATTAATTAATTTATAGTATATATTTATTATATATAAATTATAAATTATTTATTTATTTTTAATATATTATGAATTATATATTTTATATTTTATATTTTATATATATTGTATAACCGAAACCAACCATATTGGACCTTGGAAAAATAAATTGTCATACCAGTTGTTGTGACCATTTTACATCACTCCATTGCAAATGGAGTCCCCCTCTTTTTGGCCCGGCTCAGGTTTTTTGCTCTGTTTCTGAAGTTTCTGCTCAGTTTCCATTCTAATTAGGAGTGAAGTTCTAAGCATTTGGCTCACTGAAATTGAAAAGGTGAAAATGAAGGATTCCTCCTGCATAGGTTTGGAACCCTAACTGGCAGATCTACTTAGTCTAGGACATAAATTCATCTCACCAGGGGATATAAACTCTCTCACCATCTCACTCTCGACATGAGGCCTCATTCCAAGCCTACAACCTTGCTCCGGTGAGTCCAATCCAGAGGATGTCCATTTTCAATCCCGCTTTGGGATTCATCCCAAGATCCTAAGGCCATGACTCAGAGGAAATGCAATGAATAGGGTTTTCTCAAGACTTAGAAGAATCTCGAAAGACAAATCTAGTTCCATTCCAAGAATCATCCTGAAAGAATTTCAACTTGGTCAAATTCCATTCCCAACTGTCAAATTCCTGTTGGTACTAAAATGTGTGACTTGGAAGAATTCATCCAGTTCAGTCTGGAATTTGCACCATAGGTCAGGATTCCTGTTCCTACTGAAATTTGTGACCAGGAGGAAATTCCTGTTCAAGGTGGATTTTGTGACTAGGAAAAATTCTTGTTCAAGGTGAATTTTGCGACCAGGAGGAAATTCTTGTTCAAGGTGGATTATGTGACCTAGGAGGGAAAATCCTGTTCCAGGTGAAATTTGCGACTTGGGTGGAAATTCCAGTTCCTACTAGAAATTGCGACTTAGATTTTTCTTCCCTGACTTGAGGAAATATGTGCCCTGGAGTCTAGAAATTTCCTAAGAAGGAATCAGATACATCTCATACTAGATTTTCAATTCGAAATAGTGAACCTTTGATCAATGTTGAAATCCATCCTTGCAAAGTTAAGACAAAATGATGAATCCTTGGCAAAATCAATGATGTCTTGTTGCAAGGCACAAATTCCTTCACCTACTAGAATTTGCGTCCCTAGTCCAAAATCTTGTTGACACTAAAATTTGCACCTTAGTGAAAAAATCCAGTCCCAAGTAGAATGTACGCCCAAGGTGAAAATCTAGTGGGTACTCGAATATGCGCTCAGAGTAAAAAATCCAGTTGGCACTAGAATATGTGCCCAGTCTGAGGGAGAAGTTCCAAAGCGCAAATTTCTTCACCTTCAGGAAAATGCGACTTAGTGCAAATTCCTTCACCTTCAGGAAATTGTGACTTAGGAATTGGGGATTTTAGAGGGCACTTCCAAATGCGAAAATCCTTTAGGCACTTAAAATTCTGTAAGGTTAGGGAAAAAATTCATAGTCCAAGGGCATAAATTCATCCTCCAAGGGCAGAATCATCTATTCCAAGATAGATTTCTTACATAAGGACTAAAAATTTCTGAAGTTGAAAAGCAGATTTCTTGGTAGGAATCCATTAGAAAATTAAAAATTCATCATAGAAATCAGAAATCTTCTTGGAAATCAGAATTTTATTGTTCAAAGATAGGTTTGGGCAATAAGGCATAGGTTTCTTTTCATTCTTACTCTTTCATTCCTATGCATTAATTTCATGAAAATTTAGTCCCACATGCATAAATTCGTTGTACTTGCTTCTCATGTTGGGAATAAAATCCCTCATCCCGCCTTTACTCTTACTCCTCGAACCTTATACATTGCATTTTCTCCTTGATTCCATAGGTACATGGCAAGCACCAAGTCCAGCTCTTCAAGACAAGCTCAAATGCGAAACGTCCTCAAGGGAACACTTTCGAAGTCTAGGATTGTCTCAAAATGGGCAAACATGGGAGACACCAACATCCACCCGTTAAGCATGGAAGAAATCAGGAAGCAGATGTATAGAGTAGATGGACATCCTCCATCCCAGCTTGTAGCAAACCTAGTTCGAAGTGGAATTGTGCCCACCACATGTTTCCCACCTGCCATTCCTTGTTCTGAGTTGGTCGTGGAATGTTTCATGCACTATGATCCTGAACATCGGATGATTGTGGATCGAGATGACACTGCGATAGCCTACTTCTCCAAGGAGGAGATTGTCTAGGCATTCAACATTCCTGTCTATAGCCCCATCGAGTACACAAACAAGGAGGAAGCATCCGACATGTTCAAGGCTGATGCTACGACCTATCTAGGAATCATCAATAATTCATGGATGCAAAAGAAGAGACCTCATTATTCTAAGCTACCTAAGGGACTCCTCAAGTCTGACTTCAAGCAGGAGTATGGAGACCTTGTCGTCATGCTGAACAGGATCATAGGAAGTCCTCAAATCTCAACCTTCGAGCTATGGATGTTCTATTACATCGAAGAGGTCACTGCAGGAATGAAGATGATAGACTGGGCTCAAATCCTCAGTGATAACATTGATGAACAATTCAAGAATATGGAGGATTTGAAGGATTTTTACATGAGTTCCTACGTAATTTACATGCTAGTGAGGAACAATAGATACAGAGGACTATCATGGAAGGGACGCATCAGGAATTTCGAAGGACAAGTCAGAGTCTATGACTGTTATCCATAGATTCACCTCTAGAACATAGCTCATTTTAGGAGGTATAATGACGCATTCGCCATGCACATCACAAGAACCCTTCAAGGAGGCACTCGCCAAAGGTTGTCACCTGAGTCCAAGCAGTTGATCAAGACATTCAGCTCCTGGTTCATCTAATTTCTAAAGTTCACATACATCCAGGTGGAAGGATTCTCTGCCTTCCCATATAGATTGCCAAGATATCCTTCGGATAAGATGGTCCTACTAGAATTAACAAGGCAACTCTCAGCATATGACAGAGTTCAGAAGAAGAAGAAGGCTGGAATTGCTTTTCCAATCCAAACAGAGGATGCAGTAGAGGTGTGTCCTTCCCTCTAGGCCGTAGAGAAGTCTAATGAGGAACTGCAGTTTTACAACCTAGTGACCCAATCCTCGGGAGCAAATTTTGATCCATTCAATACCAGCTGAGTTGCATGTGGAAGGAAGCATAGACACAAAGTACACATAGAGGATCACTAGGTGAATGCTAAGGATGACTTCGAGATTTGAAGGCGGATGTGTTCTTGGCTATCAGTGGACATGATTAGGGCAACCAAGATCTTTTCAGTTCTGGATCAAGTTAAGGAAGATGGGAAGTAGGTCCAACCTACCTTCGAACAAGAAAAGGATAAATCTCTTCCACCACTGGTTTGGTCTGATCCTGAGGTCACCCACTTGGATGAGCTAATGGCACCCCTGCTGACAAAAACACAGAAGTGGATAAACCAATAGATGGAGAGAATGCATATGAAAGGCATCTGTTTGGCCTATAATTTGATGGGAGATTAGGAGTCTGAATCTTTTGAAGAGGACATGACTGAAGGAACACCCGCAAAGGAACAAGGCATAGGAAAACAGGAAGCAAGGAACATAAATGCAGAGGATCCATTGGCGAAAAGAGTAAAGGCCTGGAAGGAGTCTACCAAGAGGCCTGACCAGGAGGATTATGTGACCTAGGAGGGAAAATCCTGTTCCAGGTGAAATTTGCGACTTGGGTGGAAATTCCAGTTCCTACTAGAAATTGCGACTTAGATTTTTCTTCCCTGACTTGAGGAAATATGTGCCCTGGAGTCTAGAAATTTCCTAAGAAGGAATCAGATACATCTCATACTAGATTTTCAATTCGAAATAGTGAACCTTTGATCAATGTTGAAATCCATCCTTGCAAAGTTAAGACAAAATGATGAATCCTTGGCAAAATCAATGATGTCTTGTTGCAAGGCACAAATTCCTTCACCTACTAGAATTTGCGTCCCTAGTCCAAAATCTTGTTGACACTAAAATTTGCACCTTAGTGAAAAAATCTAGTCCCAAGTAGAATGTACGCCCAAGGTGAAAATCTAGTGGGTACTTGAATATGCGCTCAGAGTAAAAAATCCAGTTGGCACTAGAATATGTGCCCAGTCTGAGGGAGAAGTTCCAAAGCGCAAATTTCTTCACCTTCAGGAAAATGCGACTTAGTGCAAATTCCTTCACCTTCAGGAAATTGTGACTTAGGAATTGGGGATTTTAGAGGGCACTTCCAAATGCGAAAATCCTTTAGGCACTTAAAATTCTGTAAGGTTAGGGAAAAAATTCATAGTCCAAGGGCATAAATTCATCCTCCAAGGGCAGAATCATCCATTCCAAGATAGATTTCTTACATAAGGACTAAAAATTTCTGAAGTTGAAAAGCAGATTTCTTGGTAGGAATCCATTAGAAAATTAAAAATTCATCATAGAAATCAGAAATCTTCTTGGAAATCAGAATTTTATTGTTCAAAGATAGGTTTGGGCAATAAGGCATAGGTTTCTTTTCATTCTTACTCTTTCATTCCTATGCATTAATTTCATGAAAATTTAGTCCCACATGCATAAATTCGTTGTACTTGCTTCTCATGTTGGGAATAAAATCCCTCATTCCGCCTTTACTCTTACTCCTCGAACCTTATACATTGCATTTTCTCCTTGATTCCATAGGTACATGGCAAGCACCAAGTCCAGCTCTTCAAGACAAGCTCAAATGCGAAACGTCCTCAAGGGAACACTTTCGAAGTCTAGGATTGTCTCAAAATGGGCAAACATGGGAGACACCAACATCCACCCGTTAAGCATGGAAGAAATCAGGAAGCAGATGTATAGAGTAGATGGACATCCTCCATCCCAGCTTGTAGCAAACCTAGTTCGAAGTGGAATTGTGCCCACCACATGTTTCCCACCTGCCATTCCTTGTTCTGAGTTGGTCGTGGAATGTTTCATGCACTATGATCCTGAACATCGGATGAGTGTGGATCGAGATGACACTGCGATAGCCTACTTCTCCAAGGAGGAGATTGTCTAGGCATTCAACATTCCTGTCTATAGCCCCATCGAGTACACAAACAAGGAGGAAGCATCCGACATGTTCAAGGCTGATGCTACGACCTATCTAGGAATCATCAATAATTCATGGATGCAAAAGAAGAGACCTCATTATTCTAAGCTACCTAAGGGACTCCTCCAGTCTGACTTCAAGCAGGAGTATGGAGACCTTGTCGTCATGCTGAACAGGATCATAGGAAGTCCTCAAATCTCAACCTTCGAGCTATGGATGTTCTATTACATCGAAGAGGTCACTGCAGGAATGAAGATGATAGACTGGGCTCAAATCCTCAGTGATAACATTGATGAACAATTCAAGAATATGGAGGATTTGAAGGATTTTTACATGAGTTCCTACGTAATTTACATGCTAGTGAGGAACAATAGATACAGAGGACTATCATGGAAGGGACGCATCAGGAATTTCGAAGGACAAGTCAGAGTCTATGACTGTTATCCATAGATTCACCTCTAGAACATAGCTCATTTTAGGAGGTATAATGACGCATTCGCCATGCACATCACAAGAACCCTTCAAGGAGGCACTCGCCAAAGGTTGTCACCTGAGTCCAAGCAGTTGATCAAGACATTCAGCTCCTGGTTCATCTAATTTCTAAAGTTCACATACATCCAGGTGGAAGGATTCTCTGCCTTCCCATATAGATTGCCAAGATATCCTTCGGATAAGATGGTCCTACTAGAATTAACAAGGCAACTCTCAGCATATGACAGAGTTCAGAAGAAGAAGAAGGCTGGAATTGCTTTTCCAATCCAAACAGAGGATGCAGTAGAGGTGTGTCCTTCCCTCTAGGCCGTAGAGAAGTCTAATGAGGAACTGCAGTTTTACAACCTAGTGACCCAATCCTCGGGAGCAAATTTTGATCCATTCAATACCAGCTGAGTTGCATGTGGAAGGAAGCATAGACACAAAGTACACATAGAGGATCACTAGGTGAATGCTAAGGATGACTTCGAGATTTGAAGGCGGATGTGTTCCTGGCTATCAGTGGACATGATTAGGGCAACCAAGATCTTTTCAGTTCTGGATCAAGTTAAGGAAGATGGGAAGTAGGTCCAACCTACCTTCGAACAAGAAAAGGATAAATCTCTTCCACCACTGGTTTGGTCTGATCCTGAGGTCACCCACTTGGATGAGC
This sequence comes from Cunninghamia lanceolata, assembly GCA_027924645.1. Lineage (NCBI taxonomy): Eukaryota > Viridiplantae > Streptophyta > Pinopsida > Cupressales > Cupressaceae > Cunninghamia > Cunninghamia lanceolata. The sequence continues at coordinate 421,101 of BSBN01001491.1, forward strand.
TAATGGCACCCCTGCTGACAAAAACACAGAAGTGGATAAACCAATAGATGGAGAGAATGCATATGAAAGGCATCTGTTTGGCCTATAATTTGATGGGAGATTAGGAGTCTAAATCTTTTGAAGAGGACATGACTGAAGGAACACCCGCAAAGGAACAAGGCATAGGAAAACAGGAAGCAAGGAACATAAATGCAGAGGATCCATTGGCGAAAAGAGTAAAGGCCTGGAAGGAGTCTACCAAGAGGCCTGACCAGGAGGAGCAGAATGCAAGTAGACCTCATTTCGCCAACAATTCTTCCATGTAGGAGATTGATCTCTTCTTCGATGACAATATGCAAATAGCTAAGGGTAAAGTGCCCGTGGAGGAGGAAATGATCCCGAATGAGCAGGCTGAGAAGGAAGGCAATGAGTCCATGGATTCCGCCCAGGAATGGACTCCCAGCCTAGTTGTAGGAAATCATCCTAACCTTTCAGCATAGAATCTAGGGGAGGTCTGACTTGAGGAAATGCTTCATCACCTTGATCTAGAATTCCTAAACGAAGAGTTTAATTCCAACGAAGTGCCAACTTCCATACCACACGTGGATCAGGAACTGCAGGGACCACTGAAAGAGGTCAATCCATCCATGATACCTGTTGGTAATCATTTTTGTTTAGTGTTTTAGGTTTGAACACTTGTAGATTTTCTCATTTAAATCCTAAACTTTCTGAGTCATGGTGTCTTGCATTGTTCTGCCTTTTTTGATGTTGGCCTCCTGTGGTGGGTTCCTGGTTATTAAGTCTCATCCTCATGGCTTAGTGTTCAAAGGTTGACCATCCCCCATGCAGTGTTTTACCGTTTGTCCCTGTCGCACTTCATAAAAAATGCTAAGTTCTATGCATGCAAAGGTGAATTGTATATTGGTGGGCTTGAAAATCTCAATCAGGTTCCAAAATGCAAATTTTTTTGAGTTATATGCATTTTTTATGCATATCGGGTTCAAAAGGATGCATGCATTTGAAAAATACAAAGAAAATATACAAAGGTGGAATATTCCTTAATGATTCCTTGCTTATATATAAGGGGTTTGTATGTTTGAGTTTGTATATTCGATATACAAAGGAAATGTACATTGAAGAATATACAAGAGGGCACACATACATGTGCTACAGTGCAATGAACAGGTGATCTTGTATATTTGCCAAACGTACAAGGAAAAGATATGCATGTGGTGGGGCCTAGGGATATACAAGTGAGAATGTATGTGTGAATATACATTCAGGCATACGAAGGTGGTTGCAGGGTCGAATGTACTTTGAGTTTGTTTATCCAAATATACAATGAAAAGGTACAAGAGAAAATGTACATTCGGCAATATACAATGGGAAAGTGCAAATGGTCTTGTATGTTCGGCAAGTATACAAAGGTGAAAGATACATTCCGGACCTAAATATAATTCCAAGATGCTTCATATAGGTTTGGGGTCCACAACGTGTATATTGGGTTTGTATATGCAGCATACAACCCGATATACAAAACAAAGATATACAACCCGGACGTGAAGGATGGGTCAAATGCAGCGTATGGTAATTTGAGGTCCGTGGGGTTGTATAAGGTGCTTGTATATGCCAAAATACAAGCCGATGTGCAATGAAAAGGATACAAGCCAGATTTGAACTAATTCTCAAATTGTTCTATAAAATTTGAGGTCCAACTTGTATATATGGTGCTTGTATATGCTTTTGCATATACAAGGGTGAAAAATGGAAAAATGAAGAAAGGAAAAGTTAGCGATAGGGGCATGAAGTGCCTACGTGGCATGTTTTCATTGGCTAGCGACCCTTCATGCATGTTTTGGGACCATTGATCACAGCGATGGATTTTGGATCGACGGTCAGGTTTTGAACCTTCAGCAATCATTTTTTCTGAGCGAGTGCGGCCATTTTTGAGCTGGAAAATCTCCAAATACATCTGCTATTGCATCTCACAGGTAGATGAAGCATTGATGGTGGATTTGCAGAGGATGAGCGATGGAAATGATAGGTTAACCACCTGATTGAAGATGAAAGTCCTGGAGCGACGGTGCAAATCCTAAACCTACTCGCTTCTTCCTCTTTGTCCCTCTACTGCATTGATTATTTTAAGCGCCATTTTCAAATGTAGTGTATCTGGCAAATTTTTGACCTTGCCTTGTAATTAATTTTGTTGAGTACACTGTCTAGCTATAAAATGCAAATTGTGTCACTCTTTTTGGTTGTTGAAAACTAGACAAATTTTTGGTACTGTAAGGAGATACGACTTCATTGGTGGCTCTATCTTTGCTGTCTTGTGAGTTTATGAGTCTCATGTTGTATGTTTAATGCATAAATTCACTGGTTTCATGCTGTTTTATATGAGAAATGCTTTGTGCACGTGCTTAATCATTTGTCTCCAAGCTGTGGGCATATTCTTTCTTTTGAATCAGGATAAGTAAGGGTTGTTAAGATTCAGGAATATAGATTTTCTATATTGAATGTTTAATCTCCTACTTTTGTTCAAGGAGCAAATTAAATGTTTCAGGTTAATCATTGAGAAAGTGTGTTGCAGCAGGGATACCATTAAGTATGAATGACTAAGCACCTAGTTTTTGGGAACTATCTGTAAGGCAGGTGCTAAAAAATCCTCTTGAAACTCAGCCATCACTATAGGTTTATGTGTACATGTGCATGTGTATGTCTATTGACTTCGAGCCCTGGATAGGCACTGATCCAGTCTTGTATTGAGGTTACAACCAAGGTCCTAGTTTTGCATCCAAATACAAATCAAACTCAAACTTCATATACAAACTTTTAGGATATTAGAAGTAGTTTTAGGACCCAAAATCCTCTGTCTACAACTGAATATAGGCCCAAAGCTAGCCCCTTTGCACTTATCTCATAATTTTGGTCTACATAAGAGAGGATTTATCTGCTTTGTGTCAACATCCCAGCAAATACATAAATGTATTTCATAGATGTTGAGTAGGGAATACCCCCTTGGTTCTGTAGAGCCTAAAGAAGAAGAGGAGATATTTATAAAGTCTATCTCCTATACTGTTGGCCCCTGGCCTAGGAATCCTATTGATCAATGATGGCTACCTTGTAGGGATGACTGGGAACAAGCATCCAGTTTGGGAAAATACCAACAGATTTTGGCGACTCCACTGGGGAAGTAAGTGAAAGAACCCTGATTAAACAAAGAAAACAATTCCTAGTTATAGGTGGCGACTCCGAACCAATCTCCCAACCAGTCAAAGTGAAATTTATATGCAGGGGAGAAGATCCCAATGTAACCTTTTGCTTGAAGAATTACCCATAAAAATGATGTATAGGAAAAAGGGGGCTGTTCAGGCCAGTCAAGAGGGTTCTCCCAGAAGTAATGATAATATTCAAAACAATCAAGGATCTTTAGAGAGGACATAACCTTATTTTTCAAACACAGAAGCTGAAATCCAAAATGTATATGAGAAAGAACAAGGTGGTGCTTTTGAGAATAAGGTCAGAGGTTTTTCAGGAATGCCCTTTCCTAGATCCCAGTGATAGATTTGAAGAGGTGGAGTCTCCAAGGGATGAAGATAATGATGATTAGAATGGAATGGGACCATCCTCTTCTATGCCCAAAGAGGAACAATTAGTTGAAGAAATCAAAAGTTTAAGAGCAAAATTAGAATATCTGCAAGCAATAAAAATCAGAGATGACATGAGACAGAAAGTGCAAGCTCTGAGAGTTGCTCAGAATGATTTAGTTCCCACCCTTGAAAATGCAAATATGTAGAGAAACCAACACAGAAATGAAGTTCAGGATCAGCATAATGATCAAAGACAAAATGCAAATAATGCTAGAGTACCATTAAATAATGCAAGAAATCAAAATGCAAATAGGAATGCAAATGCTAATTAGTTTGGTAGACAACCAATGCAGCTGGATAGATTTAGACAACTTGTTTTTGATGGCATTCTTGGTTACCCCAATCCTATTGACAAACATGTGAGGCTGCAAGTGCCTAAGTTTTCAGGAAATAATGCTGTGTCAGGCAAAGACCATTTAAAAGCTTTCCAGAATATCATGGACAATGTTGAGGTTGAGCATGAAGATGTTTTCATGAAATTATTTATGCAATCCTTAGTTGATGAGGCTAGAGAAAGGTACAAAGGTTTGCTTGACAAAAGTGTTTCATCATGGGATGACTTCAGGAGAATATTCAAAGGACAGTATGGTGACAAAACTGATCCAAGTTTTTTCATTAATGAATTCACTGGCATTACCAAAGGATCAAATGAACAGGTTGCTGATTTTAATGCTAGATTCATGAAGGTACTGAACAAATTGCCACATGATCTGAGGCCTAATGAACCGATGTGCATAGTGTTGTACATAAATGCTTTTGATGCCAAAACAACCTATGGATTGAGGGATAAGGGTCCTCACAGCCTCAGAGATGCTTTCAAGATTGCAACAAATATTGAAAATAACAGAAAAGCATCTGGTAAGACAAACAGGAGAGATGATGTAAAAATTCTGCAAAATCCAAATACTAAATCTCAGAGTGTTTAGGGCAATGCATCTACTTCTGAGGATAAATTAGACAAATTGACAACTATTGTCAAGGACCTCAGTTATAGAATGGCTAAAAATGAAAAGGGGATAGGTCCTGATATACAGGTTTACCAAAGGCAAGAAAGAAGACCATCATTACATGATATGCCATATAATACTAATTGGCATAATGGTAAACCCATCATCTCACACCACAACACAAATCAAAGGACTCAAAATGTTAAAGAAACTCCCGATGCCTTAAAGAAGGCTGTAAATACTGTTAATGACACCCCATGGTGTATCATATGTCAAATGCCTCATTCACAGTCACAATGTATGATTGCTCAGTCTCTATATGATAATGCGGTTGCCTTTGATGAGTGTAATGAGCCGCATTGCATGGAGGATGATAATGTCAATATGTTGCCTACAAACAGAGAGTATCCGTCTCATGATGTTGATACAAGTGCAAGTGATGAGATTTAGGCCTATTAGCAGTTCCCCTATGATGAAGATGAGGAAGATAATTATGCTTATGCTTAGGACTCACATAATTTTTTGAATAATTTGAGGAGACCTTCCGATGAAGAAATAAGAGCCTTCATAGCTGTAACAGTTGCTCAAGTCAAAAGCAATTATAACCTAAGAGGTAAAGCTCAGGTAAGCAACTCACGCCAACTAGAGAATACTTCTGCAGGCCAGCCAATGCAAAATCATAAAGGGACTGAAACACAAAAGAAGCAATGGAGAAATAATAGGCAAAATTTTAAGCAAAAAATAGGTCATGATTCCTAAGGACTAGAAAATAGAATTCCCCAGCCTGAGGATCAAGACAAAAGTTTTCAGATCAAGGATGACAGTTAGGAAGCCACAAAAATTAAGGCTGGGTGATATCAAAATAAAAATAAAATTGTAGATCAAGCTACAACTGTTATACAAAATTATGCCCCATTTGACATAACTCAGGTCTTGTCTCAGATGAAAGTCTCTATTCCATTAATGGAATTGATGAAAGTTGAAAAATTCAGAAATATGACAATATCCCTGATTTTAGGAGTACCCTGTCAAGCTAATCAGAATATTGAAACTCGGGGTAAAAAATAGGCTATGTGTATGGATGAGAATGAGATTCCTGAGGTATATCTAGGGATGACCCTGACAAAGTGCCCTTCACAGGTTGAACCATTTTATATCTCCCTTGTTATAAATGGAAAAATGATTAAGAATTGTATGCTTGACTCAGGAGCGTCAACAAATATCATGCCTTTGGCTATCATGTAGCAAGTTGGATTAAAAATAGATAAAGCATGTGGGAAATGCTATGCCATAGATGCTAGGGAAGTACCTGTCATTGGAATTATGAAAGATGTAGATTTCAGACTGGCAGCATATCCTGAAAAGGCCTACAAAATGAACATAACAGTTGTTGATATCAAGCCACAGTATGGCATGTTGTTGTCAAGAAGATGGGCAACATTGATTGGTGGGAGTATACAATTAGATCTGTCATATGCTATGATCCCAATGAATGGCAAGGATGTGAAATTGATCAGAGAAGAAAGGTCACCAGATACAGTTGAAGATCTAGAATCAGAGGAGCATGTATGCTTTGTGGATACTGACTGTGATAATTTCAGAGTTGTCTCAGATGAGGAAGGGGGTAAAGAGGGAAATATTTGCATTCAAGAGCTTGACCAACATGGTCTCTGGACCATGTACTTTGATGGAGCTTGTTCGAAGGAAGGTTCTAGTGCTGGAGTTATGTTTCTGTCTCCAGCTGGTAAGCTCCTAAAATTCTCTTTCTTGCTGAAGTTTTCCTCTACAAATAATATCGCAGAGTATGAAGCTCTGTTGTTAGGATTGAATGTTGCCTTGAAGCATGGAATTAAAATGATACAAGTATTTGGGGATTCAGAGTTAGTCGTTTCCCAAGTCAGAGATAAGTATGCATCAAAGAATAAGAGGTTAAAGCAATATAAGCATGTTGTTTGGGATACAATTGAATTATTTGATGCATTCTCAATAAATTGGATAGAGAGATTGAAGAATGTCAGAGCGGATTTTCTAGCTAATGTGGCCATAAGGCCAGATGATATAACTCTGTCAGATGTAACAAATGTTGAGGTCAAACTCAGGCCTGTAGTGCCAGATAATATATGTAGCTGGCAAGTGTTTGATGATGATAAGGATTTGCTAAGATTTCTACATTGTGTTGATGAGTATGAGAACCAAGAAGTGGATTTTCAAAACTTTGTAGAAGTTGTGGATGGGAAAGAAACTCTCTTAGGGAAAGAAATAATTCAACTCAAGACAAATAAAATCCCTAGAGGGCTGGTTGCTTTAGAGAGAGCTTTTGACTATAGGGACCATTTTGTTATGAAGGCATCTCCAACAAACAAAAATGATTTAGAAGAGATAAACTTGGGAACATCTCATGCCCCCAAGACAGTATATATTGGCAGACAACTCAAGCCACATATTAGAACTATGCTGATTGCATTACTGAGAAAATACAAGCATAGTTTTGCCTAGTCATATGAGGACCTGAAAGCTTATAGAGAGGATTTATTTCAGCATGAAATCCCTTTGAAACCTGGAGCTAAACCATTTAGACAAAAACAGAGACCTATCAACCCAACTTTAGCTCCAAAGATGCAAGAAGAGCTTATGAAGCTTAGAGAGGCTGGAATAATCATGCCTATTAGGCAATCAACTTGGGTGTCTAACCTTGTTCCAGTTAGAAAAAAGAATGGTGATATAAGACTTTGTGTGGACTCCAGAAATTTAAATATGTCTTCTTTGAAGGACAATTATCCATTGCCAAACATGGAAGCCATGTTGCAGAAGGTGACTGACTGTGAACTTCTATCCATGATGGACAGATTTTTAGGGTACAATCAGGTGAAAGTGAAAGAATTAGAACAATTCAAGACTGCTTTCACTACTCCATGGGGAACCTATGTTTATGTGAGAATGCCATTTGGACTGACAAATGTAGGCGCTACATTTCAGAGGGCCATGGATGTTGCCTTTGCGAGATTAATTGATTCAATCTTGGCTATGTATCAGAATGATTTGACAGCCTATTCAAAGAAGGAAGAGCAACATTGCACGCACTTAGAACAGATTTTTATTACAGCATTGGAGTATGGCATCTCACTCAACCCCAAGAAATGTGCTTTTGGGTTAGTGGAAGGAAAATTGCTTGGTCACATTGTTTCCAAGGATGGAGTCAGGATTGATCTTCAAAGGGTAGCTGCAATTGACAAAATTTAGATCCCTAAAATAGTGAAAGGTGTTCAGTCCTTCTTTGGACAAATTAATTTTGTTAGAAGATTTGTGCCTTAATTTGCAGAGACCACCAAAGATATCTCTAACATGTTGAAGAAAGGTCCAACTCTCAAATGGGAGGAGGAAGCGACTAAATCATTTCAGAATATAAAAGAGGCTATAAAGATGGCTTCTGTGTTAAAATCTCCTAATTTTTCTAAGCCAATTCAGTTATTCTCATTTGCTTATTTCCATACTATTGCTGCATGTTTATTGTAGAAAAATGCAGAAGGTTTTGAACAACCTATAGCTTTCTTTAGTAGGTCATTGTAGGTTGCTTAGTTGAAGTATGACATCATGGAGAAGCAAGCATATGCACTGGTTAGAGCAGTCAAAAGTTTCAGGCCATATTTGGTAGGCTCTCGGATAGTTGCATATGTGCCTCATGTAGCAGTCAAAGATATCTTTACTCAGCAAGAGGTAACTGGAAGAAGATGCAGATGGATAAACAAATTGCAGGAGTTCAACATTGAAATACAGATCACAAAATTGGTAAGAAGACAAGGTTTGGAAAAATTGATGACATAGTCAAATCTAGAGGCATGCCAAGTAAATGTAGTGCATAATGAAATTATAAATATGTCAAAATCTGAGTGGTACAAGGACATTGTATATTATTTGCAAAATTTGAACTGTCCTACCCACCTCAGTGATAATCAAAAGAGGACTTTGAAGCTACAGGCTATTAAATACATCATTGTTCAAGGAGAGTTGTATTGGAAAAATCCTGATGGTGTATTACTCAGATGTGTGAATGAGGATCAGACTAAGGATATTCTAAGTGACATGCACAATGGAGTGTGTGGTGGACACTATGCTGCCCATACAACAGCCCACAAAATTCTCAGAGCTGGCTATTGGTGGCCAACTCTCTTCTCAGATGCACAAAGAATGATAAAAAGATGTGATCCTTGCCAAAGGTTCTCAGGAAAGCTAAAGTATGAAGGTGCATTGCCCCTTAGGACTGTAACTGTAGAAGCCCCATTTTAGCAATGGGGGATTGATTTTATAGGGGAAATCTTAGAAAAGTCAAGTGGAGGGCACAGTTGGATTTTGGTTGCCATTGACTACTTCACTAAATGGATTGAGGCCATTCTAACTAAAAAAGCTACGAGCAAGGTGGTGATGGATTTTATTCCAGATAATATTATTATCAGATTTGGAGTACCGGCCAAATTGGTCGCAGATAATGCCATGTGCTTCAGGTCTGGTGAGTTTATTAATTTTTACAAAACTTATGGAATTGATTTGTTTCATACATCACCATACCACCCACAAGGGAATGGTCAAATAGAGTCAAGCAACAAAAGTCTCATGAAAATCATCAAAAGGGTGATAGATAAAAACAAAAGGGCTTGCGATTCAAAGCTGAAGTTGGCATTATGGGCTGACAGGGTGACAGTAAAAAGAGCAGTTGGAAGGTCACCTTTTGAATTAGTATATGGTGCAACAACTAGATTACCTATGAACAACCTCCTGCTAGTTTACAGATTCATACAAGAAAATGTTGAGGAGATTGAGAACCCAATGACTGAAAGAATAAATTAGCTGGTTGCACTAGATGAAATCAGGAGAGAAGCACAGAAAACAAACATCAAGAAACAGAAAAAAGTGAAATACTTGTTTGATAAAAGGGCTACAAAGAGAAGGTTTCAGATAGGTGATTTGGTCCTTATGTGGAAGGCAAAGAGCCAGGATAAGGACAAACATGATAAATTTGAGCCCTTATGGACTAGCCTATACCAAATTGACAGTATCCATGAAGATGATTCTTATTTTCTCCAAGCCCTAAGTGGTGAACTACTGGAATTGCCAATGCATGGTAAATTCCTTAAAACATTTTTCTCCTAAATGAGTACCTTGCATGCACACTGTAAATTAGGTGTAAGTATTTTGTACATGCCTTGTATAGTCGGTCATGTTTTGGGTTTTGGGTTTTGTCTGGTCTGCTTCAGAGTAATCTGGTCCTCGCTGTAGTCTTGTGCCTGCACGTCCCCAATCAGAGCCTATTGGTAATCATTTTTGTTTAGGGTTTTAGGTTTGAACACTTGCAGATTTTCTCATTTAAATCCTAAACTTTCTGAGTCATGGTGTATTGCATTGTTCTACCTTTTTTGATGCTGGCCTCCTGTGGTGGGTTCCTGGTTATTAAGTCTCATCCTCATGCCTTAGTGTTCAAAGGTTGACCATCCCCCATGTAGTGTTTTATCATTTGTCCCTGTCACACTTCATAAAAAATGCTAAGTTCTATGCATGCAAAGGTGAATTGTATATTGGCGGGCTTGAAAATCTCAATCGGGTTCCAAAATGCAAAATTTTTTGAGTTATATGCATTTTTTATTCATATTGGGTTCAAAAGGATGCATACATTTGAAAAATATAAAGAAAATATACAAAGGTGGAATATTCCTTGATGATTCCTTGCTTGTATATAAGGGGTTTGTATGTTTGAGTTTGTATATTCGATATACAAAAGAAATCTACATTGAAGAATATACAAGAGGGCGCACATACATGTGCTATAGTGTAATGAACATGTGATCTTGTATATTCACCAAACATACAAGGAAAAGATATGCATGTGGTGGGGCCCAGGGATATACAAGTGAGAATGTATGTGTGAATATACATTCAGGCATACGAAGGTGGTCGCAAGGTCGAATGTACTTTGAGTTTGTTTATCCAAATATACAATGAAAAGGTACAAGAGAAAATGTACATTTGGCAATATACAATGGGAAAGTGCAAATGGTCTTGTATGTTTGGCAAGTATACAAAGGTGAAAGATACATTCTGGACCCGAATATAATTCCAAGATGCTTCATACAAGTTTGGGGTCCACAGCGTGTATATTGGGTTTGTATATGCAGCATACAACCCGATATACAAAACAAAGATATACAACCCAGACATGAAGGATGGGTCAAATGCAGCGAATGGTAATTTGAGGTCCATGGGGTTGTATAAGGTGCTTGTATATGTTGAAATACAAGCTGATGTGCAATGAAAAAGATATAAGTTAGATTTGAACTAATTCTCAAATTGTTCTATAAAATTTGAGGTCTGACTTGTATATATGGTGCTTGTATATGCTTTTGCATATACAAGGGCGAAAATGGAAAAATGAAGAAAGGAAAAGTCAGTGATAGGGGCATGAATTGCCTACGTGGCATGTTTTCATTGGCTGGTGACCCTTCATGCATGTTTTGGGACCGTTGATCACAATGATGGATTTTGGATCGATAGTCAGGTTTTGAACCTTCAGTGATGGTTTTTTCTGAGCGAGTGCGGCCATTTCTGAGTGAGAAAATCTTCAAATGCATCTATTTTTGCATCCTGCGGGTAGATGAAGCATTGATGGCAGATTTGTAGAGGATGGGTGATGGAAATGATAGGTCAACCACCCGATTGAAGATGAAAGTCCTGGAGCGGCGGTGCAAATCCCGAACCTACCTACTTCTTCCTCTTTGTCCCTCTGCTGCATTGATTATTTTAAGTGCCATTTTCGAATGCAGTGTATCTAGCAAATTTTTGGCCTTGCCTTGTAATTAATTTTGTTGAGTACACTGTCTTGCTATAAAATGCAAACTGTGTCACTCTTTTTGGTTGTTGAAAACTAGACAAATTTTTGGTGCTATAAGGAGATACGACTTCATTGGTGGCTCTGTCTTTGCTGTCTTGTGAGTTTATGAGTCTCATGTTTGATGTTTAATGCATAAATTCACTGGTTTCATGCTGTTTTATATGAGAAATGCTCTGTGCATGTGCTTAATCATTTGTCTCCAAGCTGTGGGCATATTCTTTCTTTTGAATCAGGATAAGTAAGGGTTGTTAAGATTCAGGAATATAGCTTTTCTAAATTAAATGTTTAATCTCCTACTTTTGTTCAAGGAGCAAATTAAATTTTTTAGGTTAATCATTGAGAAAGTGTGTTGCAGCAGGGATACCATTAAGTATGAATGACTAAGCACCTAGTTTTTGGGAAGTATCTATAAGGCAAGTGCTAAACAATCCCCTTGAAACTCAGCCATCACTATAGGTTTATGTGTACATGTGCATGTGTATGTCTATTGACTCCAAGCCCTGGATAGGCACCGATCCAGTCTTGTATTGAGGTTACAACCAAGGTCCTAGTTTTGCATCCAAATACAAATCAAACTCAAACTTCATATACAAACCTTTAGGATATTAGAAGTAGTTTTAGGACCCAAAATCCTCTGTCTACAACTGAATATAGGCCCAAAGCTAGCCCCTCTGCACTTATCTCACAATTTTGGTCTACATAAGAGAGGATTTATCTACTTTGTGTCGACATCCTAGCAAAAACATAGATGCATTTCATAGATGTTGAGTAGGGAATACCCCCTTGGTTCTACAGAGCCTAAAGAAGAAGAGGAGATATTTATAGAGTCTATCTCCTATACTGTTGGCCCTTGGCCCAGGAATCCTATTGATCAATGATGGCTACCTTGTAGGGATGACTGGGAACAAGAATCCAGTTTGGAAAAATACCAACAAGACCCAAGTGGCTGCAAGATAGATTGAAGAAAAAGCTAGTCAAGAAGATTGATCCTTCCGCCGAACTTGGGGACTTCTTGGCCAGAATAGGAAAATGCGCAAACCCGAAGAAGACAAAAAAGCTTTCCAGGATCACTAGAGATGAATTAGGGTCTCACTAAGTAGAGATAGCAGTTCCAAGGGTGGATGAGGTAAAAGAAGGCATTAGTCCTGAAGATTTCGATGTAGTAACGGTTGATCTTGGACCAACTACAAAGGGACATGAGATGGAGGAACTGGAGGATTCTGTTGCCACCATCATAGAAAGTTTGGGGAAGGAGGAAGAAAAGAAGAACCAGTTGAAGAAGGAGAATGAAGAAATGAGGTAGTACATCCATAATCTCATGGGCCCATTGCAGTCTACCTAAGGAGTGATAGCCCAACCTACAAGCATAGCCAGGAATTCATTAGCAGAGTTTGAAGTATTAAGAACAACTGGTCATGCAGTGAGGGAATGGATGGGGAAGGTCTCGGATCAAGCTCATGAGTTTATAGAGGACTTCATTTAGGTGAACGAGGGAGTTGCTACACTCATGGACATGACTTGTGCAATTCAGGAAGTCTGTCAGTAATTTGTTGTGATCCAGGAGGAAACCATTCCTAGATTAAAGGCACTGATGAACACTCTGAAGAAGGATTTGGTGAGGGACAAAGTGATACAGGCCAATGCAACCTATGATTTCCTCAGTTGGTACTCTGCCTTGGTTATGAAGAGAGATAATATGGAGAAGATTGAGGGTGACACTACTCAGGCCCATGCCATGTTGAGGGAAATCCAAGACAAGATTCTTGTATTCATGGAGGCCTGGTTCGATCTAGAGGTAGCACCAGATGGAGTCATTAACTTGGAAGAGTTGAAAGGCAAGATGTGGAACATATACTTCAAAGTTGATTATTCTACCCATGGATCCCACCTTGAGGGATTAGGGATGAAGGTATAGTGTTGAGGGTTTAGGGTTGAGGGATTAGGATTTGACATTGAGGGTTGAGGGTTGATGTTTTAGGGTTTAGGGTTTAGGGATAGGGTTGAGGGTTGAGGGTTGAGGTTCAACGGTTGAGGGTTTAGGGATACGGTTGAGGGTTTAGGGATAAGGGATTAGCATTTAAGGTATAGTATCAAGCCCATTGAGGGTTTCAGAATAGGGATAATTGGCTTTAGGGTTTAGGATTAAGTGAGACCTAGATGGCTAAGGATGGATGGAGAGGTAGACAAGGAGTGACTGAGAGACATAAAGAGGGGAGAGGTAGAGAGGTGAGGGGGAGAGATAAGTGAGATATAGAACATGAGCTAACTAGAGGTGAGATATTGTAAAGGTGTTATCGAAGGTGAGATAGGCACAAATATTTATGGATCAATCTATAGCAGGACAAAATGTGAGCGTGTTATAATGCGCTCATGTTTTGTCCTGCTATAGAAATGGTTAAAAAGTGTTGACCCTCATGATCCAGGCCCACATGCTCTATTTTCATGCTGATTATACGCATGTTCTGACAAAAAAAAGTGCTTTCATGTTGTTGGGAAGTTCACATGCACATTTTACACATTCTACCACCTTTGCATAATCTTTCCACGACCTTTTCTACTTTTCCAACTTGAGAAGGAGGAAATAACATAGTTTTCACACCAACTTTGATATATATCTATTCAAGTTTCAGTTTTTGTAGTGTTGCAATGTTAATTGTGATTCAATTTTAGGAATTTAACATTATAGATTGGTTAATAGTATTGTTGTTACTAATTATATTTGAGTGTTATTCAAGTTAACATTGAAAAGGAAGTGAGTGGTGAAAAACTCAAATTGTTGAGGAGTTTGATGCAAGAAGAAAAAAACACTACATAATTGGGTACTCTCTCCATTCGAATCTCTATTTTTTAGGTATGTCAAGTCTTTACATGTATGTTCTTTACATTTTCCTTAATTCTATTTGAATTACTTTATCATGCTTTATCATACATGTTTAAAATAGACACATTCCCAATCAAGAAAGCAATCTACAATCTGACATGATGCCATGTATATTTTCTACACTTGGTTTCCTTAATAGTTATGTGTAATAAATAGACCTTAACATACCATGATGTCAAACTATACAAGAATAAATCCTTACCACCTAATAAAAATACAATCCCACTATTATCTTGTCATATTAACAAGTTAAAATACAAATGAATAGGTGCCAAGATCATACAAGTATGCACATGACATGATGATTTGTATGCACATATCTTGGACTAGGACATTCCTTATGCACCTATTCATGATGATTGGTACATGCACATGACACAACAATATTTCAAAATTTCGTAATTGTCCTTTGCTAGCACATGATGGTGGTTACCTTGATCGACTATATACCATTCAATACCCTAAATTACAGAGATTAGTCTAATTATTTTTATGACAATCCTGGGTATGTGATGCAGAGGTAGGGTTCAACTCAATCCAAAGAGATCATACCAATAGTTTCTTCAAATTTCATAAGCTTTCCTCTCAAGCAATCTCCCTATACAAAGGCACAAAGAGGGTCTTCAATACTTCAAAACCTAACAAGGCTACTAGAGCTCTTCTTACCCCTCAGGAAATTAGAAACAACCATTCTAAACCCTTACTGAAGTCTACACTCTTCAATTGTTGTCTATTCCTTCACAAGCCACCTAAATCCTAGTATCCCTAGTACTAACAAAACACCTTCTCAATTCCAAATCCTAGTAGCCCTAGTAACAACAAACATGTCAAATTGGGTTTGCCTCAACCTTTTCAAGCATGAATTCCCATGTACTCTTCACTTGTAGCCTCAATAGGTGACTCTCCTTTGACATTATCCTCATCTAGGACTGAAGTGAACTTTGTACCATAATGCTTTGTATGGCTGCAATAACATTGTGCAATAATGCTTTGTATGGCTGCAATAATTTGCTTTTTATGCTTTGTACCTATTTTGGTCGAGTGACATTTACTCTTTTACATGATGATTGTATGTACATTTACTATGAAGGGTTGAATGCCATATATTTTAGTTATTTGTATGGATTCATTTCTTAGGAACTAATATTGGTCTCTTTATCATGCTACAGACAAATTCTCCATCATGCCGAGGAAACGATCAAGAATTAAACCAACACAGGAAGAGATAGAAGCTAACAATGCAAAGAAAGCAGCAGCTATGAGGGAACTTCGTAAGAAGAGGAAATTGGACACAATAAATGAAGACATGCCAATTGAAGAGGAAGCACGACCATCACAAAGAGATATGGTATTGGCGGCACAAAGAGAATGAATACAAAAACTTCGTGCTATGAGAGATTTGAATACCATAGTTGGAGACACGTCCTCTACCGCAAGTCAACATGTAGAGACACCATCTACCATATCTCAAGTTGAGAGTACATCATCACTCACATGTGATGAAGGAGGTACACCATCATTCCCACCTCAACCTCAAGGTATGTCATCTATTCCATCTTCGATCTATGGTATGCCATCTAGCTCATCTCATTTAAATATCGATGAAATTCTTAATGTTGAGATGGATTTATCTAACTTAACACCACCTAGAATTTTGCATAGAAAGCCAAAGTATTTCATTGATATTGATGAGAATATTTCGTAGCTAATAAAAGCTAAGATTCCAAAATGCACTTGTAGAAGATATGCTCATAAGATTTGGAGATTCTTCTTTGAAAAGTTAAATGAGACTGCAAGATGTCAACTATTCGTTGAAATGATGCAAAGTATAAAGTATAGGTCCATCATGAAGATTCTTGGGTTGAGAACATCAGAGGCTTCAAGTGAAAAATCTATTGTCAAGAATCTAATGAGTGCAGATGAGAGTGTGGATAATACCTCATGCACAAAAGATAGTAATGCAACACAGCGTGTGATTATATCGGCTATAGTAAGTAGTCAAATGAGGAAAGCTCGTCTCATTAGAAAGACGAGTCAAGAATTGAGAATTAATAGGAAAACTTTATCAAGAGCCATTGGAAGACGCCAAAGAATTAAGGACACTAATGCCAATGAGTTATGGGTGTTCTTGGGGAGACTACAATGAAAAGATAAACCAATTGTTGAAGCATTGAAATCAATAATTGAAGACTTCTGGAATAATTACACAAGGGTATCTCTAAATCAAAGGGATGTGGTAAGAAGAAGAATCAGTAGTCAGAACCATGAGCCACATCTAAAGCATTTTTTGGATGAGACTCAAACACAGTTTTATGGTAAATTTCTAGAGAAGTATCCTCAAATTAAAATTTGTCAAAGATATTTTGAAATGCTAAAACCTTTCTATGTCAAGATAAATCACACGCGCACTACTTGTTGTAGATTACATATTGAATTTTCTAACCATTTTGATGTTTATAGGTCTATATGTTTAGATTTGCATATTAACAATGTTTTGCAGGCTTGTGCCATACATGCCCCACCAACATCTTCAAGAGACTTCATATCAAGAATTTTATGTGAAAGAGAGGAAGGTCAAATATTTTACAAGAAATTATGCATGGATGTCACATGTCATTGTTGCGGTGGCTTGCAACATTTGCCAATATGTGAACATATGGATAGAACACATGTGGTTGGAAAAAGAACTAGTAGAGTTTGGCAAGTATAAAATAGTGGCATACAATACAAAAGATGGTAAAGAAGCAAAGATGTGTGAATTAGTTATTGAAAAGATTCCAGTGTATCAGTTTATGCCTATATTCCGTGACAGCATAGTGTATGAGTATGCAAGACATGCCCATAGAGCTTGATGGTTGGACTTGCAATTCAAGTTATGCAAGGACACATTTATAGTTGGTAGCATTGTTTTAGTTGTCGACTTTGCAGAGAACTACAATCTATAGCCACAACTTGAGGTGCAATCACAATATTACAACTTCACACAGGTTTTTATATTTGTGCATATCACATTCATTCATGCAAATGATAGTACAGAGGATGACATAAAGATCATAAGGGAGTATAATTTCTATATCAGTGATGATTGCACGCATTCTACGAAATTCATGCAAGGTTGTTTTTAGGTGTTCTACAATGATTTGGGTAGAAGGGGCATATCGTTCAGTTAGCATATCATATGGTCAGACAACTGTGCATCACAATTCAAGAACTCGCAAAATTTCTATTGGCTGAGTAGGAGGCATAATTTTACAGGTATTCAACATATGTGGAACTTTTGTGACGTCGGGCATGAAGAGGGGGAGCATAATGGTGCAGAAGCATGTATCAAAAGAGCCATAGCACTAGAAAAGTTAAAGTATAAAGACAATGCAAAGTTGATAGATGCAAAATCGATTGTTGAGTGGTGTAAAAAGAGCCATAGCACTAGAAAAGTTAAAGTATAAAGACAATGCAAAGTTGATAGATGCAAAATCGATTGTCGAGTGGTGTAATGTTTCCATGGGTCTAGGTAATGAAGGTAAGTCTTCAGTTCATAGATTTTTTTGGTTGATAGATGATACTAACATTGCACCATATGAGGACTATTCTACACTAACAAGATCAAGTGAGATGCACTCTTTCAGAAGCTCAATTGCAAGTTCATGGAGTATCCATATGCGAAAGATGTTATGCTTTTGTTCTTCCTATACAATTTAAGCCTAGGATGAGTGCAAGTCAAAGGAGTGGGTTGATGAATGGAAGTTAAGTTATCTTAGCCCACTTGACACGTATCGACCCCCAACAGTACTAGAACTAACACAGATGGAATCATTAGTTGACTTTGATCACATATCAGATCTAGTTCAACCAGGTAATATATCTATTTGCATAGTTTTTGAAATTCCTAATGTCATCTTACTTTGTAGTGTTTTTGTAATGTTGACTAATTTCATCTAATTTGCTACACATATTAATGTAGGGCATGTATATGCAGTTATTGTAGATGAAGATAATGAAGAGGGAACAGATTATTACTTATGTCATTGTGTTGAGGCCAAAAAGAAATTGGAGGCCCCAGTTACAGATGGAGAAAACATCGAATACCCTACAGGCTCAATGGATATTATTGGAACATGGCTTAGAAGGTACCCACATAAGAGTGTTAATGTTTTGCTATTTCAGGACTTTGACATGCATCAGAAGATTCTTCATTACTCAAACCTTGTCATAGCATCCAATGTTCATTTGATACAGTATTGGGGTAGACCTTTGAACAAGACCTTGTGGAAGGTGCGTGAGTCTGACCATGAAGCAATACTTGACACAATAAAGAGTAGAGTAGACCCGGATGGTTCATTGGATTAATTTGTAAGTATTCACATTGATTTTGTAAAGTCATGTTACATTGAGTTGTAAGTATGCACATTAATTTGTAAGGTTTGTCTTTTTTTATTTGCTGCTGCATTTTTACACATATACACATTTTTACATCATCATGTTATGCTTCATGGGGTTAGACCTAAGTGATGGATGAAGTTGATCTTGAGAATAATGTATAAAATCTAGGTAATGTATAAAATATAGGTGCCTCTAGGTGTCTTGGTTTCTAACTAGTTAATAGGTGTCTCTAATTGTGTCTTAGGTATATATGATATGTCAACTAGGTAGATAGAGACTAGAAAATAGGCACTGTCTTAGGTGTCCTACGTCTACTAGACTACATGTGTCGTAGGTCTTAGGTGAGGCCACATGAGCTTCCACCTTCATGTGGTTGGCCTTGTCAGTATATAATATTTATATTTCTTAAAGCTAAGGGAAGCTCTTTTTCTTAATAGGAAAACTTTATCGACTTCAATTGCACAAATGGTGCAGGGGTACCTACGTTGTCATGCCTCCAAGAGGGATCAAAAAATGAAATTTTGTTTTGATTGAGTCAATTATATGTAATAAGGTCTTCTAAGACCATTTCATTCATTTTTAAGTCACTTTGAGTCATTTGGGGTCAGTTTGAGTTTGAGTCCTGTTGCAAAAAAGTGTCAATGTTGTCAAGTTGCACAAAGCAACTTTTGCATTTTTGGTGTTCTACTCATGATGTGACCAAACTGACAGTTCCAACATGTCCGTATGGGTATGTTTAGGCTAGACATGGTTCTATTTTTCACCCAAACATGTCGAAACAATCCGAGCTACATTGTACTGATGATATCCCTGAAGAGTCTAAAGTGCAAAAAGACAACAATCTTTGACGAGCTGTTACTCGAAACTATGTCACTTAGAAACATTTTGTCTGAGGCATGACAATCATGTAGAGTGCCTCTACAATAACCTCTCTTAGTTTTTATATATCTGAGGTGTTTGCCCATGATGAAAGGTTTTCTGCTGCCCCAAAATTTGTCAGAAAGAGGCAGTGTAAAGTTGCAAAAGGGTGTAACTTTCATCCTACTCCTGATGCTACCAAAATGACTATTCCAACATGTCCAGATGGGTATATTTACACTAGGCATGGTCCTTTTCTTCACACAAACATGTTGAAATAGTCTGAGCTACATTGTACCGATGATATCCCTGAAGAGTCCAAAGTGCAAAAAGGTAGCAATCTTTGACGAGATGTTACTAAAAAATTGTCACTTAGAAACATTTCATCTAAGGAAACACGATCATGTAGGGTTCCTCTAAAATAACCTCTCTCAATTTTTATATCTCTGAGGTGTTTGCCCATGGTGAAAGGTTTTCTGTTGCCCCAAAAATCGTCAGGAGGTAGTGTAAAGTTGCAAAGGGGTGTAACTTTTGTCTTGCTCCTGATGCGACCAAATTGATTGTTCCAACGTGTCCAGATGGGTACATTTACGTTAGGCATTGTCCTTTTTTCACCCAAACATGCCGAAACAGTTCAAGCTACATTGTATCGATGATATCCCTGAAGAGTCCAAAGTGCAAAAAGGAAGCAATTTTTGACGAGATGTTACCCAAAAATAGTGTCACTTAGAAACATTATGTCTAAGGAAATGCAATCATATAGAGTCTCTCTACAATAACCTCTCTCAGTTTTTTATATCTCTAAGGCGTTTGCCCATGGTGAAAGGTTTTTTGTTGCACCAAAAATTGTTAGAAGTAGGTAGTGTAAAGTTGCAAAGGGGTGTAACTTTCATCCTGCTCCTGATGTGACCAAACTGACTATTCCAACATGTTTGGATGGGTATATTTACACTAGGCATGGTCATGTTTTTCACTCAAATATGTTGAAACAGTCCGAGCTACATTGTACCGACGATATCCCTGAAGAGTCCAAAGTGCAAAAAAGCAACAATCTTTAACAAGATGTTAATCGAAAATCATGTCACTTAGAAAAAATCTATCTGAGGCAACGCGATCATGTAGATTCCCTCTACAATAACCTCTCTCAATTTTTTATATCTCTGAGGCATTTGCCTATGGTGGAAGGTTTTCTGCTTCCCCAAAAAATTGTCAGGAGGCAATGTAAAATTGCAAAGGGGTGTAACTTTTGTCCCGCTCCTACTATGACCAAATAATAGTTCCAACGCACTGGGATGAGTATGTTTAGGTTAGGCATGGTCCTTTTTTACACCCAAACATGCCGAAACAGTTCGAGCTACATTGTACCGGTGATATCCCTGAAGAGTCCAAAGTGTAAAAAGGCAGCAATTTTTTACGAGTTGTTACTCAGAAACTGTGTCACTTAAATACATTTTGTCTAAGGCAAAATGATCACGGAGGGTCCCTCTATAATAACCTCTCTCAGTTTTTTATATCTCTGAGGCGTTTGCCCGTGGTGAAAGGTTTTCTGCTGCCCCAAAAATTGTCAGAATGAGGTAGTGTAAAGTTGCAAAGGGGTGTAACTTTTGTTCTTCTCTTTGTGTGGCCAAACTGATAGTTCCAACGTGTCTAGATGGGTACATTTAGGCTAGGCAATGTCTAATTTTGTACCCAAACATGCCAAAACAATCCGAGCTACATTGTATCAGCAATATCCCTGAAGAGTCCAAATTGCAAAAAGGCAACATTCTTTGACAAGCTATTATTCAAAAAACCATGTCACTTAGATACATTCCATCTAAGGAAAAGTGATCACATAGGGTCCCTCTACAATAACCTCTCTCAGTGTTTTATATCTCTAAGGCGTTTGCCCATGGTGAAAGGTTTTCTGCTGCCCTAAAAATCATCAGAAGGAGGTAGTGTAAAGTTGCAAAGGGGTGTAACTTTTGTTCTTCTCCTTGTGTGGCCAAACTGACAGTTCCAATGCATCTAGATGGGTACGTTTAGGCTAGGAATGGTTCCTTTTTGCACCCAAACATGCTGAAACAGTTTGAGCTACATTGTACTGACTGTATCCTTGAAGAGTCTAAAGTGCAAAAAGGTAGGAATCTTTGACAAGTTGTTACTTAGAAACTATGTCACTTAGATACATTCTATTTAAGGCAACGCGATCATGTAGGGTCCCTTTACAATAACCTCTCTTAATTTTTTATGTCTTTGAGGCATTTGCCCATGGTGAAAGTTTTTCTGCTGCCCCAAAAATTATCAAAAGGAGGCAGTGTAAAGTTGCAAAGGGGTGTAACTTTTGTTCTTCTCCTTGTGCGGCCAAACTGACAATTCCAATGCATATAGATGGGTACGTTTAGGCTAGGCATGATCCTTTTCCGCACCCAAACATGCTGAAACAGTCTGAGCTACAAACACTAACTAGTCTTCAATTTTTAAACACTACAAATACCATGATATCCTGCATAAAGTTGTCTTTTAGCCTTTTATAAAGGCATGCCCATTAAATTCAACTGCATAGAGATGAATGTTTGTATTCTAAATTCCTTTTAAATACTGACCTTCCAATCCTTTTTCCCGCCCTCATATCAATTAAATATGACCTTCGATTATGATATGGCACTCCAGCTTATGAGAGTTTACCAGAGATGTCGGTTGAGTTAGGTTGAAGGGCCAGTGAACTAATGGTTTAAAGACCCTTTAGTAGGTTGATTTAAGTGATAGTAACTTCTAATTATAAGTCAATATTAAATTAAAACAAAAGTGCACTTTACACACGACAGGCAATTGAGGGTTTTAAAGTCTTAAGAAAAGTAGATTTTTTTAGGGTTTAATGCCTAATATGCAAACCCTAACTATAAATAAGATTATGATTATGAAAGCTTGTTTCTTCTTTAACTTCTTATTGCATGAACAAAACCACATCCACCATGAATATGAACCTTCCATCATATCAACCTTTCAAGATAGACTTTATCATGAAAACCATATTCACAACAAAACCTTGCATGGACAAAACCACATCCACCATGAACATGAACCTTGCATCATATGAACTATGTTTGTCTTGTGCAACACCAACATGAATTGAGTGACCTTATCATAAAAACCATATTCACAATATCATGCACCTCATGACCATCACCTACCTTGAATCACTGTATCATGAAAGGAAGCTAGGTGTGCGGAAAATGCTTCCTACACTAATCTAATGAGAAGAGGGCTATGCAAATTCAACTTTATCCTAACTATTACAACAATGTTAAACCATTAACATGAGATATTACAACAAAACACAAGAACCAAAAAGAAGACAGAAGAGAGAGAGAGAGACAAGATATACGTGGGGAAAACCCTTACGGCTGAAAAACCCTACACTCCAAAACATAGCTCAAATGTATTACAGTAAACAATAACAAATTACAATTTAGTTTCAGAGCCAATGCTCTTTTAGGAGTCTTTGAATGTTGAATCTGGAGATATTCCAACAGAATAACAGTACTTGTACCAAAGTTGTCTATCTCCCATCCAAGCACCTATTTATATAGAGTTTACAAGGCAAATATGGAACCTTCTAGAGATGGGCGTCCATCTTAGACTCATGCGCCAAAACCCATGCCTAAGGACACTTGTCCAACATCCCATCCTGAAGTGGGTGCTTGGTCCCAAGATAGGTTACGACAAATGCTCTTACGCACCGTACAGCTATCATACACTGACTAAAAATATCATATTCCTCTTACATGTCATAACCTCCCTTGACCGCCCAAAGATGCCTTTCTCTTGTGCAAAGATACTCACAGATACTTCTCATTAATTAAAAAACCATTTGAGGTTTCAGGGGTGTTGCCCCTGAGCCCTCGTTAATTATTCAAGGGGGAAACCACGGCTGCCAAAGTCACCAAAAAATTATCCTACTGCATATACACAAGGTGCTGACTATGCCAACTCAGCATGGGATAAATAAATACAACATTAGGAATTTGCAAAGGTTGAGAAACCTTAATTCCCAACATATCACCTTATCAACATCATGGCATCAACCTTGAACCTTGATTGTTGATGACTTATGGAAGCCTATAGCCCTAATGTTATGTTGCATACTAAAATTAGGTAAGACTCAATGTAATCTCATAACCTCGCCTTATATGCAAGAGGAATTACATTTAATAACCACAATGGTCATCAGGTGCTCATAAGCATATGATTTTGACTATATTATTCAAAACAACAAACATACTCTTTGCATCCCAATATGATATAATAACAAGAAATTAAGAAATATTTTCAATTGACCAACTCATAAAGAATATGGATCAGCATACTCATTTGAATATTTTCAATTGAGCAACTCATAAAGAATATGAATATTTTCTGTTCAACATGATGATTCATTTTTATTTTAAATACAACTTTTATCTTTTAGTTCCAAAATGAGGTTTAGGTGATACTTGAATAACAATAGCTGGCTTATTGGATCAATAACCATCCTATGTAGTACAATTGGACTTTAAATATTTGAAGTAGCCATCTACAAATATCCATTCAAACATGGATTTATAATGCAAGTATGGATGCCATCAATAAAAAAGATTTGTATTAACCAAATATCCATATATGCATACATCAATATTTGTTGATATAAGTATAACATCTATACAAAATAGCCATATAGGCTTACAAGAATGCCATATAGGAATACAATGTCAGCTATATGCAATACAAAATATATGTCCACAAATGCCATATAGGCATACAACAAAGGAGCACAATAAAAAGTAATTTCCCTCTAGCTGGTAAAGAGAATAGATCATGAGCAGCCTTTGATCTTCTAAGGGATGGAGACGCGTATGTGGGTGGTCTATTACAAACCTAAGGGCTACTCCTCCTATTTAGTTCTTCCTACATCTATAGATGTTACAATAAAAGGTATAGACATTAATATATAGAAATTACATGTTATAAAAAATGAAACATTTAACAAAATAATCACTTACCGCTACCATATAATCTATCTCCTCACTTGCCTTAGTAGCAGGATTAGGCTGTGGTGATGTCGTGTCCTATAAAAACCATCCAGATAGAAATTAAACTTCAAATCAATAATCTTTTGATTTTTCAAAAATAAACAACTATAACAATGAATGTAAATTGAAATTTACTAATCTGCCTCATACCCCTATCAATGGCATGGAGCTATGAATCATAAAGGTCACACCATGCTCCATTGCCCTATGAACATCGGGAGGTGTCTCCACAGCCTACATCATCTGGAAATAAAACAACATTATTCAATTACGAAAACTATAATAGTGATGCAATTCATGGCTCCTAACATACACACACGTTCACCTAAACATGGAAGTACACACAATAAAGCACACAAGTCACATACAAAAAACTAGTAAGTACAATTTATTTACTAAACTATTTATTTTATTACCTCCGTGAAGCTTTGAAGTCCACCACCGTTGGCAGGTGTTGCAATGAAATCTCCAATATTAACCTATTCAACATCTAAAATCAGATATTAGAATACCATTCATATAACGATGCTATTCACATGTAATATTTATAATCGTTTACTAGTTACATACCCCGATAGTAGATGATGTAGTGTAATATGTAGGTGGAGAACCACTGAAAACTGCATCAACGCTATGACCTTCAAATTTCATTAAAATCATCAAACTAAATTAGTTAATCTTGCATTTCAAAAATAAAATTTAATAAATTAAATTCAATGAACTTGCTAATATTTACCTGAGTATCAAGGTTGAAAGTCTCACTCAGGAGGGCATCTGTCACCACCATTTTCTCAGTTCTAGATGTAGCCTGTGCACCTGCGTCCTGACTATCCATGGGGTCATAACCATAGGCTAACCTACAAGTCTGACAAGTATGGGGTGGGACCCTACTCCTCGCACTATCTCCCAACCCATGCTGTGCTACAAGACTGGCATGCTCTATGATACTCTGGGTCAAGGCACTAATGGACTGAATTGTATCGACCTCAACACTCTCCTTCATAATGGAAGGGATAGACACATGCTCATGGGCTAGTCTGTTGATTACTCATCTCACTGGACGCTATGGGTCAACACGTGCCCCTGGTCTATCTTGTGCTGAACCTTGACCTCTACCCTAGAAGTCCCGCATATCAAAATAGTTTGGCACTTTATTGAGGACAAACTCGCAGTAGAGTTTACTTAAAAAGTATTGCGGGGCCTCATTATTATTGCATGGAGGATGGTCAAAAACCATCCACCACCTCTACCCAAAATTGTCCCGTATCGCTTGGTTGTTGGACCAATGGATAGGAAACCTCTTGCATATAATGGTGGAGGTTGATTTGTTTGTGGGTTTGTAAAAATGGAACACAAATCCAATTTTGTAATTTGTAATTTTTTCATATCTTCATATGATAGCTTGTCTGCATAATACTCTCTAAACTCTCTCCTCTTATCCAACCAACTAGATATTTTCTTGCTAATTGAATCTACATTTGATAACATAGATTCAAGAGATTGAGCAAGCATGGACCTATGCAAGGTTGAAGTTGAAGGATCTTTCAACCTTGCAATTATGTCTTCAATTTCTTTTTTATTGTTTTCAATTTGCCCCATTAGATTTCCTTGTGTTCCAGGGGCATGTCAAGGGATGGATGGAGGAGTTTGTTGTTTAGGTTGTTCTTCGGTAGGTATTTCCTCTTCAAGAT
Source organism: Cunninghamia lanceolata (assembly GCA_027924645.1). NCBI lineage: Eukaryota > Viridiplantae > Streptophyta > Pinopsida > Cupressales > Cupressaceae > Cunninghamia > Cunninghamia lanceolata. The sequence goes on from BSBN01001491.1 coordinate 447,412, forward strand.
TTTGTGGATTTTGAGAAGGAGGTGCATTGACATTTCCTGACAATTAAGAAAATTTAAATAAAAAATCAACTCAAACCTACCTATTTAGAAATAAATTCAAACAAAAAAAATAAAACTCACTCCTTTGGCCTGCTCAACATCGTGGCAGCATTTTGGCGATGAATTGGTGAGATTTTGGTGTCGAATTGGGTCTTCAAAAATGTGAGTGCGCTCCTTAGGGTTTGCAGGCCATGGGTGTAGAGGAAAATAAAGAAATCAAATGAGTAGAAATGCTCTCTCTCTCTCTCTCTCTCTCTCTCTCTCTCTCTCTCTCTCTCTCTCTCTATATATATATATATATATAATTAAACATAATGCAAGCACGTTATGGTTTGGTTTTGTCGAGCCTTAGGCTCGTCATTACCAAACCATAATGCGAGCACGTTATGTATTAATTTTTTTTCAAAAAAATTTTGGCCACTTTTTGGCCCCCCAACTTTTTGCACTTACCCTAGCTCTTCCCTTACCTCTTCATAAGCCTTAAATATCTCCTATGAAATCCTAAGTTGTCCAATAATAAGTATCTACCATTGCATTTCTATATAAATCTCCAAAGCCTCTATGTTCTATCTACTCTGTGCTAATCCTACAATCATCATTGTCTAGGAACGACATCTCATTGAGGCATTACACTAAAAAATTCCAAATCCTCTTCAACCCATCCATTTAGCACAAGCCTAGAAACCATGATTGTCCAGGATGCCAAGTCTTGTTTAGGAATATCCCTAAACAACCCCAACCCCTCATACACAAGCCCCTTCTATGCATATCCCATGAACACTGCATTTCACTGTGACATTTGGTCAAACACCTTATGTGCATCCTCTAAACTCTTGTATTTTGCATACATATCAACTAGGGCCACTCTGCTTAAATATCATCCATTTCAAAGGTCAAACAATCAATAGTAATTTTACACCTCATTCACAATAAAAAGTGGTAACTATTTGTCATATTTTTACTGGCCAAAATTGACCTTTGACTCTTGAAACGGATGATGTTTATGTTGATAACTGAGAGGGGGGGGGGTGAATCAGTTATCCTAATTATTTCTTCTTTTGAACTTTCTTATTGATCAATGCAGCATTGAATCAAACAAACAAACATTACCATGAAATGAAAAACACATGACACAGTTTTTTTGACGTGGAAACCCTGTTAAGGGAGAAAACCACGGGGTGATTAACCCAAAGATTATTCTCTGTTAGAAGAATAAGGAATTACAAAATGGCACTTGCCAATTAGGGCTCACTGCCCGAGCACACTGCTCACAAAGAGGCCCACTGCCTACAAGGAGACACACTGTCTACAAAGTGATAAGAATCACAGTCTTGAACTGATTGGAAGCATCTATATATGCTGGAGTTCAGTTCCGGTTAGGCTCAGTACACTGATCTGCTGCACTTCATCTTTCCTCTGTTCTTTATTCTGCTATCCTTTCACATACCGTATCTTTCTTACTACTTCTGCTCTGTTCTGCACTTATTCGCATACACCATCACACAATTACACACTTCACAACTAAATCCATCCTCTATATATATCCGCACAAGTAATTTCATCACCTTTCTAGTCGGCATCCGGAACAGTCTAGTTTCTTACAAACTCTGTTCTGTCGGCTGAATCCTTGCTCACCAAGCAATGCGGATCAAGCATATACTTGTAGATATCATTAATCATGTCGGCCAAACATGATTCATGCCTTCACAACCTTTACCATCAACAGTAACACATCCAGAAAATAGTCTGATACTCTGTCAGTCAGTTCTTCCTCTATTCTCACTGTCTCTCAGGAATCCGGTACTCAACTATTCATATCTTTTTCTTTGTTCATCACCGGAGGCTAAATCCTTGGAATATACTACTCAAGGTAGTCCTCTTGACTTCCCCAAATTCGCACTGCACCAAGACACTTCCTCTGAGAGATCCGGACCAATCTGTCGGACCTTGCCACATGCTCTGTTCTTGTTCACCAGACCACAACAATCTTCATTCTGACTTCCAGTAGAGACACACCATGACTTGCGGATATGTGGGATGACTTTTGTTGCCATCAATGACAACAACCATGAATCCATATAGTGTCTCTTGCCAACAATTTCCCCCTTTGGCATTGATGGCAACACTTAGTGAAAAATGACTAAGTGTTTATACTACGCTCCCCCTTGGCTGATGCTCTATATACAATTTCTGGAACTCCCCCTTAATTGGATTCCTCATTTTTCACTGCTCCTCACTCCCCCTTTGACATCAATGGCAAAGGGTAGGGTCCGCACACCAAAATTTTCAAAAATTTTCTATACATAGCCACATATTTACATACTCACATATACTGAAGAATGTCTGCAAAAGATGTCTTCAGTTGGATCAATTCTGTAGCCCAACTTTGCTTCATTCTATCCAAAATTGAAATGTGACCACTCAACAAAAATGCAAATGCATCTGCCCTTTTTAGATCTTTCGGATCACTTGTCTGGGCTGTGATTTGAGCTTCTGCTATGGCCTCATGCATGGCCTCTGGCTTAGGGACAATTAACCCCCTGAGCTCACTCAACCTGCTTATTCTATTTTTCCTTTCCTTCTCCAATTTCTTGATTTCACTCAAGACTGCAATAGTCTAACATTCTTGATTTGTTATAGAGGAAGAAAGAGGATCAAAACTTTGAGACAAGCTTAGTAGTGTGTCCTCTTGCACTTTTATTTTCTTCTCAATGTCCACTGTTACCTTGGACCAGGAGATACAAAATTTGTATATTTCACCGCCATCCTTAAGAGCATTTTCTAAGCTCTTTATCCCAATGTTCATGTTTCTCCTATCATTAATGATCAAACCCTGAACCTCGGAGAACCTTTTATCCAAAAACTCCTTCCAGACCTTTTCTTCAACTGATTTTTCTAAAGATTCAAAATGTGTATTAACACTGTTGACTAAGGTTTTGAGATTACCGGAAGAGGAGGCTGCCGGATCTATCTGGACCGATGGCATAATCTTCTCAAGCACTCCGAAAGCAGCCTCTATCAACTCACAGTCTTCCATATGAGACTTTAGGAGCTTTTCATTTGCCTTAGCATTTGTAAATGAGGCTATCTTCATTGTCTGCACTGGAGAGAGGGAATCAAAGTTGAATGGGCCTTGTAGTAGCTCCGATCCATCGATCTCTATTGTTTCTTTGCTCAAAAATTGTTGAACAGTTTGTGCAGTGTCTCTTGCCGGAGACAGATGTTTCTTTTCTTCTGCAGTCTTGGAACTGTCCTTTGGGATTTTCTCTCCTTCCACATTCTTGCCACTATCAGTCATGGTCTTCTCTCATGGAGTCTTCTCTTTCTCTGCACCCTTGGTACTATCAACCTCTTTATCTTTCACCACTGCTTCCTTCTCCTGTAATTTCTCTTCTTCTTTGGATCCAGAGACTATAGGGGAAACCGGAGGAGAGATGCTAGCCTGTTCATAGGCCACTTCTTCTGGAGCAGAGGGTTCCAAGTCCACAGCTGTTTCTGCACCTAAGTCCTCTACAACAGGAAGATTAAACCTTTTGAAGGCCTTCCGGAGGATCTCTTCTGTCTCTTTGGCCACCTTGTCAGTCTCACCAAGCATGAGTTGATTCATCCTGGCTTTACTTCTGAACTCATCTTTGCAGTCTTTGAATATTATGTTCATTGTCTTGGGATCAATTTGAGGATATAGCTGAATAGCTATCTGCTCCCGGATCTCAAGATCTTTTGCCTGAGCATTATTCTTTCTTATTTCTAATTCCTTTTCTAGGCTTTTAGGGATTTCAGAGATAATCTCAATAAAAGCTTTATTGTAGATGTTCAAGTACCTTATTATAGCTTCTTGCAGGATCTTTTGATCTGCCTCGTTGTAGTCATCATAAAATTCAGCCACCGGTTGAAGGTTCCCATCCACAGTGACTGATTTGACTACACTGTCTAGGGATAGAGTGGGCTTTTCAGCAAATTCTTCTGTCATTTCTTCCTTGTCTTGGCCTGTGGAGGGTTTCCCGGATCCTTTCTTCTTCTGCTTCTTTATTTCTTTTACTCCCTCATCTGACTCAGTTTCCTCTTCATCCTTTTGGCTTTCATAAGCCCTTGTGGCTTTTGTCTTAGATCTTTTACCAGATGCCTGGACTTCTAGTTTTGAACTTTTGGTTGTGGGAGGTGCAGATCTTTTTGATGATCTGGTCCGGGTGGAAGTTTCAACCGGAACACTTTCTTTACTTTTCTTTTCTGCCTCTTTCTTTTCTTCCTCAGATTTTCTTCTCTTTTCCCGGCTGGCATCAAGTGCCTCTTTTGAGATGCCTAGGCCTTGAGCAATGTGATGTACTTCTTTTCTCACCTTCCTCTTTATCTCAGGTTCCCTGAGTTCTACATGGATCTTTACACTCAGCTCCTTAAAGGTTCCAAACCTTTCTGCCTTTGGATCTTTGGGCTGACTTAGCATGTGTTGAACATGCAGCTCCACTATCTGTTCATCCACTTCATACCCCATGGGCATGATCCAGACAGTCCTTGGCTCCACTGCCTCTATTAGGCACTGATCAGTGTCCACCATAAAGCACACTGAGTCTTTGTATTTTTCAACAAGAGACTGGGGAATTCTTTCTCTTGCTTGCATCATGCTTTGGAAGTTTTTGAAGTATCCCCATAGGGCTGTATTTCTTGCTTTGGCATCCCCAAGCCCATGTAGATAGTCTCTTATTTGGACTGCAACAGGTTTGTCATTCTGCCATGCCCATCCACTTGATCCGGGCAGCTCATTCATGAAGTAGAAGAATAGACATAATATAAGAGTACCATACTTAAAGGAATTCTTCTTGTCCTTCTTGATTTTCTATATATTTTCCATTAATTGGCTTAAGAGCAGTTCGCAGAGATCATATTCTGCATTCTTCCTTAGCATTTCATAGGCAATATATACTGCAGTTCCAGATACAGAATTCTCCCTGCTGGAGTGATAGATCTTGTATCCTATTATCATGGACGCATACTTGATATCCGGATCAGACATATCTTCAATGGTCATTGCCCTCTTATCAAATTTTGATCCGGTGGCCTCAGTTACAATGTTATTTTTGACAGATTTGAGGATAGGTATCCCTCCGGAAGAGTATAGACCAGTTACTGCTCTAATTGCCTCTTTTGTGATCTTGCAGGGTCTATCCAGCCATAGGAAGTTGTCATGCATCCTGCTCAGTACATACCGGACCCATTCATCTTCTTCAAAGCAGGGGAAATGAATGAATTGATCAAATTGTTTCTTCTGGATACCCTTATACTCTGGTTTAAGCTCAAAAGCATTGTCTATCAGTTGTTTGTGATAGAGATCTCTCAATTTGAATTCCCCAAATTCCTCAATGCTTGCATGTATGTAAACCCTAATGTCTTATGTGTGTAAAACTCTGTGAGGAACACTGGAAAATGCTCCTAAGGGATCTACTTCCAATGACTTGTATGGATGTTTCTTAAATTTAGGTCGGGGCCTATCTGAGATTTTTACTATATTTGGAGTAGCCATTTCTTCAACAGATTTGTAGCAAGATATCGAAAGTGGAAAATACCTTTTGCGTCTTCAGTTGCACGGAGTAGCTGGATTGATTTCTGTATGTAATGACTTTGGTAGGAGATCTTCGGTGAACTTGATGAATTTTGTTGCAGAGCTCCGCTTTTCGCTTCTTCTTGGATGTGGAATGATCAAGTGATTGTTGAGAAATCCCTTATATCGTTTCGCAAACCCTAATATCTATTTGCAATAAATGCTTCACCTATATTATTTCGGTTTGCCTTGTCCGGATAGCTTGGAGTATCCCGGATCAGTCCTAATCTATGAACATCATGTGGATCTTTCAATCATGAATAAGTCAAGATGACACATTACAAGAACATCCCAAACATTCTGTCCAGTCCGCAGAGTAAAATAATGTACTTCCAGATCTCTCCGGACCCTTTTGTAGTCCTCTGTCATTCCGGAGCATCTCCCGGAACAGGTCTTTACTTGATCGATCACAACTTCTTTATATCTTCATGCGGACCTCTGAAATCTTATCTGGATCATCTCAGGACTGGTATCTTCAAACCCTTTACTCCGCGTCTTGTGTCACATCCAGCACCACTTGATTGGCTGGGGGAACAGGTTTTTCTTTGAGTCTCCCCCTGAGCCAGAGCTCACCTTTTAATTTCCGGAAGAAATATCAGCACCAGAGTCTGGTGCGGATCCAACCTCTACATTCTCTAAACTTTTCTTCACCCAAATCTTGTTTATCTGATTCCTAACTTCATCCGCATTCATCTTTTGTTTACCCTTGTCTTGATTCTGATTATACACCGGACCTCTTTTGTCCTGATTCTTGCTTCTACAGACTTTAGCATTATGACCGGACCTATTACAGATTTGGAAAATAACATTTCTTTGCATATTTGACTGATAACCTCTTGATCTGCATTGATTAGCCATATGACCTACTCTATTGCATGTAAAACATCTACCATTGAATGATTTGTTTACTTGCATATTTCTGCATTCATGAGACTTGTGTCCATACCTTTTGCAGTTAAAGCACTGTCCGGAGAAGGATGGATTAGTTTGATTCATCCTTTTTCTGCACTGATTAGCTTTGTGACCAAAGTGATTGCAGCTGTGGCAGTATCCATTGAAAGATGGATATGTTTGAGCATTGGGCTGTCTTACCGGAGGTCTTCTAGGCCTATTCCTTGGATTTTCTGATCCAAAATTCTTTTGACCGGATCCGGAGCTTTCTCCTTTCTCATATCCCAAACCATACTTGTCATCTATCCTCTTTTGACTACCAAGAAGAACTTCAAGTTGAGCAGAACTTATCTTGAATTTCTCTTTATATTCATTTGCTGTTTGAAGGTCTCTTTTGAGAGAGACAATTTGATCCTCAAGTTTTTCTTCATTATCTTTGGCATCTTCAAGATCAGATTCAAGATGTCTGATAATTCTGTCCATCTGAAGGCATTCTTCTGATTTCTCCTTAAGAGATTGTCTTAGATTGTCTTCAGTTTTTCTTTTCTCTTCAATCTCTTGAGTAAACTTTATAGTTCCTGATTCCATTTCATGTCTTAACATAATGGCTTCTTTTGATAACTTTTCACATAACTTGGTTTTCTCAGTCAATTCTTCATTTGTATTGCTTTCTTCACTTTGTCTTGCCAATTGTTGGAGCAGCTCCTTTCTCTTTTTCATAGAGAGACTTAATTTGTCCTTTAATTCTCTCATGAATTCATCAGCCTGTTTGAGTCTTTCCTTTAATTCATTGACTTCAGAATTTGATTGTTTAAGATCCTCAAGGGCAGTCTTGAGTTGCTCCCTTAAACCATATGCATCCATTTGAACTCCGAGATCTTCCTCAAGCTGTTAGGCTCTATTAGGAGGAACTTAGCTCTGATACCAATTGTTGATAACTGAGAGGGGGGGTGAATCAGTTATCCTAATTATTTCTTCTTTTGAACTTTCTTATTAATCAATGCAGCATTGAATCAAACAAACAAACATTACCATGAAATGAAAAACACATGACACAGTTTTTTTGACGTGGAAACCCTGTTAAGGGAGAAAACCATGGGGTGATTAACCCAAAGATTATTCTCTGTTAGAAGAATAAGGAATTACAAAATGGCACTTGCCAATTAGGGCTCACTGCCTGAGCACACTGCTCACAAAGAGGCCCACTGCCTACAAGGAGACACACTGTCTACAAAGTGATAAGAATCACAGTCTTGAACTGATTGGAAGCATCTATATATGCTGGAGTTCAGTTCCGGTTAGGCTCAGTACACTGATCTGCTGCACTTCATCTTTCCTCTGTTCTTTATTCTGCTATCCTTTCACATACCGGATCTTTCTTACTACTTCTGCTCTGTTCTGCACTTATTCGCATACACCATCACACAATTACACACTTCACAACTAAATCCACCCTCTATATATATCCGCACAAGTAATTTCATCACCTTTCTAGTCGGCATCCGGAACAGTCTAGTTTCTTACAAACTCTGTTCTGTCGGCTGAATCCTTGCTCACCAAGCAATGCGGATCAAGCATATACTTGTAGATATCATTAATCATGTCGGCCAAACATGATTCATGCCTTCACAACCTTTACCATCAACAGTAACACATCCGGAAAATAGTCTGATACTCTGTCAGTCAGTTCTTCCTCTGTTCTCACTGTCTCTCAGGAATCCGGTACTCAACTATTCATATCTTTTTCTTTGTTCATCACCGGAGGCTAAATCCTTGGAATATACTACTCAAGGTAGTCCTCTTGACTTCCCCAAATCTACACTACACCAAGACACTTCCTCTGAGAGATCCGGACCAATCTGTCGGACCTTGCCACATGCTCTGTTCTTGTTCACCAGACCACAACAATCTTCATTCTGACTTCCGGTAGAGACACACCATGACTTGCGGATATGTGGGATGACTTTTGTTGCCATCAATGACAACAACCATGAATCCATATAGTGTCTCTTGCCAACAGTTTAAGAATATCCAACCAAGGCAATCACCATGGTGACATCAAGCTCGTAACAACTTACAACTATGCCTTTATGAACTTCCATACCTTGGTCTAAGGTTGTTAGTTTGGCATAGGCCAAAGTTACACTGGCAAATGTGAACTCATTAGATTGAAAGTTGGATTGTTGCATTTCTCCAAATAATTCCAAACCTTGTTTGGCCTGAGCAAAACCATGTCCAGAATAAGCTGCAAGTCTATAGTTTTTAATATGTCAAGTGATATATTGTTGAAAATGGAATGGCACTTCTGAATGTAATGAATCCACCAAGAACTAATATAATCATATTTTTAGCATACAGTGTGGAAATGCATGAGGTTACTTGTGAGGCCATTAAGTAAGTGATGTTTTGTACACAACCTATGTCTCCATGGAGAGGTGGTATATTTAGATTGATTTGTTTTTCTTTTGCAAACACAAATGTCACATACGAATGTAGTATTAAGTTATCGATATTTTTGAATTTTGAATTGGTAACCTCTAACTTGGTATGTTCATTACATCCAAAAACTTGATAAAAAGTTATATAAAAATAAAAAGGCACTTATGGCTACATAATTGAGATAGTGTAGATATGGCAATTTAGTAAGATTTTTTGTAGTAAGTGGTGAGATTTTATATTTTCCCCTTTAAAAATTCTCTTGAAAAATTTGCTCAATGATTTTCATACAAATTTTTATTTTGATATATAGCATAATTGAGAGGTATATACCTTTGTGTGCAATAGGTACACCAAGATAGCATTTAGATAAAAGTAATTAGTGGTTCCTTTATAATTACACATTGAACACTAGAATTTCATTAATGATGATATGCAAATATTCTAAAAAGCTTATAAGTTCCAATGGGGCCCACTCAACATATGGACTACTTTAACCATTGAATTATGTGTGTTTTAATTGCTTCATGACATACATGGCCACATCTCAACAATTGTGGCATATCTACAAATGGTGTGAAATTTAGTAGTTCAATCTCTAGATCCTCCACAATACAATTTACGAACACCTTTCAAACCCTAACATGTGGTAGAATCTTGTTAACTTATTTAGGAAGATCTATGGTTGCAAGATATTGGGAGACCCTCCTAAAAGTAGATTGGCAATCCTTTGATGTATACAAATGACTTGCTACAGACTACTTTACACATGTCATCTTCTTGCAGCTGTATGAAATATTCAATTAAGGTTCATTGCAAAATCTCTTGTTGAGAAAATGTGGGGGAAAGGACAAGTGACCTAACCTTGACCTCTCTACTCAAACACATCAATGTTGGCAGGGTATCTAAAGACTACCTTTACAATACACTAATGAAATGAAATGAAAGTTTTTAATGACATCCATGAGACCAAATAATCTATGGGATCCAGAAGTAAAACTAAACTATCCAAAACAAATGAACCAACCAATAACTAAAATAGTTATTTCTAGTTGCTCTATAACTCTTTGTTGATCTTGGTTCTTCGACTATGGATTTTGACCAGATAACTTGTTGTTTATGCTATCTTCTCCTCTTCAAACAAGGCTTTTAAAGATCTAACTTTTAGTATATCTGTGTAATTGAGTCAGATGTCCTTGTATATCTTACACTCCATGTAGTGTCATTCTATCTCCACTAATGCCAATGAGTAGAAATGAAAATCCTATCTACCAACTCCTCTTTGGGTATTTTCTATCTTCTCATTTTGTACCTAAGATGATGTGAACTGGTTCTTAGTTGGGCTATTAGCATTTTAGCTTTCCACTTTATATTTGCTCCTATATAGTTCTTTTTCTCATGGTCGCATGTGGGATTAAATTGTTCAACATAATATTCTCTTCTTTGCCCAAGTTGTTTTGTCCACATGGCTGCTTTAACATTTTTGACTACATACCTTTTCATTTCCACCATTGTGTTTGAGCACTCCTGCATGTTGGTGTCTCATTTATTCATCCACTTAGCATTTTTCTTCATCCGTATGCTCTTCCTTCTAGTTAACTTTTCCTCCATCATAATTTTGGGCCAGTGGTGTCCTTCCATGTTTTCAATTCTCTTCAAATAACCTAATAGCTGAGCTAGAGTCACCGCTTCAACTGGAAATGCTCCAGCTTTAGCTAAAATGACCTCATATGGAACCATGATTTTTATTTTGAAATTGCTTATGATTAGGTGTCTCTGTAATCTTTATATTTGTCTCCATTTCAAAGATGACGTGTTGCTGCCCAAAACTTCACAACCATGTAGTACCATAGGCGTAACAAGAAGCCCAAAAAGGTTCTTCTTTGTTTTCCAATCCCATAACTTCTCTGATTTGCATATATTTTGAAGTGTGTATAAATATTTCTAGCCTCCTTGTGTTCTTTTTTCCCTACAAGTCTCCCAACTAAGATTGTTGTGGAAATCAAGGCCCAGATACTTGTATTCATTTACCATTTGCAAGGAGCTTCCTTCAAACTCAAAATTTATTTGTTTCCTAGTAATTCTTGAAGTAAAGATCATGACCTTGGTTTTTCTAATGTTCAATTGCATCCCCACTTCATGATAGAATAACTCTAGAGCTTTTAGATGTTCTTGTAGACTATGTGTTGTTTTTTCAATTAAAGTAAGGTCATCTGCATATAGCAGTAGCTTGACCACATAGGTGGCCAAGTGGACACCCCTTCAATCCCTCTTGTCTATGCACTCCTCTAACTTATCTATGTATAACCCAAACAAAGTGGCAGACAATGGGCCCCCTTGTTTGACTCCAATGTCGCTCCCAAAACACTGAGATAAGCCATCCCTTATTCTGATTTTGGCTTGAACATGATCATATAGCCTGTGAACAACAACCCTATATTTTCTGGTATTCCTAGCTCTTCCATTCAACCCCAAAGTTTAGTTCTAGGAATCATGTCAAACACCTTTTTGAAGTCTATAAAACAACAAAAAACTTCTTCCTCATGTTTATCCCTAGCTTTTTCAACCATATGTCTGAGAGTGATCCAATGATCAATTATAGAGTACTTTGGCCTAAAACCAACTTATCTTTTTGCCTTCTTACCCTCCTTCTCTTCCCAAAGGCTAATTCTCTATTCTACCATGCTTCCAAAGAGCTTCCCAAAAAGGGGATTAATCATTATAGTTTGGTAATTCGACAGGTTGTTAACATCACCACTCTTGTGGAGAGGGATGACAATGCTTGTTGTCTAGTTTGTTGGGAAACCATGTTGAATGACCCTATTGAATTTTTTTTAATATGCAGTGCCAAGGCTTCTAAGCCCCATTTCAATTTTCTACCTATAAACCATCTATGTCTCTAGCTTTCCTCATCGCTAACTTTTTAATTCCTTCTTTGATAACACTTGTAGAGAAAAGTTTAAATCTAGTGTAAATACCAGAGAGGGGGTTTTTATCTTGGTCTCTTTCATACAACATTTTAGCATATTCTAACCATTGGACATCTATAATATTATTCTCAATGATTGTTCTAGTTTGTTGGTGTATAACTCCTATAGTTTACACTAACTTAATCATAGTTAGGTGAATTCCACACATGCTCTTTGATTATGTCAAAGTAGTTGGTCATTTGGGAGATGTGTCAACTCAATGGACACCTTGTCACTATTCTCTAGGGTAGTTGCGCTATTCATATGGTTTGTAAGTCACCACCTATCCCTGTTTTGTGGAGAGTTAGGTATCCAACTTCTCCTATTTATATCTTTGTATTTGTTAATACATTTGGTCATTTTCACTTGCAATCTTGTGCTTGTTGTACCTCCATGATCTTGGTAATTTCTATATGGTATCAAAGCTGGTGTAGTCAACCTCAAGTTGATTTGCTAGTTGTTCGAATCATTTTCATTGATGACGGCTTTTCATCTCTGTGAGATTTCATTTGCTTTTAGTTTTTTGTTATCATTTAACATTAATCATGTGTGTTCGTTGTGAGTTTTGAACTGCCCACAGAGGGCATTATTTCAACACCACTGAAAGGCCATTAATCGGTCTATGTTCATACACACAGAAGGAAGTCTCAATGCCATCCATCGGCGTGCATTGCATTGTTTGGAAGTCTCATTGGAGGCCATTATCACGCAAGCCAGCAAGCATCGTAAGAAGGTTCTCATTGGCCCTGAAGTCAAAAAAGGCCACGCCTCACACAGAGGCTCTACCAGCCTCTATCTACATGTTGCCATCCTTTCACAAGTGGCTGAGATGGGCTTGTTTGGCACCCTGGACATAGTCCATGCCAAAGCCAAAGCCTTCGATGACCTCTTCGTGCACCCCTCAGAAGTGCCACAAACTCCACCACATGGAGTCTCTCTACCATAGCACCTCGACATGGCAACATCCTCTCTACACGTCGCCCAAAGCAGTTTGAGTTCTAGACCGCTACATTTTTGACTGAGTCTTTGACCGTGATAGGTGTCAAGTTTATTGACACAGAAGGTGGCACTATTCATTTAGATTTGTGGGCCTTTTGTTGATGTAAGAAACTCGGGGGGGGTGTGAGGTCATCAAAGAAAGGGGAGCCCAATTTTTTATGTATTAGCCCTTGGTCATATGGGTTAATAAGCCCCTGATCGCACTTTACCAATGGGGGCTAAACTTTTGCCTCTCCACAAGTTGTTTTTCCAAGCACATTAGAAAATTTTTCCAGAAGATGTTTTTTTTTGTGAATGCAAAATTTTTCAAAGGGCCATAACTTTTGTAAAACAACTCAAAATCAAATTGTTCCTTTTGCAAAAGTGTTTCTTTTTTGTCCCTGATCCAACTAACCTAATATCGCACTGCAATTATAAAGTGCTCGATCAGGCTATTTTAGGGTGACTCAAAGCATTTCTTCTATTCATTGCACAATTTGCGGGGGGGGGGGGGGGGGGGGGAACAAACTAAGGGGGCAATTCAATCACAGGTGTAATATGATGTCAATGCACTAAATTATAAAGTGCCACCTTAAGGGGGGTATCAAGGAAGAGTGCTCAAAAACACTCAAACTAAAGTGCCACCTTAAACTTAAGATTGAGCATTAAGGAGTCTAAATTGCACCATTTCGCCACTCAAAAAGGGTAAAAAGGTAATTAAATGGCACCATAAAAAACATAAGTCAATAGATGGGTCCTTATTTTAGTAGTGGGTGATCATATGTCACCTTTCATTGAATTGTTTGTGAGAATCAAACCTTACAATACTTATAAAATACTAATGTACCAAGTCTATCATGATGTTCTTGGCAAAGGGACTATAAAATTGGGAAATGGTTTTGTACATAGGGTAAGTGCAAAAAGATGGGGGGCCAAAAAGTGGCCAAATTATTTTTTTTTTAAATAATACAAAACGTGAGTGCATTTTGACTTGCTATAAATTATAAAAAAAAGGTTTCTATCTCATTTCATTTCTTTTTTCTCCTCTACGCCCATGGCCTACAAACCCTAAAAAGTGCGCTCACGTTTTGCAAAAATCAATTCAACATAAAAACCTTATCGATTCGTCACCAAAATGCCGCCACGACGTTGAGCACACCAAAGGAGTGAGTTATATTTGTTTTTTTGTTTGAATTTGTTTCTAAATAGGTAGGTTTGAGTTGATTTTTGATGTATATTTTGTTAATTGTCAGGAAATGTTAATGCACCTCCTCCTCCTCCTCCTCAAAATCCACAAAATCTTGAGAAGGAAATACATGTAGAACAACAACCTCCTCCATCCATTCCTCGAAATGCCCCTGGAACACAAGAAAATATAATGGGGCAAATTGAAAACAACAAAAAAGAAATTGAAGATATAATTGCAAGGTTGAAAGATCCTTCCACTTCAACCTTGCATAGGTCCATGCTTGCTGAATCTCTTGAATCTATGTTATCAAATGTAGATTCAATTAGCAAGCAAATAACTAGTTGGATGGATAAGAGGAGAGAGTTTAGAGATTATTATGTAGACAAGCTATCATACCAAGATGTGAAAAAATTACAAATCACAAAATTAGACTTGTGTTCGATTTTCACAAACCCACAAACAAATCAACCTCCACCCATTACATGCAAGAGGTTCCCTATCCATTGGTGCACCAACCAAGTGATAAGGGACAATTTTGGGCAGAGGTGGTGGATGGTTTTTGACCATCCTCCATGCAATAATAATAAGGTCCCGCAATACTTTTTGAGGAAACTCTACTGCGAGTTTGTCTTCAATAAAGTGCCAAACTATTTTGATATGCGGGACTTCCAGGGTAGAGGTGGGGGGTCAGCACAAGATAGACCAGGGGCACGTCTTAACCCACAGCAAGTAGTGAGACGAGTAATCAGCAGACCAACCCATGAGCATGTTGCTATCCCTTCCATTGTGAAGGAGAGTGTTGAGGTCGATACACTTCAGTCTATTAGTGCCTTGACCCAAAGCATCATAGAGCATGTCGGTCCTGTAGCACACAGTGGGTTGAGAGATAGTGCGAGGAGTAGGGTCCTACCCCATACTTGTCATACTTGCGAGTCAACCTGTGGTTATGACCCCATGGATAGTCAAGATGTAGGTGCACAGGCTACATCTGCAACTGAGCAGATGGTGATGACAGATACCCTCTTGAGTGAGACTTTTGGCCTTGATACTCAAGTAAATATTAGCAAGTTTATTGAATTGAATTTATTAAATTTTATTTTTGAAATGCAAGATTAACTAATTTAAATTGATGATTTTAATGAAATTTCAGGGTCATAGCGTCGATGCAGTTTTTAGTGTTTCGCCACCTGCATTTTACACTAGATCATCTACTGTCGGGGTATGTAACTAGTAAACAATTATAAATATTACATGTGAATAACATCGTTATATGAATGGTATTCTAATATCTGATTTTGGATGTTGAATAGGTTAATATTGTAGATTTCATGGCAACACCTGCCAGCGGTGGTGGACTTCAAAGCTTTACGGAGTTAATAAAATAAATAGTTTAATGAATGAATTGTACTTACTAGATTTTTGTATGTGACTTGTGTGCTTTATTGTGTGTACTTCCATGTTTAGATGAATGTGTGTATGTGTTAGGAGCCATGATTTGCATCACTATTATAGTTTTCGTAATTGAATAATGTTGTTTTATTTCCAGATAATGCAGGCTATAGAGACACCTCCCCATGTTCAGAGGCCAATGGAGCATGGTGTGGCCTCTACGATTCATAGCTCCATGGCATTGATAGGGGTATGAGGCAGATTAGTAAATTTCAATTTACATTCATTGTTATAGTTGTCTATTTTTGAAAAATCAAAAGATTATTGATTTGAAGTTTAATTTCTATCTGGATGGTTTCTATAGGACATGACATCACCAGGGCCTATTCCTGCTACTGAGGCAAGTGAGGAGACAGATTATATGTTAGCGGTAAGTGATTATTTTGTTAAATGTTTCATTTTTTATAACATGTAATTTCTATATATGAATGTCTATACTTTTTATTGTAACAGCCAAAGATGCAGGAAGAACTAAATAGGAGTAGCCCTCGGGTTTGTAATAGACCACCCACGTGCGCGTCTCCATCTCCTAGAAGATCAAAGGCTGCCCATGATCTATTCTCTTCACCAGCCAGAGGGGAATGACGTTTTATTGTCTTCCTTTGTTGTATGCCTATATGGCATTTGTGGACATATATTTTGTATTGTATATAGTTGACATTGTATGCCTATATGGCATTCTTGTAAGCCTATATGGCTATTTTGTGTATATGTTATACTTATATCGACAGATATTGATGTATGCCTATATGGATATTTGGTTAATACAAATCTTTTTTATTGATGGCCTCCATACTTGCATTATAAATCCATGTTTGAATGGATATTTGTAGATGGCTACTTCAAATATTTAAAGTCTAATTGTATTAGATAGGATGTTTGTTGATCCAATAAGCTAGCTATTGTTATTCAAGTATCACCTAAACCTCATTTTAGAACTAAAAGATAAAAGTTGTATTTAAAAAAAAATGAATCATCATGTTGAACAGAAAATATTGATATTCTTTGAGTAGCATAGAATGTCAACTATATGCAATACAAAAAAATGAATCATAATGTTATTCTTTATCTTTGAAATCCTGAAAATGACTAAGTCTGGTAGCCTGATATCCTGAAACACTAGAATGAATATCCAAGTCATTAGGATGATTGCACCTTGAGAAAAAGTCATTAAGATGAGTGCCTAAAGGAGACTTTCTTAAACATTCAAACATTGAGCAACAAGCATGAAGGGTTAAGGCGCAATTTGCAACTCATAAAGCCTCAAAAGAGCACCCAACTTAGAGAAAGCATTCATTTAAGACAAGGTGCCCATTGAAACCTGTTCCACCATAACAGTGCACCTAAGGTGGAAGGAGAACAAGCCTCTAGTAAGTGAAGCACACCTATTGTCTAAACCACTTCATTATGGCACCCTAGCATTAGGAGGAGTCTATAAGTCAACAGGAAATGGCACCTAGAATGCAAATGAAAGACTAAGTGGCATTTTCAATAAGCATCAATTCACCTTGAGCTTTCAATAAATACATCAAATTGAGCCCCATAAGCCTGGGCACCCTTTGCCTTCAAAAGAGCCTTGTATCGATGTCAAGAGTTGGTCGTATCGGTATATCGGCAAACCTTGGTTAGGCTTCGCTAATAATGGTCTGTCTTGTCGACGAGTGTGTTTCGAAGTCAAAGACATTGGTGTATCAGAAGATAATCCCATCGGCGCATCGGAAGAGCAATTGAGAGCTTCACCGATGAAGGGGGTCACACCGATAGTTGAAATCCATCGGTGTATCGGCACAACGAGATTAGAGTTCACCGATGTTTGGAGTCTCACTGATGGGTGTGGTCTGAAGGTTGTCATTGGTGAGATCGGTGTGTTGGCAAAAGAGTTTTTGAGTGTGCCAATGGTATTAAGTCCTACCGATAGGCGAGGGACTTAGAGTCTCGTATCAGAGTGACAAAGACATCGGTGTGAAAGGATATAAAATCACCGATAGCGGTATGTCTAACCGATAAGAGTCAATGATGGGATGTTTGTTAGAAGTGAAATCAAACAAAGTCATGGTGGCATCGGACTATCAGCCGATGAAATTTTAAGCTCGCTGATGGTATGTTGTCTCACCAATAGTGAGTTTGAAGGTTTAAAAGTTGATAATTCTATGCTTCCACTGTGTGCTCTGCATCAGACACTCATCCCTACTACAGTCTAGCATTCTCTAGTTGTGTTCTCCTCTTTGTTTTTGTGAACGCCTCTAGAAGTAATGTTGAGTTACTTGTGATGTCCTTATTGACTGGTGTTGTTTTGGATTCATGTGTAGTCCTTGTTCCTTATAGTCTATTGTCTACCTGACTATTTGTTGTAACTTATTGAACCACTATGATTTTAAATATTTAGATTTAGAGGGCATTAGACACCAAAACTTCTTGACCTTTAATGACCCAACCTAGAATCAATAAATTTTTGTCCATCCCAACTATTCTAGTCAAGACAAAGCATGTTGATTCTCATTCAATCCAAAGTTCATTAACAGGATTATCTTATCATAATATTTAGGGAAATGACCACCTAGATGGACAATGATGTGAGATATCTATAAAGAAACTTGCAAGAAGTATAGGAGGCATGAGAATCCCTCCATGTTTATCAAGTTGAATGATCTATGACACATCATGTATCATTAGAAAATATTCTCGAAGAGAAAGCAAGTGAAAATACTCAAAACAACCCATAACAAGGTGGAGAAGTTTAAAGGATGGAGGTTGCAACACTTTCCAACCTCATAGCCACACTAGTCCAATGGATCAAGATAATACTATCAAGCATCCACATAATAGTAGATAATCTTATCAAAAGTCACAGAGAAATTTCTAAGGACCATAGTGTTATCCCTATGACTTGACACATACTACTTGTTTCATAAAGCAAAGGGACATGATATAAATATTGTTGTTATATGGAGCCTAATCAGACTCGGAAGTTAAATTTACCCAACTTTTATCAGCGTGGTTTCCCCCCAAATATTTTCCTACTAGTTTTGGCGCCTTGAAGTCTAAGTGCATGAAAATCATTTTGAGTTGGCAACCTAATCCAATGAATTGACACGGATCCCAAAACCACCTATTGGACCAATAGGATCCTAGGCTCTCACTTCATGCATTATGATTTCTAGGCGCCAATTTGATGCTCCATCACAAGGAAAGTGTGCCCACACTTGCAAGTGTTTTTCTTCAGGATCTAGGCGCTAGTTGAAGGTTGTAGTTGCCAAGAAGAGCGCCTAGCAAGAGGAAGTCTTTTGGAGTCTCCAAAACACATCAAACACTTGACTAACAAAAAGATAACTTTTTCCCAAGTTAGGTGCTTCAAGAGGGAAGTTAAAACATGAATAAGTGCCAACTTGTCTAGGTGCAAACTCAAGCTTGTTGAGGATACACATGGCACCCAACATTCCTTAGTGATTTCACGAACTTCAAATGCTCAGAACTGTTCAAGGAATGCCCAATGCCCCTTCTTGATAATAGGCACCAAAGTGAGGGTGGAGTTGCGCCTTGATGGCATTAGGTGCTATCTAGAGTATGCTACTCCATGGAAATTCACCTTCTTGCTTAGAGTAATTCAAACACTCCAAGGTCTTCAGTGATCAATTCCCCAACTTATGAAATGTCCTTCATTTTAAAACACATTGTAATGCTCCAAAGAGATGACTATACCTAAGCGTCAATCTGGGTTAGAAATTCCTCCAAAGTGCGCCTTCTCTTTCAGAAGCAAAATAAGGTCCAAAGGTGCTAATAAACTGAAGCGCTTCTTTGGAAAAGTCCCAGAGGTTAAGATGCATCTTGTCTTAATGAGGTGCAACTCTTGGGTAAGAAAGCTTGTAAAGTGCGCCTAACTTAATGAAGAGGTTGATAACTTCTAAACCCTTCCTGGAACTTAGATTGCTTCAACTAAAGATCATCTTGCACCAATACATCACCAAACTTTCAATCACAAGATCAATTCAAACTTAGGCACTCATTAAGAGTCTTTCCAATGTTGGTGCATCTAAGAGGTTGAACTGGCAAGAGATGGCGCCTAGCTTCCTAGACCTTGTTTCAATATGTTTGAGTTCCAAAGTTGACTCAATGGTATCAAGATGGCGCCATAGAGTCTTTGGACTAGTTCCTTAGAGTTTCAAAAGCATTCTGGCTCCTTGAAAATTCCTCCTACATGCTTGGGCACCATTTCAAGGTCCTGGAACCATGATGTAGCGCCTTATTGCTCTAGGCACCCATTCATGATTGTGCAACTTGAGATTGGCACCTAGAGTGAATAGGCTTTCATCCTGATTTAATACACTACCTCCTTCTGACAATTTTTGGGGCAGCAGAAAACCTTTCACCATGGGCAAATGTCTCAAAGATATAAAAAACTGAGAGAGGTTATTGTAGAGGCACTCTACGTGATCGCGTTGCCTCAGATAGAATGTTTCTAAGTGACACAATTTTTGAGTAACATCTCGTCATAGATTGCTGCCTTTTTGCACTTTAGACTTTTCAGGGATATCATCGGTACAATGTAGCTTGGACTGTTTCAACATGTTTGGGTGAAAAATAGGACCATGCCTAACATAAATGTACCCATCCAGATGCATTGGAATAGTCATTTTGGTCACATCAGGAGCAGGACGAAAGTTACACCGCTTTGCAACTTTACACTACCTCCTTCTGACAATTTTTGGGGCAGTAGAAAACCTTTCACCATGGGCAAATGCCTCAGAGATATAAAAAAATGAGAGAGGTTATTGTAGGAGCACTCTACATGATCACGTTGCCTTAGAAAGAATGTTTCTAAGTGACACAGTTTTTGAGTAACATCTCATCAAAGATTGCTACCTTTTTGCACTTTGGACTCTTCAGGGATATCGTCGTTACAATGTAGCTCAGATTGTTTCGACATGTTTAGGTGAAAAACAAGACCATGCCTAGCATAAATGTACCCATCTGGACGTGTTGGAATAGTTAGTTTGGTCACATCAGGAGCAGGATGAAAGTTACACCCCTTTGCAACTTTACACTGCCTCCTTCTAACGATTTTTGGGGCAGCAAAAAACCTTTCACCACAAGAAAATGCCTCAGATATATAAAAAACTGAGAGAGGTTATGTAGAGGCCTCTACGTGATCGCGTTACTTTAGACAGAATGTTTCTAAGTGACACATTTTTTGAGTAACATCTCGTCAAAGATTGTTGCCTTTTTGCACTTTGGACTCTTCAGGGATATCGTCGGTACAATGTAGCTCGGACTATTTCGACATGTTTGGGTGAAAAACAAGACCATGCCTAGCGTAAATGTACCCATCAAGATGTGTTGGAATAGTCATTTTGGTCACATCAGGAGCAGGATGAAAGTTACACCCCTTTGCAACTTTACACTACCTCCTTCTGATGATTTTTGGGGCAGCAGAAAACCTTTCACCACAGGCAAATGCCTCAGAGATATAAAAAACTGAGAGTGGTTATTGTAGAAGCACTCTACATGATCGCGTTGCCTTAGACAAAATGTTTCTAAGTGACACGGTTTTCAAGTAACATCTCGTCAAAGATTGCTACTTTTTTGCACATTAAACTCTTCAGGATATCGTCGGTACAATGTAGCTCGGACTATTTCGACATGTTTGGGTGAAAAATAGGACCATGCCTAGCGTAAATGTACCCATCCGGATATGTTGGAATAGTCAATTTGATCACATTAGGAGCAGGATGAAAGTTACACTCTTTGCAACTTTACATTGCCTCCTTCTGACAATTTTTTGGGCAACAGAAAACCTTTCACCACAGGCAAATACCTCAAAGATATAAAAAACTGAGAGAGGTTATTGTAGAGGAACTCTACATGATCACAGTGCCTTAGACAGAATATTTCTAAGTGACATGTTTTTTGAGTAACATCTTGTCAAAGATTGCTGCCTTTTTGCACTTTGGACTCTTCAGGGATATCGTCAGTACAATGTAGCTCGGACTGTTTCGACATGTTTGGGTGAAAAAAAAGGACCATGCCTAGTGTAAATGTACCCATCTAGATGCGTTGGAACAGTCAGTTTGGTCACATCAGGAGTAGGATGAAAGCTACACCCCTTTGCAACTTTACACTGCCTCCTTCTAACGATTTTTGGGGCAGCAGAAAACCTTTCACCACGGGCAAATGCCTCAAAGATATAAAAAACTGAGAGAAGTTATTGTAGAGGCACTCTACGTGATTGTGTTGCCTTAGACAGAATGTTTCTAAGTGACACAGTTTTTGAGTAACATCTCGTCAAAGATTGCTGCCTTTTTACACTTTGGACTCTTTAGGGATATCGTCGATACAATGTAGCTCAGACTGTTTCGACATGTGTGGGTGAAAAATAGGACCGTGCCTAGTGTAAATGTACCCATCTGGACGTGTTGGAATAGTCAATTTGGTCACATAAGAAGTAGGACACCAAAAATGCATAACATGATATGTAAAAATGTGTATATGTGTATAAATGCAGTAGGAAATTAAAAAAAGACAAACCTTACAAATTAATGTGCATACTTACAACTCAATGTAACATGACTTTACAAAATCTATATGAATACTTACAAATTAATCCAATGAACCATCCAGGTCTGCTCTACTCTTTATTGAGTCAAGTATTGCTTCATGGTCAGACTCACGCACCTTCCACAAGATTTTGTTCAAAGGTCTACCCTGATACTTTATCAAATAAACATTGGATGCCATGACAAGGTTCAAGTAATGAAGAATCTTCTGATGCATGTCAAAGTCTTGAAACAGCCAAACATTAACACTCTTATGTGGGTACCTTCTAAGTGATGTTCCAGTAATAACCACTGAGCCTATAGGGTATTCAATGTTTTCTCCATCTATAACAGGGGTCTCCAATTTCTTTTTGGCCTCAACACAATGACATAAGTAATAATATGTTCCCTCTTCATTATCTTCATCTACAATAACTGCATATACGTGCCCTACATTGATATGTGTAGTAAATTAGATGAAATTAGTCAACATTACAAAAACACTACAAAGTAAGATGACATTACCTGGTTGAACTAGATGAAATTAGATGCATATATGTGCCCTATATTACCTGGTTGAACTAAATATGATATGTGGTCAAAGTCAACTGATGATTCCATCTGTGTTAGTTCCAGTGCTGTTGGGGGTCGATACATGTCAAATGGGCTAAGATAACTTAACTGCCATTCGTGAACCCACTCCTTTGACTTGCACTCATCCCAGACTTGAATTGTACAGGAAGAACAAAAGCATGACATCTTTCGCGTATGAATACTCCATGAACCTATAATTGAGCTTCTGAAATAGTGCATCTCATTTGATCCTGTCAGTGTACAACAATCCTCATATGGTGCAATGTTAGTATCATCTATCAACCAAAAAAATTTATGAACTGAAGACTTACCTTCATTACCTGGACCCATGGAAGCATTACACCACTCGACAATAGATTTTGCATCTGTCAACTTTGCATTGTCTTTATACTTTAACTCTTCTCCTGCTATTGGTTTGATACATGCTCCTACACCATCATGCTCCCCCTTTCCATGCCCGGCCTTGCAAACGTTCCACATATGCTGAATACCTGTAAAATTATGCCTCCTACTCAGCCAATAGAAATTCTGTGAGTTCTTGAATTGTGACGCACAGTTATCCAACCATATGATATGCTAACTGAACGATATGCCCCTTCTAGCCAAATCATTGTAGAACACCTAAAAGCAACCTTGCATGCACTCTGTAGAATGCATGCGATCATCACTAATATAGAAATTATACTCCCTTATGATCTTTTTGTCATCCTCTATACTATCATTCACATGAATGAATGCGATGTGCACAAATATAGAAACTTGTGTGGAGTTGTAATATTGTGATTGCACCTCACATTGTGGCTGTAGACTGTAGTTCTCTACAAATCCGATGACTGAAACAATGCTACCAACCGGAAATGTGTTGTTGCATAACTTGAATTACAAGTCCAACCATTGAGCTCTATGGGCATGTCTTGCATACTCATACACTATGCTGTCACGAAATATAGGCATAAACTGATACGCTGGAATCTTTTCAATAACCAATTCACACCTCTTTGCTTCTTTACCATCTTTTGTATTGTATTCCACTATTTTATACTTGTCAAACTCTACTAGTTTGTTTCCAACCGCATGTGTTCTTTCCATATGTTCACATATTGGCAAATGTTGCAAGCCACCGTAACGATGACATGTGCCATCCAAGCATAATTTCTTGTAGAATATTTGACCTTCCTCTCTTTCACATAAAATTCTTGATATGAAGTCTCTTGAAGATGTTGGTGGGGCACATATGGCACAACCCTGCAAAACATTGTTAGTATGCATATCTAAACATATAGACCTATAAGCATCAAGATGGTTAGAAAATTCAATATGTAATCTACAACAACAAGTAGTGCGTGTGTGATTTATCTTGACATAGAAAGGTTTTAGCATTTTAAAATATCTTTGACAAATTTTAATTTGAGGATACTTCTCTAGAAATTTACCATAAAACTGTGTTTGAGTCTCATCCAAAAAATGCTTTGGATGTAGCTCACGGTTCTGACTACCGATTCTCCTTCTTACCACATCCCTTTGATTCAGAGATACCCTTGTGTAATTCTTCCAAAAGTCCTCAATTAGTGATCTCAATGCTTCAACAATTGGTTTATCTTTTCATGGTAGTCTCCCCGAGAACACCCATAATTCATTGGCATTAGTGTCCTCAATTCTTTGGCATCTTCCAACGGCTCTTGATAAAGTTTTCCTATTAATTCTCAATTCTTGACTCCTCTTTCTAATGAGACGAGCTTTCCTTGTTTGACTACTTACTATAGTCGATGTAATCACATGCCGTGTTGCATTACTATCTTTTGTGCATGAGGTGTTACCCACACTCTCATACACACTCATTAGATTTTGACAATAGATTTTTCACTTATAGCCTCTGATGTTCTCAACCCAAGAATCTTCATGATCAACCTATACTTTATACTTCGTATCATTTCAATGAATAGTTGACATCTTGCAGTCTCATTTAACTTTTCAAAGAACAATCTCCAAATCTTATGAGCATATCTTCTACAAGTGCGTTTTGGAATCTTACCTTCCATTGGATGCAAAATATTCTCATCAATTTCAATAAAATGCTTTGGCTTTCTATGCAAAATTCTAGGTGGTGTTAAGTTAGGTAAATTCATCTCAACATTAGGAATTTCATCAATATTTAAATAAGATGGGCTAGATGACATACCTTCGATCGAAGATGGAATAGATGACATACCTTGAGGTTGAGGTGGGAACGATGGCGTACCTCCTTCATCACATGTGAGTGATGATGTACTCTCAACTTGAGATGTGGTAGATGGTGTCCCTACATGTTGACTTGCGATAGAGGATGTGTCTCCAATTATGGTATTCAAATCTCTCGTAGCACGAAGTTTTTGCATTCGTTCTCTTTGTGCTGCCAATACCATATCTCTTTGTGATGGTTGTGGTTCCTCTTCAATTGGTATGTCTTCATTTATCGTGTCCAATTTCCTCTTCTCACGAAGTTCCCTCATAGCCACTGCTTTCTTTGCATTCTTAGCTTCTATCTCTTCCTATGTTGGTTTAATTCTTGATCATTTCCTCAGCATGACGAAAAATTTGTCTGTAGCATGATAAAAAGACCAATATTACTTCCTAAGAAATGAATACAAGATAATAGTGGGATTGTATTTTTACTATGTTGTAAGGATTTATTCTTGTATAGTTTGACATCATGGTATGTTAAGGTCTATTTATTACACATAATTATTAAAGAGCCCAAGTGTAGAAAATATACATGGCATCATGTGAGATTGTAGGCTACTTTCTTGATTGGGAATGTGTCTATTTTAAACATGTATGATAAAGCATGATAAAGTAATTCAATCCAAATTAAGGAAAATGTAAAGAACACGCAAGTAAAGACTTGACATATCTAAAAAATGTAGATTCGAATGGAAAGAGTAGCCAATTATGTAGTGTTTTTTTCTTCGTGCATCCAACTCCTCAACAATTTGAGTTTTTCACCACTTGCTTCCTTTTCAATGTTAAATTGAATAACACTCAAATATAATTACTAACAACAATACTATTAACCAATCTATAATGTTAAATTCCTAAAATTGAATCACAATTAACATTGCAACACTACAAAAATTGAAACTTGAATAGATATATATCAAACTTGGTGTGAAAACTATGTTATTTCCTCCTCAAGTTGGCAAAGTAGAAAAGGTGGTGGAAAGATCATGCAAAGGTGGTACAATGTGTCAAATGTGCATGTGAACTTCCCAACAGCATGAAAGCACTTCTTTTTTGTCAGAGCACGCGCAGAATCAGTATGAAAATAGAGCATGTGGGCCTAGATCACGGGGTCAACACTTTTTTACCATTTCTATAGCAAGACAAAATGCGAGCGTGTTATAATGTGCTTGCGTTTTGTCCTACTATAGATTGATCACATCTTGTGCAGTTCTCTTTCCAAACCTTCCCCTTCAGACTTGAATGACCACAAGGTTTTTGAGGGAGAACTTTTCTTGTTTCCTGTAAGAGCTTGCCAGATGCTCCACCATATAATAGGCATAACAATGAAGGGGCAAGCCCTCATAATCAAGTTCTTGATAGAAAATGCCCATCAAGGAAGAAAGGCAGATCTTCTTTGGAAGCAGAAGTTCTAGTTTGTGACAAATCCTTATCCAAGCATAAATAGCAGGGGTTTTGTCAAGCGATTACCAATCCACTTCCACAAAGTCTCCTAAAGACTTCCTGATTGATTCCAAAACATCCACACTCCAAAACTGGAGAGGCAATCAATATAATTAAACCCATAAATCTACATTTGACAATAGAAAGCCTCAACACTATACCTTAAACCCTAATCCCTCAACCCTCCAACCCTATCCCTAATCCTTATACCCTCCACACTCTACTTTAACCCTAATCCCTCTACCCTCAAGCTTATCCCTAAACCCTTGACCCTCGAACCTCAACCCTTAACCCTCAACGCCAAACCCTAATCCCTCAACCCTTAACTCTGATCCCTTGACCCTCAACCCTATCCCTAAACCCTAGACCCTAAAGCCTCAACCCTCAATGTCAAATCCTAATCCCTCAACCCTTCACTCTAATCCCTCAACCCTAAATCTTATCCCTAAACCCTGAACATTATACCTTAAACCCTAATCCCTCAACCCTCAACCCTAATCCGTCATCCCTCAACTCTAATCCCTCATTCCTAAACCCTAAATGCTATCCCTATTCCTAAACCCTCAACCAACTTGATACTATACCTTAAACCCTAATCCCTTATCCCTAAACCCTCCAACCCTATCCCTAATCCTTATACCCTCTACACTCTACTTTAACCCTAATCCCTTGACCCTCAACCCTATCCCTAAACCCTTGACCCTCGAACCTCAACCCTGAACCCTCAACGTCAAACCCTAATCCCTCAACCCTTAACTCTGATCCCTCGACCCTCAACCCTATCCCTAAACCCTAAAGCCTTAACCCTCAACCCTCAACGTTAAATCCTAATGCCTCAACCCTTCACTCTAATCCCTCAACCCTAAACCCTATCCCTAAACCCTTAACACTATACCTTAAACCCTAATCCCTCAACCCTAAACCTTATCCCTAAACCCTAATCCCGCAACCCTCAACCCTAATCTGTCATCCCTCAACTCTAATCCCTCATACCTAAACCCTAAATGCTATCCCTATTCCTAAACCCTCAACTGACTCGATACTATACCTTAAACCCTAATCCCTTATCCCTAAATCCTCCAACCCTATCCCTAATCCTTATACCCTCCACACTCTACTTTAACCCTAATCCCTCAACCCTCAACCCTATCCCTAAATCCTTGACCCTCAAACCTCAACCCTCAACCCTCAACGTCAAACCCTAATCCCTCAACCCTTAACTATGATCCCTCGACCCTCAACCCTATCCCTAAACCCTAAAGCCTCAAGCCTCAACCCTCAACGTCAAATCCTAATCCCTCAACCCTTCACTCTAATCCCTAAACCCTAAACCCTATCCCTATACCCTCAACACTATATCTTAAACCCTAATCCCTTAACCCTCAACCCTAATCCGTCATCCCTCAACTCTAATCCCTCATCCCTAAACCCTAAATGCTATCCCTATTCCTAATCCCTCAACCGACTCGATACTATAACTTAAACCCTAATCTCTTATCACTAAACCCTCCAACCCTATCCCTAATCCTTATACCCTCCACACTCTACTTTAACCCTAATCCCTCGACCCTCAACCCTATCCCTAAACCCTTGACCCTCGAACCTCAACCCTCAACCCTCAACTCTGATCCCTCGACCCTCAACCCTATTCCTAAACCCTAAACCCTAAAGCCTCAAGCCTCAACCCTCAACGTCAAATCCTAATCCCTCAACCCTTCACTCTAAACCCTCAACCCTAAACCCTCAACACTATACCCTAAACCCTAATCCCTCAACCCTCAACCATAAACCTTATCTCTAATCCCTAATCCCTCAACCCTCAACCCTAATCCATCATCCCTCAACTCCAATCCCTCATCCCTAAACCCTAAATGCTATCCCTATTCCTAAACCCTAAACGCTCTCTTTATTCCTAGACCCTCAATGGACTCGATACTATACCTTAAACCCTAATCCCTTATTCCTAAACCCTCCAACCCTATCCGTTAACCCTAATCCCTCAACCCTCTACCCTATCCCGAAACCCTTAACCCTCGAACCTCAATGTACTCAACCCTCAACTTCAAACCCTAATCTCTCAACCCTTAACTCTGATCCCTCAACCCTTAACCCTTAAAACTTGAACCCTAAAACCAATCCCTACACGCTCGACACTCGAAACTATATCTTAAACCCTAATCCCTTAACCCTCATCCCTAAAGCCTCAACCCTAAATCATTAAACCTTCAACCCTAAACCCTATCCCTAATCCCTCTACCATCGACACTCTTATTTAACCCTAATCCCTTGACCATTAACCCTATCCCTCAACCTCAACCCTCAACCCTCAACCCTCAACTCTCAACATTAAACCCTAATTCATCAACCCTAAACCCTAATCCCTCAAACCTAAACCCTATCCCTAAACCATCAAACCTCAACACTATACCTTAAACCCTAATCCCTATCCCTCAACCCTTAACCCTTAAAACTTAAACCCTATCCCTACGCCCTCAACACTTGACACTATATCTTAAGCCTTAAACCCTCATCCCTAAATCCTCAACCCTCAATCCTTAAACCTTCAACACTAAAGCCTATACCTAATCCCTCTACCCTTGACACTCTAACCCTAACCTTGACATTAAATGCTAATCTGTCAACCCTAAACCCTAATCCATCAACCCTAAACCCTGAACCCTCAACACTATACCTTAAACCCTAATCCATCAACCCTAAAACCTAATCCTTCAACCCTCAACCCTAAACACTATCAATAAACCCTCAACCCTCAACACTATACCTTAAGCCCTATGAGAAAAGCTTTGCGTATGGTACATCCACAGTGAGTAATTAACAGTTGAAATCAGAAGGATGATCATTATGAGAAAAGATTTGCATTGGGGTACATCTATGTTTCTTGTTGTCCACCCCGTACTTAGGGAAGGTATATTGTTATGAAATAGGCAAATAATCTCCCATTGTTTACTGGCTCTATCCACAAGAACTACTAAACTATACCTTAAACCCTAATCCCTCAACCCTAAAATTTCAACCCTAAACCCTGTCCCTAATCCCTCTACCCTCAACACTCTATCTTAAACCTAATCCCTTGACCCTTAACCCTAAATGCTATCCCTAAAGCCTCAACCCTAACCCCTAATCCCTCAAGGTCCTAAACTCTAATCGCTTATCCCTAAACTCTAAATCCTATCCCTAAACGCTCAACCCTCAACCTTAAACATTAATCACTCAATCCTTATCCACCCCTCTCCTCCCCTATCTGGCTCACTCCCATCTCTACCCTCCTCTGCCCTCGACACTATACATACATAAATATAGGCATACGTAGATACATACATACATATAGGCATACCTAGATACATAGATATATACATACATACATACATACATACATATAGGCATACATATATACATACATACATACATACATACATGATTAATAGACTTGAACAGAAAAAAATTTAAGGGGAACATAACGCGAGCACGTTATAACACGCTCGCGTTATGTCAAACATGACAAACAACAAACTTGTGGAAAAAGAAAAGTGCAAAGCAAAACATAACGCGAGCGCATTATAACGTGCTCACATTATGTCTTGCTTTGGGGATTTACTTTAGATTTCCAACCCAAAGGCTTAGAGTTCCTTTTGAACAATCACAGACGTGTTTTTCCATATTCTTCAAGATTTCACATAATTTCGTTTGTGCTAACCCTCAAATTTGCACGTGTTTCAAGGTCAAACAAATTGAACACCTGGGTAATGTTAGGCTTTCTCTTAGCTATTTGACGATGTAATTTTTTTCACATTTTAACAATGTTAAGCCTTTCATCTTTAATTTCTTTTGTTTGTGTGTCCGTTTTTGGGCAAAAACCACTGTTTGGTCTTTTTTTCATTGTAAATTAACTATTCATTGAAATCTCAAAAAAATTACATATTTAGAAACTAGACTCCATTCTACAAATATTAAAAAAATAAAAAAATGATTTTCAATTAGTTTTCAAAATATATAGGGGTAGCATGGCCAAAATTTTATTTTTTAGGATGTGTCCACTTTGAAAATTAGTAAAAAATCAAATATTCATCAAAAAATTGTCAGAAAAATCAAGCATAAACTACATGCTATTAGCTAATTTCTCACTGAAGCAATTTTAAAAATACCAAAAAAAAGTTGACCTTTTGAGGGAGCCACAAAATATGCTATGTTATGTTTTTTTGACAGAAACAACACCAATTTTTGTGGCTCCCTCTTTTGAACCCCTTAATTTATGTCATTTTCAAAAAAAAATAGTAGTTTAGAAAGTAGTCTCGGAGCACTACGAACATTGTTTTGGTTGCATCTCCAAATTTTGAGTGTAACTATGCTCAATTTCTCATCCAAGGCCAATATTTCCTGATTTTAGAAAAAAAAAGTGGCCACTTAAGACCCCTTTTTGGCCCCCCATCTTCTTGCACTTACCCAGAATATAAATGATAAGATTAGTATGAAGGAACAAATATATATATATGTTTATACATAAGAATGGAAATTAAATGATAAATGATAGGTGTATATGTATGTAAATCATCATAGATTGAATGAATGGATATAGCCTAGGACATTAAGGCATTGATTAAAAAATGATAATATACTAGTGGATATTGTGAATATCCAAGATAATGATTTTAAATTGAAGGCATGTTGATGCCTAGAATAATAAGTATATCTCTACAAAGGGATTGATTATGAGATCACCTTTAATAAGTAATCAACATGACCATGGAGTATCGGGTTAGGATTAGCAGCCTTCCTCTTAATCCACCTACACACCTTATAAGTATGAGACTAGTGGTTAGAGGGAATCTAGTGTCTAGCACTCAAGCTGGCAAGTCATTGCCCCTCCGAGCTAAGAGTGAAGTATTGTCAGGTGTAGCATGAAGCTCTTAGATCTAGGGTAAGAATGAAGTATTACCAGGTGTAGCATGAAGTTCTTGACCCTATGGTTGTGAAGGACCTAGATAGTGTTAATGGCCTAACGGTAGGTGAACCTCGAGTTGGCTTTAAGCCCCTCCGAGCCAAGTGTGAAGTACCTCTGGATTTTGAGGCGAAACCTTGGGCCCATCATATTAGGTGAGTGGTATAATTAATGGGTAGGATTACGAACATCCTCCCCGAGGCATGTCCATGACTTATGTGTGATTAATGATATAAGATAGATCATGAACATGGATATATGACTAGAAAGGATATGAAATAGATAGAGTTTACTATTGTTAAGCACTTTATATGAACATGATGAAATGATTTGTATACTAATGTGCTCTTTTACAAGTTGAAATTGTTTGCAAGGTTACGAAAATTTTGGCTTGCTAGAAGGGGACATTACAAGTAGAACTAAGAGGGTTGCATGCAAATTCCCCACAAATGGTAAGACCTCATCAAATGCAAAAGATGCTTAACAAGGGGGCAGATCAGTTTGTGGCTTAATTGTTTTCATTAGAAGCATATCACTCAAAGGCTTCTACATGGTCGTATATGCAAGCAGTTGTAGATAAGCACTTAGTAGTTTTTGGAGAGATGTCAAAAGGATTGCTTCCTAAAATAGACCATGATCATGCCATTCAACATCAGACCCTATAGATATTCACATGTATAGAAAAGTGAGATCGAAAATGGTTTAGGAGATGCTAGAGGTAGGTTTTATTAGGCATAGTTAGAGTGCTTACTCCTTTTCAGTGGTAATGGTGTGCAAGAAAGACGACACTTGGTGGCTGTCCCTTGATTACAGAGAGCTCAATAAGTACACCATAAAAGATAAGTTTCCCATTTCTAGTAATTGATGATTTGTTAAATGAGCTTAAATGGTGCTATTTATTTTACCAAACTTGATCTTCATTTTGTTTTTCATTAAATTAGGATTAGAGATGAGGATGTACATAAGACAATTTTTTGAACGCATGAGGGCCACTATGAAGTTTTGGTAATGCTTTTTGGTCTCACAAATACACCATTTGCATTTCAAAGTATGATGAACTCTAGCTTCAGGCTACTTTTGTGGAAATTTGTTTTGGAATATTTATAGCAAAACTTGGGAGGACCACTTGCAACATGTAAATCAGGTTTTGGATATTCTTGAACATCAATTTTGTGCTAAGCCATCCAAGTATGTGTTTGAAGTCAAAGAAGTGGAGTACCTGGGTCATATTGTTTCACATGAGGAGTTAAGGTGGACCCTCACAAGATTGAGTCCATAATAGAATGGAAAATCAAGAACCTACGGGATTCCTTACGACTTACAAGTTATTATCGTCAATTTTTTTAAAAATGTGTTAGCATAGCATTACCTCTCACAACATTGTTGAAGAAGGATTCCTTCTAGTGGAATGAAGCAATTACCATGGCATTTGAGAAGCTAAAGGAAGCCATGTGCACAACTCTAGTTCTAGCTACCCCTAACTTTTCTAAAACATTCATTGTGGAATGTGATGCTTTGGGACATGGCATAAGAGCAGTACTCATGCAAGAAGGAAGACCCATAGCATTTGAGAGTCAAACTAAGGTAAAAATTTGTTGAAGCTAGTTTATGAGAAGGAAATGTTGGCTATCTTGCATGCAATCAAACAACGGAGACCTTATGTAATGAGAAGACACTTTAAGCTAAAGACAAATCATGATAGTCTCAAATACTTCTTGGAACAAAGGTTGTCATTTGAAGAATGGCAAAAATGGGTCACAAGGATGTTGGGTATGACTTTGAGATCATATATAAGAAAGGAAAGGAGAATGTTGTGGTTGATGCTCTATCTAGGAAGGATGAACCCATAGAGTCACTATTGTATGCCATTCCCATATTGTAGGCAGATTAGGTAAATGAGGCATGAGAAGAGTCAGAGAAGGACATGGATACTCAAACTTTGATTGAAAAACTTCAACAAGATTCAAGTGTGCCAGACACATTTGCATGGAAAGAAAATGCTTTATGGTACAAGGATAGGTTGTATCTATGTAAGAACTCGCCCCCCTAAGTTTAGGGTGTTGGTAGAAATGCATGCTTCTCTAGTAGGTGGACACTTAGGATTATTGAAGACCTATTATAGTATCAAGCAAAATTTCTTTTGGGATGGGCTCAAAGGGGATATTTAAAATTTTGTAGAAAAATGTATAGTATGCTAGCAAAATAAAGGGGAGACAATTAAGAGTCTGAGTCTTATACAACCCTTATCTATTCCACGTTAGAGGTGGGAGGAGGTATGCATGGATTTCATCATAGCTTTGCCTAGATTTGTAGGAAAAAATGTCCAGTTCTTATACAACCCTTATCTATTCCATGTTATAGGTGGGAGGAGGTATACATGGATTTCATGATAGATTTGCCTAGATCTGTGGATTGTCTCACCAAATATGCACATTTTTGTGCTTTGTCACACCCATCTATAGCAAGCATTGTAGTACTAGCCTTTATGAATACTATTTAGAAACTATATGGACTCCAAAAGTTATAGTAAGTGATCATAATCCTATATTTACAAGTAATTTTTGGATTGACTTATTTTCATGTTTGAGCGCTCAATTTGCTCATAGTTTGTCATATCATCCCAAATTAGATGGATAGATTGAGGTGGTCAACAAGTGCATGGAGGGTTATCTCCAATGTTTTGTTTTAGATAAACAAGAGAGATGGGTGCAATGGCTACCACTAGCAAAATGGTGGTATAACACTTATTTCCATACTTCCTCCAAAATGTCTCCAGTTTTGGCACTATATGGGTACCAACCACCATCAATCACCTTTTCATTGCTGGCACACTCAAAGCTTTGAATAATTGAAGAACATGTTTAGCATCAACAATAGGTACTTGCTAGTCTCATTGAGAACTTGGCAATGACACATAATAGAATGAAGCAACAAGCTAATCAACACTACAATTAAAAGACTTTTGAAGTGGGAGATTAGGTCTTTGTGCAATTATAGCCATATAAGCAAATTCCATTGAAACAACAACAAAAGGATAACAAGCTTGCACCCAAGTATTATGGCAGTTATAAGGTGTTGCAAAGGATTGGCAATGTAGCATATAAATTGGAGTTACCCATGTCAACAAAAATACATCTAGTCTTCCACGTTTCATGCTTGAAGAAGGTTATTGGATAAAGAATTGCAACATAGACTAAGGGCAATCACAGAGTATTTGATCAAATGGAAGAATTCTCTAGTTGAAGATGCTATGTGGGAAAATGAGGATTTTGTGCAAAAATATCCACAGTTGATCAGTGCTAAGGACAATGCTTCTTTGAAGAGGGGGGGGGATGCTACACCCTTATTCCTATAGTGTGCATAGGGTTACAAGTTGTCAGTTTGTAGCTACCTTAACTCTTAATTAAGTTATATGATCTTGATATAGTTTTATATAGGTAGTTAAGTCAACTTGGGTGGCATCCAAGGCATAAGTATGGTATATATATAGGAGCTAGTGGTTATGTTATGATCATCAAATTGCCAATTGTGTTCTTATTGGAGATTTTGAAGGTTTGCCCCCTCGAAGTGGCTTATTATTCTCAAATATTATGAAGTATTTGTAGCATATTTCCTATTATATTCTTCTATTATGCAAGTTATTTCATTAGAGGGTACCTAGTTCTTATGACTATATGATCACTTTGCAACAACACATCCTTAAAGAAGATAAGTCAACTAACCAAAATATCCATTTAATTTAATTAAACATATATACGCCTATTCTTTGTATTTGGAGAAGAATGGGATTCCCGACCTACCTATGGTCTACGATGCATTCAATCACCTAAAGTTTCTCTAAATTATTCTCATCATTGCATTGATTCTCTGTTTATAATATCTAGTAAGAATAATCTAAAATGTAAAGACTAATGTGCTCATGAACAAATTATATCCAAATATAGGACAATCAATGCTAGTCTCTTGATCAGGTTTATACCTAAATAGTGCAATTAAATGCTTGTTAAGGATTCCCAAAACAAAGTAGCTTCACATTTTCCATTCAGATTTTAAAGGAGATAAGGAAAGAAGACAGATCCCCAAAAGTCTCAGCAAGGAAGTGGAGTACATTGGGTTTTCCCTAACCTTTCCAAACTACTTCCATGGCATAACACTAACCCCATGATCCCATCTTTTTATCAAGGTCGAATCCTCCAGTTCCACACACATAATACCCTCATCCAAGCAAATAAAACAAGAATTTTCAGCAAAAGTTTCATATTCAGTCATAATTTATAAATAACTTAAAATAATGCAACTCATGTATTGTTCATATAGGCTAACTCTTTTATAGGTAAACTAATTGTATCCAGTCTTTACTGTTCTAACCTAGGGTATGAGGATAGGAGAATTAACTTATTAAATTGCAATATTGGTAAATTCTCAAGGATTATAAAGCCTCATGGAAATTAATCCCCACACAGTTTCAAATTCCTCATAACAATTCAAAGCCTAACATCCTCTCTATGTTGAAGTATATGAACAGCCATACATAGCACGTTCGAGTATAAAACTAATCCAAGGAAAAAAGTTATGATTAAACTTTATATTTCACTTCATTTTGTATATGAAGTAGCAAGTTGCAGCCAATATATTCTTCTAATTCCACAAAATAATACGAGGATATTAAGATCTAGAATTTTCAAAACAAGAATCCCTTGATAATTTAATAATTGGCATTTCTAGCTGAACCATTTCAAGCACAAAAAACTAGAGTGATGGCCTGACAATTTTGGCACACGATGATTATTATTGTGTTTCTGACAGGTATACTCATGTGAGGTAAAATAGATTTAGTTTGAGCTTCCTTTAACTTTCTGCCCTTTCCTATGGCTAGGCTTCCAAAAAGCATTCAAGCAAGGAAGGAAGGTAAATTTCCAGATTACAATTATTTACTTCTGTATGCTTTAAAATCTGAATAAGAGGAAGAAAATCTCCCTCATACCAGAGGACAATTAAATGGTGAAGAGCCAATTCTTATAGCTGGTCTAACTCCAAGCCCATGTAAAATTTCAGAAAACCTCCCTCACGGTGCCCCGAAAGAGTGGATCTTTTAACAGATTTTGATGCCTTAAAAGAGTGTTCTTTTGCAGATTTTTGGTGCATCTTGGCACCCAAAGGAGTAACCATTCTTAGCAATTTCTGTCCAAAAAGAAGAGACAAACCACAAAAATATGGCAGCCATTGAGAGGTATAAGGAAAAAACAATGGTGCCTCTGTTTGGTGGGTTTTTACCAGCATTATGGGTCCCCAAAGGTGATTAAAAACAGCAAATATGACATCCCAACAAGTGATGAAAAACAGCCATAGCATATTCCCTCTAAAAAAGAAGAAACAATCAAACAGTGGTGCCTCTATAAACCCCCAAATCCATGCATTCTTCTCCCCACTTTCAACCAAAAGTGATTGCATTCCAAGCATTAATTGAAACAAGGAGGATTCGCATAATATATGCATTTCATCTGTCTGAGAAAACTAGCACAATGATAGGCATGGTGGCCAGCTCTCTCCTCCTCCCAAAAGAACAAAAACAGAAAATACTCAAAGTAAAATTTCCACCTTCAAACATAGCGCTTAAGTGTGCTAACTAGGGTTTGAACTCTAAGATAACCCAAGGTCAAACACACAGTGTACCCAAAGAGAAATTTTTTTTTAAAGTTAAAATCATTGTTTTTATTTCTTTCACGTTTTCCCTTGTACAAGTTTACCCATGGCCTAAAATAATCAATTACTTTTTTTTTGGGTTAATTCTTCAAGTTAGGAGTGGCTTGCCTAAAATTAGGCCTAGCCATTACCTTGGTCTTGACTAAGTAACATTACCGACAACCACAATTGACCAAGAGAGCAACAATAATGTTTAAGCTCAGCAAGCAACAAACTTAACATGACTATCACATGATGTAACACCAGTCATAGCATTACCACATTAGGACTTATGAACTTATAACCATCACCAAAACCACTATCACATCCAACAATAACAATTAAGTATACACCTATACACAAGGACAAAGGGGAGGTCATGGCAAATGATCATCATCTTCCCCTTGGATCAAATGATGCCCACTTCATTCCATTAGCCTTTTGTCACATATGTTGGGACCCTAGTTTTACAGCATCAAACTTGTAAGAGATTCTATAAAATCTTATATGCGCCCCCCCTCCCCCCCCCCCTGGTGCTAAAGTGTCCCCCTAGTGCCTGCCTTGATTCACTCCCTTGCAAAGAACCAAGAAATCCTTAGAAATAGTTGAGTTCTGATCTTTGTTGCAAATTTGGGTCCTTGTTGCACATTTCGGAGTTGTGCAACGGACCTTGAAAAGTTTGAAATCCCGAAATACAATGTAAATGACTTAGTTTAAATATGTTTTTGGCAGGATGCAGACGGCCTGCATATCACCGAAATGCCGAAATAGAAGAGCATAGAGTCATGAATGGGTTTGTTGATGGGATGCAATCAACTTGCAAATCGCCGAAATGCCGATGCAAAAAGTCTTCGGAAAGGTGCAGATGTCTTGTAAAACGTCGAAATGCCAAAATTGTGACAAGGCAAAGGAGAAACCATGCGTTAATTGGTTTGTCGACAATGTGCAATTGGCCTGCACTTCGCCGAAATGTTGAAGAGTGATGAGAGGGAGTTATATTGTATTGTCGGCGAGTTGCATTGGGGTTGCAAGTTGCCAACAAGTTCTTCGACAAGGCGCAAAGGTGTTGCACATCCCCGAAACTCCGACAGGACCGAAAGGAAGCGAAGAAAAAAGACATGGAACGAAGAATTGAGCAAAAAGAAAAAGAAGATACAAGGTTTCGACAATGTGCAAAGGTGTTGCACATCCCCAAAATCCTAATAGGCAATGCACCATGAGCTAAAGAGAAAAGAAGTAAAGGTGGTTTTCGGCAAGGTGCAAGGGTGTTGCATTTCGCCAAAATCTCGATGGGCGAAACACCAAAAGGAAAAAAAGGATAAAGATGGAAAAGAAGATTTTCGCATAGGTGCAAGGCGACGACACATCCCTGAAAGTGCGACAAACAAAACAAGAAGGTAGTAATAGAGAAAACAAAGCAGGCCGAGGCATAGATAAATGAGAAAGATAAAGAATAGAAGACAAAGAAAAGATGAGGAGAGAGAAGTCGAAGAGGAAATGAAAGTAAAGTTGGATTTCGGCAAAATGCAAAGGTGTTGCAACTTGGTAAAATCCCGACACATAGGTTCTATGGCCTATGGAAACTTTGACGAGTGTTTCCAAGGGTTTGTGATGCGCTTCAAACGCGTTTTTTGCATGTTTATCCACCATAATGTGTAAAAATTGCCATGAATGCACAATATTGAAGAATTGTAGGTAGCTGGGTATTGAATACGGTTGGGTGAAGATGGTACATGGGTAGTTGGGTGGATTTCCCGCCCAAACTAAAGCAGGGGTTTGCAACACTATATATATCCTTGCAAAACGTGGTTAAAAGGGGGATTTTTGCAGTTTTCCAAGCGCCAGAAGTGCAATAAAACGTTCTAAGGTTTCAAGCAACGCTAGGTCTAGTTCTTCTGGGTGCAACAATAAAAAATGTATGAAGATTATGAAGGTGTAATTTGATATTAGTTGTGAACTTCTCTGTTGCTGTTTGTGTTTCTTCAGGAAGTCCCTAGGGTTCCTCTTGCCACATTTAGTGGTATGAATGTAATAGAAGATTTGATGAATATGACAAATTCTTAAAACACCACTTGCTTGGTAATGATCATTTTTGAATTATATGTGGATGAATGCAGTATAGTAAGGGATAACTAAGCATATTCATTGTCTGATATCATTGTTATGTAACTGAGTTTTCAGAAAGGCACTCATATGTTCCTTTATTGATGTTCACTTTTGTTAAACTGATGACCCTGTAACCCATTGGATAGGCACCGTTCTGGTAATGTATTAATCACTCACACTTCTCAAAATGATCAAAAATCATTCTGTTGTGGAATAGAAAGATAGAAGACTATGACCATTTTACAACAGGTTGGTTATGTTCCCAATATGATCAAGGTCCTGCATGTGTATGTGGCAGATATGGCATTGTCTTATACACGACCCACCCATGCAGAAGACAAGATAATTGAAGAATCTGGGACATATCTGGAATGTACCCAAACTGGGTATTGGTATTGGCCTACAAAGCAGTACTTGGATTCTGCTTCATTTTTTTGTTGCTTCCAGGTGCTTTTGCAGAGTCGACTAAAATATACCTGCACATGGTAGGCAGTTATTCTGGGAGTAAATGTTATCTATGCGACTTTTCTTATTTTCTGGAAGTGTAATGTAATTGTGTTCAACTGCTATTTTTTACAAGAAATTTGTACAAAAGGCTGAAAAAGCAAGCATATCAAATATGCATTCTTGAGGGCTTGCCTCAAAAGTCATTTTTGTTAAGGATTAAGATTGTTTAGAAAATGATAGAATGTTTCTAGAGCCTTCCATAAGCTAGAACATTCCTGGAACTGTTCTAGAAAAGAATATTCTAAGATATGTTCTAGAAAAGAACATTCTAGGTTTAAGAGTTTTCTAGAAAGTTAGAAGCTTCCAGGTTTCAAAAGTTTTATAGCTATATATATGTGATTGGAGAGAGCTGTTGGACAGAACCTTTGGATGGTTGATGGATATAGCATCTGGATAGCTGTTAGATACAGCATCTGGATTGTTGCTAGATACATGGCATTTGTGATGTAATGAATGTTAGATGAATATATATTTCTGGGTTATTCAACTATGTTTTGCCCTACCTCTTTTCTGTTTGTTGTTGTTATGTTTTGCCCTGTCTTTTAGTGTTTATTGGTCCTATTCTTACATGGTATCAGAGCGAGGTTATGGGTTAGAATCCCCTTGGGTAACGCTGAGGGGATTGTTGGAAAAAAAAAGATTTAGTTAGAGGATCAGCCCAAGTTCAACTAGAGTGTTTTCCTGATTCAGCTAGAGGTTCAGCTGGAATGTTTTCCAGGTTCAGCTAGAGGTTTAGCTAGAGGTTTAGCTAGATTCAGCTAGAGGTTCAGCAAGAAATATTGCTGGAATGACTTGTTTGCAGGGCAGATGTGTTGCTAGAGTGATTTGTTTGCAGGGCATATATATTGCTAGAGTGATTTGTTTACATGGCTGGTATATTGCTAGAGTGACTTTTGTTCGCCTGGCTATTATATTGCTGAAAATGCAAGTTGGAACAAGCTAGAGGTATTATTGGTTGTGATGATGAAGATGACTTTTCAGCTAGACAGAAGATAACGATTGTTGAAGGCTCAAAGATTCAATATCATATGAGCAAGTTAGAGGGAAGAAAGAATAGAAGCAAGCCATGAAAAAAAATATGATAGAAGAATGCTTGGTATGTTAGAGGTGAACATTAAGGGGGGATAGTAGTATAATATTCCCCTCTCGTTTGTATTTCCCCTCTCTATTGTATTCTCTTTGTATTATTCTAACCAATCTTAAGGGGGGATGTTAAGGATTAAGATTGTTTAGAAAATGATAGAATGTTTCTAGAGCCTTCCATAAGCTAGAACATTCCTGGAGCTGTTCTAGAAAAGAATATTCTAAGATATGTTCTAGAAAAGAACATTCTAGGTTTAAGAGTTTTCTAGAAAGCTAGAAGCTTCCAGGTTTCAAAAGTTTTATAGCTATATATATGTGATTGGAGAGAGCTGTTGGACAGAACCTTTGGATGGTTGATGGATATAGCATCTGGATAGCTATTAGATACAGCATCTAGATTGCTGCTAGATACATGGTATTTGTGATGTAATGAATGTTAGATGAATATATATTTCTGGGTTATTCAACTATGTTTTGCTCTGCCTCTTTTCTGTTTGTTGTTGTTATGTTTTGCCTTGTCTTTTGGTGTTTATTGGGCCTGTTCTTACACTTTTGACTGGCCATCTGAATGAATTTGGGTGATACATCAAAAACTAAAAGTCATTATCACCTACATAGTAAACCATTTGGCTTTTTACCATAGGAGGAACTTTTCCTAGGCTTTTTATTTTCTTTTATCTTCGATATGATGCTGGCCATATTAGTATTATCCAGTCTTCATAGGTCTTTTTCTAGATTGTCTTCCTGGTTGATATTTCTCCTGATAGATACAGATTGATATTCTTTAGAGAGTATGCAAAGCAGGATCTCCTTGACTATGAGGCATGTTGTTTTGTTCCAAACAATTTATGATCTCTTGAGAAGGAGTATTTCTAGATGTCTGTTCTTTTATATCTCTAACCCATTTTACATCTTCATGAGGCTGATCTTCAGATTTTACTGTCTCTAGCTTCTCCTCAGAAGGTTGTTCTTCAGAACACTGTTTTTCTAGCTGTTCATCATCCTTCTTGTTCAGGGAGAGGCTTCCCATCCTTCCAGTTATTCTCCTGCCAAGATTTTAATTATTTATGTTGGCTTTTGTGTTAGATTCTTTCAGCAATGGACTCCTGAACAAAATTATATAGGGTTTTGCTTTAGGGCATCTAACTGCTATGAAAACTGCTTTGTACAAGAGATTATTTACTCAACTTGTTTATTACAACTCCATTTCACGGTAAGATCTTTTTTAAGATTTATTGTAGCAAATTTTAGCACATAAAATGATCCCTCCACTGGGATTGCTTAAAGTAAGATAATCCAAGGTGATTTCCAATATGATTTAAGTCACTGCAAAAATAAATGTGAAGGTTTGGAAGTCTAACCCACATAGGAACATGGAAATCTTCATATACAAGATCAAATATAAGATGACAAAGCTTCATGCAAAGACATTCTTTCCACTGATGGTTTACTTATTATGCATCTTAATATTTTGTTGATTGCTTAAGAATTTACTAAAATTGAAATATAAAATTGATCAATTGCTTTATGATTCTTAGGCCAGGATGCTTATTATTATTTTTGTTTATTCCAGGGAGACTCCTGTGTAGCTAATCATACATATCATAGGCATCCTGTTACATCTATTGAATGGAGTCATCGTGAAGCTTCCACTCTTGCGGCATCATTAGCTGACAATCAGTTGACGTATGCTATTTTAGAGCAATTTTACTTATCATTCATGCAATTGTAGAAGTTCATAATACCATTAATATTATTCTTTGTTTCGAATTTATGTAATTATGATGTCAGGGAAGTGATGTTCAGTATCCTTTTATTTCTTTAAGAAACTGTTTGTTTGAGAAGACTATTAATATGATTTATTTTCACCAGGATATGGGACCTTTCATTAGAGCGTGACAAGGAAGAAGAAGCACAGTTTCGAGCAGAAACAAAAGAAAATGTGGATGCTCCTGAAAATATACCTCCACAACTACTTTTTATTCATCAGGTGAGATATGTTAATGTCGACTTATGCGATATGCTTCTTGTAACCAGGCATAGAAGATTACCTTTTGTTTTTCAGTTGTATAAATTTCTGCTTTTGCTGAATACAGGGTCAAAAGGATATCAAAGAGGTGCATTGGCATGCTCAAATCCCAGGACTCCTTATTTCCACTGCCGCTGATGGGTTCAACGTTTTAAAGCCTTCAAACATACTAAAAGATCTTGCAGAATAATGAGATAGAATTCTTACTAAGTCTGCAGATATCTGTGAGCAACTTTCTACCAAGTCGTGCATTTTCATTGGGCTTGACAAACAATATGATTTCTTTCTATTAAATTTAGTTAAATTTCTTTAGATTTCATAAGTTTATTTAGCAACACCTTAATTATGCCGAGAGACATTCTTCAGTCATATCGGGGTGGAGATGAGAGCACTCATTTTTTCTGTCTAAATATATAGTAAAAAATAAAAAATAAAAATAAAAACAAAAAAAGAAATTAGAAAAACATAAAAATAAAAAAATAAAAAACGAAAAACGAAAAAAAAAATTGCAAAAAAAAGTGGAGAAAATTAAAAAAATTATGAAACCAAAGGAAAAAATTTTAAAGTGGAAAAAATAAAAACAATTTAGAAAAGCTAAGAAAACAAAAAAGCATGGACAAATCTTGAGAATTAGATGTATTTTTTAAAATATAAATATACTAGTTTTGTTAGGCTAGGCTTAAATCAC
Source organism: Cunninghamia lanceolata (assembly GCA_027924645.1). Classification (NCBI taxonomy): domain Eukaryota; kingdom Viridiplantae; phylum Streptophyta; class Pinopsida; order Cupressales; family Cupressaceae; genus Cunninghamia; species Cunninghamia lanceolata. Next base: position 490,792 of record BSBN01001491.1, read on the forward strand.
ATACTCTAAGCTTTGATCGCTTAGGTGGTAGGTGTGGGCCCGTTCGTTTCGCCAACATCTGTCCCCGCTCAAGCAACAGTCACCGTTAACGTTCAAATTGAAACTTTGTTTCCCGCGCAGAAGTTTGGGGGATGTTCGTAAGTATTTGATTGCATAAAACAACAGATAGCGTCTCAAAGGAAATGGTTGCTACAGTGAATAGAAGACATAGGTTTCCTCACAAGGCAATCACACCGTTTCACCATATGCAATGAACAGGTTTCCAACCCGATCAATTTTCATTTGCCAGCGTACTCCCGGCCTTTGCTAATTTGGGAGCTTTGGAACAGGGTATGGACATCCTTCAAAGCATAATGGAAAGGGGATTATTGTCAGATATTATAGTTAGAAATGCTCTCGTAGGCATGTATGCAAAATGTGGAAATATAGACAAGGCGTGCGTGAACTATTTGATTAGATGCCTCAAAGAAATGTGGTCTCATGGAATGCTATGATTGTAGGATATGCACAAAATGCGTTTGTTGAAAAGGCTTAGAAACTTTCAACCAAATGCAATTGGCAGGTGTAAAACCAGACTCTGCAACCTTTGCCAACATCATGTATGTGCCAAAATGGGAGCTTTGGAACAGGGTATGGACATCCATCACAGGATGAAGGATACAAGAATTTTCTCAAATGTTGTAGTTGCAACTGCCCTGGTAGATATGTATGCAAAATGTGGAAGCATAGACAAGGTTGTAGTTGCAACTGCCCTAGTAGACATGTATGTAAAATGTGGAAGCATAGACAAGGCACGTGAACTGTTTGACAAAATGCCATGATTGCAGGATATGCAAAATGTGGAAGCATAGACAAGGTACATGAATTGTTTGATAGAATGCCTCAAAGAAATGTGTTCTCTAGGAATGCCCTAATTGTAGGATATTAATAAAATGGATTTGTTGAAAAGGCTCTAGAAATTTTCAACCAAATGGAATGGGCAAGTGTAAAGCCAGACTCTACAACCTTTGCCAACATCCTCTCAGCCTGTGCCAAATGGGAGCTTTGGAACAGGCTATGGACATCCATCAAAGCATAAAGGATAGAGGAATTTTGTCAATGGTAGTTGCAACTGCTCTGGTAGACATGTATGCAAAACGTTGCTACATATTCATAAAACCTACATATTCAACGTCTAGAGTAATTTTGATATTGTAATTGTAGCTACAATTCACCATATAAACTAGTGAAGAATATCTGAGATTAAGGGAATTGAGGAAGGTTTAGATGAGGTATATGGTTAGGTTGCAACTAGTGAAATAATATTTTGTGGATGTGCATTATGCGTGTGTGACTTGTGATGTTATTAAATTGTGATGATCTATGTCTAGGCTAGAGTTCTCAATGTGGTTGTTGTATGAATATGTCATTTGATGTTTGTGAATTCATGAGTCTCATTGTCTCATGTCTAGGTTGGGATCTTCGTGTATGAGTTTGATCTATTGTAGCACAGTATGCATGTGATCTAGTGACAAGGAAGACTTTGTGGACTAAATTGTTGAACATCCTTCAGGCCCCAATGGAGTCATATAGTTGCCATTTTACAAAGAGAATAGCGCCATGGTCATTCATGCATAAAGTAACACAGTGGTTATTTTGGTGAATCAAAAATCCAAATGATGGTCATCCTAGTAGAGAACGGATATTTTCTCAGTTACAAGTTGAATAGTGTGTCTCGCCATAGTGAGGTGTTGCCTCGATTATCAAGGTGTTCTTAGGATGATTGCTAACTCAGTTTAAAGTTGGATATTATTGCCTTGGTATAGCAAGGTGTTACATTGTGATCAAGGTATTTTTCTTGTTGGCATGTGCTAGGGCCCATTGGAGTGGTTGTAGGAACCTAAATTGTGTTGAATGTAATTGTGGCTTGGATGTTTAGACTTATGTGTGTCTATATGTATGCATGTTTGTGCATGTGTCAATTGGTCAATCTAGTGATATTGAGTTCTAGATTGGCCGAGTGGTGGATGTCATAATTTTCTTAGATTGGCTAAGAGGTGTATTCCAAGGTTTTCTTGGATTGGTTCTAGAAATTAGATACAAAATTTCTTAGATGGTAGAATCCTTGCACCAATCAAATGGGTTGAAGACCTCTGAATGGCCACACACCTCACCAACACCCCTATGAAGTTGAATACCTCATAGTAATGGTGGATAGGAGGAGAGGTAGGCATGATACTTGGATTGGCCTCCAAGCAAAGTCCTTTGTAATCTAATAATAAATTGGTAATACATGTTCCTACATTATATGAATTGATGAATAACTTTGGTTGCAATAAATATGAATGAATATTATCTCTAAATTCATGAATCTAACTACAATTATATTTGATTGTTGTAATAACTTTGTGTTATTTGTTTACCCAATATGTCTATAGGAGAAAGGGGTAGATATTGCTTAAGGACACCATCAAAGATGCATAGTAGGAAGCATTAAGGATTGTTGAGTGGCAATTGACAATCATCAAATTCTTGGTTAAGGATCAAGAGACTTGTTACTAATTTGTCTTAAGGCATTAAGTTGTAAAGTCTAGAGAAATGTATAGGATATGTTAATAGTTAAAGATTGTAATACTTTGTGTAAATTTTAACCCATCACCTCAAAGATAGTGTTAGTTTTTGAATACTATGATTCTAGTGTGTGATATAGATTACTTAAAGACTTGTATGAGCTTCCTAGAAGGCTTAATGAGTACATGTTCATTTTTATTAGGATATTATAGTGTTTTGTTGTCATTTGGTAAAGCTAATTATGAACCCTCTAAGGCTTGATGCATTCCTATTGAAGTATTACTTTATATTATTATTTGGGTTAATCTATAAAATGTGTGATATGATTCTATAATGTTCTAGTGAATGAACCTAACTATCTATGTGTAATTGACCTAGAGTGAATGATCTAGACAAATAAAGCCATGGAGGGTTAGAGGCTAAAATACAGAGGTTATGTAATTGGGATTCCTAAATTTGGAAAATAATTCTCTTATGTCATAAATTGAGCATATTCCCTATCTATACATCAAGCCTTGTGGATGGTCAAAATTTATTAAAAGCTAACTATGCAAACCTTGTGGATAAATCATCAAAGGAAGTATTAGCAAAACTCTTTGAAGTAAATTCTAATAGCCTAGACTAAAACCAATATCCTATGGCTCTTTGCAAGATTCAATGATCTAAAGTCTAAATAATTTAAGTATGGGAGGTTGATGCTTGAATTAATTATAATAAATCTTAGATTCCCTTCATGAGAATTGCTCTATCAAGGCCATGCTTCGAGACTAGCTTCTTTTGTAATATTGAAGCCTATTTTTGTTTCCAAGTCTTAATAACTTCTAACCATCAATTTCTCAAGAAAATTATTGATTATGAATGTCTTAGAGTAAATCTCTAATGGACACATGCCCCCAAGAGGAAAGAAGCCTTGGAAGGAGTCCTAAGTCAAGACAAACCCCTATTCATTGCTCTATCAAGTGAAATCTAAGTCATTGATTGACCAGAGTTAATTATGTAGTGATGCCTATCCTCTAAATGGGGATCTAAATGTTGCCCCTATAAAAAACTAGAATTGAAATTATGCTAAGTTAAAACTTACAAGGAGCCTCACATCCACCAGGAGTTCAAGAATAAAGAAGTGTCAAATCCAAATCTGAGATCTTGAGTAAAATCAAATTTATAAATACCCACATCTGTAGGAAATTTTAAATATAATCATATATCAAGATTGAAATTGAGAGCTCTAATAAGTTAAATTTTTCAACGATACTTATGTCCATGGTATGATGTTGTTCCTAATGTCATAATACTTTTGGAACTGAGAACCTAAGCATGTTAGAATTTATAAAGTACCCACATTTGTGGCAAGTACTAGTGGATTTTCTAGCTATGATACCCCAATTAAATCTATATCCACTAATTTGCTAGAGTGAATCTTCACATACACTTGTTCATAGATAGATGGGTTTGGAAGCTAATTGTTAATTTAAGTTCAAACTTGAGTGCACAAATTAGTCAAAGGTAGTAGGTGACTTAGGTCTATGGAACTCTAGAGATAAATCCTTTAAGTTCCAAAACCAAGCTCCCAAATAAATTAGGATTGATAATATGTTTGTGCCTAAGATGTTGAGAGTCAAGAAACCTAACAATTGAGTGCATGCCATTTGTTTGTATCAAAGTTAACCCTTTGGAATCCTTTAGAATTAGCCTTAGGATTTGAGAACCGACTTACAATTATGTAATGTTTAATAGGACTCTCACATCCACTAAGCCCACAAATCTAAGACCATTAAATTTTTTTGACCTAGATACTTGATTAAACTAGGTTGTAGAAAATGCTTTCACATCCATAAGCATAATTAAAGTATGTCAAATATGCTTGGAATTTAATGAATGTAAGAATGTACCAATTGGAGTTGGCCACGTGTTCCCATGCTAAGTTTGTTAAAATTTGATGTTTTAATCTAAACTAAATCTTGTCTTAAGGTCTGTCTCTCAATTGTCACCCTGCCTTAAGATAAAATAAGGACTTTTTTGAACCTAGACAACCTAAGCTAAATGTTATTATCAAACCCAAGAAGCCAAGTATGCTGATCCAAGAGAATTTTTGGATGACTTTTTATAAGGATTCATTGATTTTCTAAGACTACATTATTTTATATAATGTGGGCAAAATCTTAAGAAGAACTCAATTAAAAAATAAGTCTAATTTTTCCCAAGTCCATTGGGTTGTCACATATGGTATCAAAGCATGGTTTAAAACCAAGGGCCTAATGCGTCATTAAGGATAGAATTTTAGTTATAATTTCAACATTGATTAGGGATTGATCATGCAACTACTCTATTGATGCTAGTAAGAAAACTAAAGTTCAAAAGTTAGTCTTTTGTAGTGTATCAATAGGAAATGATTGTTAATAATTGTGGCTTCATAGATTTAAGTTCAACCATGAGGAAGAAGAAGAGAGAAGATGACAAAAGAAGGATAAGAGTAATTCATAGTTGAACTAAGCTTTGAGATGGAGGAAAAATAGAAAGGGTGTTGGGAGTAAAGATAACCCAACAAAATGTAAAATGAAATACTAAAATCAATTGCAAAAGAAATACTCCTCATTCGGCATGAAATAAGAGACCAAATTTTGCCAAGGAAACTAACAAATTTTATAGTTGGATAGGATTGGGATGAGAAAAAAAGAAACCTAAAAGTGTGAATGGGACTTATTAAATTCTAAGGAAGAATCCACCTAAATAAATAATCAAGAACAAATCCATCGTTGGGGGTTTTGAATAAATCAAGTCAAATAGATCTATGGCAGTACTAAGTGATAGGAGGAAGAATTTAGCACCTTTTATTTATTGAGGATGTCACTTCACCAAATGCAAACTATGGGGATTATTTTATAATTATTTTTGTTTTAATGACAATAGAATTGCTTCAATTCAAATGTTTCCTACTATTATAATGCATACACAAAAATAGTTATTTATAATTTTTAGATGTACCTTGGGACCTCAAGTATGATACTATTAATGATATTTACAAAGTGATTTAGCTTTTATAAGAATAGAAGGTAGTTCATAAAAAATTCTCTTCTTCTATTGTAAACTTAAAAAACACTCGTTGTAAAGACTTATAATAACTTAGAAATATATGTTCTCTTATAACCATAAAGTTATCAAATGCATTTGTATGAGATGAAGGATTGAAGTTCATCATTCTAGATTCTTTCCAAAAAACTATTTTTCTTTCCTTCATTGTATACAAACATGTATGCTTATGATAATATTCCATTTTTAAATCAACTAAACAAAAATTATTAGCCACAACTCATAAGTCTTTGGGCATTATGAAATGAATCTCCCACTATAAAATTTTGACATGAATCAAGTACAAGAATTCCTCTTGTTCTAAGTCCTATTGTCACTCCAAACACTTATGAAGAGCCCTATTTAGCTCTATCCTAACTATTGGGAAATTAGGTGTCTCAACCTTGTAAATTTCTTAAGTTTATTTATTTATTATTTAACACTTTCCCATAATTATTTGGACATGTTATAATGTATTTTTATTATGTTGACACTTGTGTCATATGTCAGTGCCTTGTAAAATGAGTTGTAAGTTGTCATAAATGCTCATTTATTGTCAAAATAAGGACAACCTATTCCTAGAGATGCGATGACAACTGTAAGAGCTAAACATAGGGGGGAGTTATTAGGAATCTTGACCAGATGTAAGATATGTAAGAGGCATCTATAAGAGCCTAATTTTAGACCAGTTATTATTAGCAAACCTAGGCACCCATCTTGGGAAGATAAATTTAGGAAGTTATGACATATAAAAGGATATACTAAAAATAGCTAGGTGTGGGAATCTTGTTTCTAGGTTTTGGGCCAAAGCCATAGTCACTACTTGCTACTTGTTAAATAACTCTCCTACATCAGCACTTGTGGATAAGACACCAATGGAGGTGTGGTTAGGATATAAGACTTCACTAAGACATCTAAGAGTTTTTGGTTGTGAGGCATATGCACATGTGCCAAGGGAGAGGTGAATTAAGTTGGAGAACAAAGCTATAAAATGTATCTTCATTAGTTATAGTTATGGTGTGAAAGGATACAAGATTTGGGATCCTTTTGCAAAGAAGTTAATTTATAGTAGAAGTGTTATTTTTAGAGAAACTAAGCCTTCTTCCATTGTTATAAAGAGAGAGAAAATTGAATTGAAGAAAGATGTGATTTAGCTTCCTTGTATGCCTAAGAAAGTTGAATCAAGGCCCCCAATTAGATAAGAAGTTGAGGAGAGCTCATCAAGCTCAGAATCTTCAAAAGAAGAGAAGCCTCCACCTTAGCTTGTTCAAAGGTCTACAAGATGTAGGAAACTACCAAAAAGGTATGGGTATTCTCTTGATGATTGGAGATATATATTTTCTTTAAATACTAACATTGATGAATCAAGATTAAGGATTGTGTTTCTCTAAAAGTTCCCTCATCCTTTTGAGTTCCTCTTGTACTAAATCTTATTGTCACTCCAAACACTTATGAAGTACCCTATTTATCTCAAGTGCCTAACCACCTTGAAACGCTCATCTCATTAGTATTAATTTATAAATATCATCATGCATAATTTTTTAATACTATGAATGTGCAATTAAAATCGTGATTTTTTAAACATATACAAATATTATTCTCTTCTCTCTAACATCAATATATAAGCCTCAGTATGTGAGTTTTTCAAGTGCCATGCATAACCACTAATTACAACATAAACACACTTGTGATTTTTATACTTCTTCATTATAAATTATACTGGTTTATTTGTAATTAAAACCAAACAGATTGAAATCAAATTAAATTAAAAAATATCTACAAATTCACAAATTTATTAACTATTTCACCAAGAAAAGGGATGTGAAACAAAATTAGAAATATCTAACCATAAATGACACAAAATCTACATACATTTATATAAAATTACATATTGAATATAGAACTTGCAATTAAATAGTTAACCTAATATAGGAAAAATATAATACAATTAATCTAAACAAAAAAATATGCAAAATGGCAAGGGTAATTGGGAGTCCTCTCTCATTTCTATTGGTCAAGCATCTTTTCATTTACTTGAAGTGTTCCTCACCTTTTATTTTCTCTTTCTCTGCCTCCTCCAGCTTTTCATTTCATACATATGTAGGTTTTGTGAAACAATTCAATTAAACATTCATGTTATCATAAAATAAGTCTTTGTGATAAATGCCCCAAAAATGAATATAAGTAGTGATTTCCATTGCACTCTATGCATCTAATTTTATGAAGCCAACAGCATATTCTAGATTGCAAAAAATCAAAACAAAAACAAAACCAAAAAACTTTCTTGAAACTAAAAATAAAACCATGTTCCTTCATTATTAGTGTAGGTTTGACATGGTGCACATTATTATAGTGTGATCCTATTTTTAGATCACTTCATTTAGCATCACCAATAATATCCACAAGAACATTCTCCCTATTTAAAATGATGGAAACAATTTGCATCCCTCATGACAATTTCTCTTGTAACAATCTTGGAGATAAATTTTATTGCAGTGTGGCAATCAACACATACTTGAAGGTTCTTCACAACTCTAATAGTTGTTCTAAGGGCCGTGTCTAACAAACAAAAAATAATTGCCAAGTTTTCACTATGGTGGCAGAGAAACAATTATTTTTCCTCCTTTTCCACATCACTAAGTAAATATCTTGAATATAGAAAATACCCTGCTACATTCATCTCCTAAGACAATTTCTCCAACTTTGCATAGATCTCTTGTCTGTGGATGCGATTTGTCTCCTACACAAAAAGCACATACCATTTTATGGCCTTCAATCCAACTACATCTAGGGATCTTTTTAATTCCTTTATCTTTCATCAATGTCCTTACCATTTGAACCTCACACCACTTTCCCACTTCTGCATATATGTTTGAGAGAAGAACGTAAGTCATAACATTTTTAGGATCCAAATCAAAAAGTAGCATTGTTATAAATACTCCTAAGCCTATATTCATATGTGATTTGCATGCAATGCCAAGAAAACATGTCCACACAACAACTACAAGTTTAACTAGCATCTTAATGATAAAATTTAGGGTGCCCTCAAGATAGCCAACATGGGCTGCAAGAAGGTCAACCATGAACACATAATGATCAATTGTAGGTGTAATGCAATAATAGTTACTCATGTGATTGAAGTAACAACCCTCATCCACTAAGCCTACATGACTACATGCACATAGAACACAAACAAAGCTTATAATATTAGGATATGTTCCAAAGTGCTTCCTTAATTTTAAGACTTTGAGAGCATCCTTGCAAAATCCATTTTGTGTATATCCTACAATTATCTCATTTCATGATACCACATTTCTTTGAGGCATTTTTTCAAACAACTTGTATGCTTTATCTATGCTTCCACGTTTTCCATACATGGCTACCAAAGCATTTCCAAGTTCTATAATATCTTACAATGATCCCCCCTTCATTATGCTTTGATGGATGTCTATATCCTCTTCCAAAGCTCCCATCTTAGCATAGGTAGGGAGGATGTTGGCTTTACAACTACCAATTTCATTTGCTTTAAAGTTTCTAAAGCCTTGTCAACAAATCCATTTTGTGCATATCCTGCAATCATGGCATTCTATGAGACCACATTTCTTTGAGGCATTTTGTTAGATAGTTCACGTGCCTCTATGCTTCCACATTTTGCATACATATCTACCAAAGCAGTTGCAACTACATTTGACAAAATTCCTCCATCCTTTATACTTTGATGGGTGTTCATATACTATTTGAAAACTCTCATATGACATTAGAGAGTTACTTGCCAAATTTAGGAATCCCAATTACATAACCTCTATACTTTAGCCTCTAACCCTCCATCGCTTTATTTGTCTAGCTCATTCACTCTAGGTCAATTACACATAGGTAGTTAGGTTCATTCACTAGAACATTATAGAATCATGTCACACGTTTTACAGATTAACCCAAATAATAATATAAAGTAATACTTTAATAGGAAGGAATCAAGCCTTAAAGGGTTCATAATTAGCCTTACCAAATGACAAAAAAATACAATAATATCCTAATAAAAATGAACATGTACTTGTTAAGCCTTCTAGGAAGCTCATACAAGCCTTTAAGTAATTTATATCACACGAGAATCATAGTATTCAAAAACTAACTCTATCTTTGAGGTGATGGGTCAAATTTTACACAAGTAGTTTACACAAAGTATTATAATCTTTAACTATTAACATATCCTATACATTTCCCTAGACTTTACAACTTAATGCCTTAAGACAAATTAGTAACAAATCTCTTGATCCTTAACCAAGAATTTGATGATTGTCAACTATCACTCAATAATCCTTAATGCTTCCTACTATGCATCTTTGATGGCGTCATTAAGAAATCTTAATCCCTTTCTCCTATAAACATATTGGGTAAACAAAGATCACAAAGTTCATTACAACAGTCAAATATTATTGTAGTTAGATTCATGAATTTAGAGATAATATTCATTCATCTTTATTGCAACCAAATTTATTCATCAATTCATATAATGTAGGAACATGTGTTACTAATTTATTATTAGAGTGCAGAGGACTTTACTTGGAGGCCAATTCAAGTATCATGCCTACTTTTCCTCCTATCCACCATTACTATGAGGTACTCAACTTCATAGGGGTGTTGGTAAGGTGTGTGGCCATTCAAAGGTCTTCAACCCATTTGATTGGTGCAAGAATTCTACCATCTAAGTGATTTTGTAGCTAATTTCTAGAACCAATCCAAGAAAACTTGGAATCCACCACTTAGCCAATCTAGGAAAATTTTGGCATCCACCACTCGACCAATCTAGAACTCAATATCACTAGATTGACCAATTGACACATGCACAAGCATTCATACATATAGACACGCATAAGTCTCTAAACATCTGAGCCACAATTACATTCAACACAATTTGGGGGCCTAGAACCACTCCAATGGGCCCTAGCATATGCCAACAAGAAAATACCTTGATCACAATGTAACACCTTGCTATACCAAAGAAACATTATCTAACTTTAAACTAAGATAGAAATCATCCTAAGAACACCTTGATAATCAAGGCAGCACCTCACTATGGCAAGACACACTATTCAACTTGTAACTGAGATAGAAAATATCCCTTCTCTACTAGGATGACCATCATTGGATTTTTTATTCACCAAAATAACCACTGTGTTACTTTATGAATGAATGACCATAGCGCTATTCTCTTTGTAAAATGGCAACTATATGACTCCATTGGGGCCTGAAGGATGATCAACGATTCAGTCCACAAAGTCTTCCTTGTCACTAGATCACATGCATATTGTACTACAATAGATCAAACTCATACACGAAGATCCCAACCTAGACATGAGACAATGAGACTCATGAATTCACAAACATCAAATGACATATTCATACAACAACCACATTGTGAACTCTAGCCTAGACATAGATCGTCACAATTTAATAACATCACAAGTCACACACGCATAATGCACATCCACAAAATATTATTTCACTAATTTCAACCTAACCATATACCTCATCTAAACCTTCCTCCATTCCCTTAATCTCAGATATTCTTCACTAGTTTATATGGTGATTTGTAGCTACAATTACAATATCAAAATTACTCTAGAAGTTGAATATGTAGGTTTTATGAATATGTAGCAACATTTTGCATACATATCTACCAGAGAAGTTGCAACTACCTTTGATAAAATTCCTCTATCTTTTATGCTTTGATGGATGTCCATACCCTGTTCCAAAGCTCCCATTTAGCATAGGCTAAGAGGATGTTGGCAAAGGTTGTAGAGTCTGGCTTTACTCCTGCCCATTCCATTTGGTTGAAAGTTTCTAGAGCCTTTTCAACAAATCCATTTTGTTAATATCCTACAATCAAGGCATTCCAAAAGAACACATTTCTTTGAGGCATTCTGTCAAACAGTTCATGTGCCTTGTCTATGCTTCCACATTTTGCATATCCTGCAATCATGGCATTATGTCAAACAGTTCACGTGCCTTGTCTATGCTTCCATATTTTGCATACATGTCTACTAGGGCAGTTGCAACTACAACATCTGAGAAAATTCTTGTATCCTTCATCTTGTGATGGATGTCCATACCCTATTCCAAAGCTCCCATTTTGGCATAGGCAGGATGTTGGCAAAGGTTGCGGAGTCTAGTTTTACACCTGCCAATTGCATTTGGTTGAAAGTTTCTAAGCCTTTTCAACAAACACATTTTATGCATATCCTACAATCATAGCATTCCATGAGACCACATTTCTTTGAGGCACCTGATCAAATAGTTCACTCACACCTTGTCTATATTGCCACATTTTGCATACATGCCTACGAGAGCATTTCCAACTGTAATATCTGACAATAATCCCCTTTCCATTATGCTTTGAAGGATGTCCATACCCTGTTCCAAAGCTGCCATTTTGGCAAAGGATAGGAGTACGTTGGCAAATGAAAACTAATTGGGTTGGAAAGCTGTTTGTTGCATATGGTGAAACGGTGTGATTGCCTCATGAGGAAACCATGTCTTATGTTTGCTACAGCAACCATTTCCCTTGAGACGCTATCTGTTGTTTTATGCAATCAAATACTTATGAACGTTCACCAAACTTATGCATGGGAAACAGAGTTTCAATTTGAACATTAATGGCAACTGTTGCTTGAGCGGGGACGGACATTGGCGAAACGAATGGGCTCACACCTGCCACCTAAGCGGTCAAAGCTTAGAGTGTGTGATTTAAGCCCAACTATCATTGATGTCAAAGAACACTCCAATACCAATGTTATTTATTCTATGCCAGATAAATGTTTAAATTAAAGATTTAAACATATTCCCCAAAGCAAAAAGAAATTAGATTTATTGCTAAGTATGAAAAAGAAATAAAGCAATAAAAAAGGGAAAGCAAAAAGAAATCAGATTTATTGCTAAATATAAAAAACAAAGAAAACAATTATAAAAAAAAGGGAAAGCAAAAAAGAAATCAGATTTATTGTTAAAAATAAAAAAGATAGCAAGTGAAAAAGGATAGCAAGTAAAGCAAAAAGAAACCAAAGATAGAAAGCAAAAATATAGCATGCTTTATATCTTATTTTAAAACTTTATATCTATTTTTAAAATCCCTTATTTTAGAAGCTTTACAATTGTTTTAAAGGAGCCACATAAAATAAGATAAAGTCTTATTTAAGAATGATTAATGCCATAAGTTTAAGATAGAAAAAGACAACGATCAATGTGGTAATTGCAGAGACTTCATATTAAAGAGTTTTTCCAAGATATATTTCTTTGTAATAAGGAAGAGAAGGAGCAACACTATGAAGTGAAAATCTGATTTATTTTAAGAAGATATATGTGTGATAAAGTATGAGGAATTGAAAGATAAAAAGAGGCAGATTTGTAAGAGAGTTGATGGCAGATTTATAAAAGAGTTAATCGCTAGTTTGTGAGAAGAGTATGCTGATATAAGAGAAGGAAGAGTTTGAGAAGATATAAAAAAAGAAGTTTATGCAAAGACAGAGGACAATTTTGACCAGATTTGAAAGAAGAGAAAAATTGTAACCAGAGTTGAGAGATTGGTGTCTCCTACTGAGTCAGAGCTCAAAGGGAGTTGGTGCTTCCAGTGAGTTGGAGCTCACATTTGTAAGATCAGTGACTTATGTGGGTTTTTGCCTACGATTTTTTAAGAAGATAATAAAAGCAATATTTTGTTGTGGTTTTTACCCTTAGGGGTTTTCCACGTAATTTATGTGTTCTTGCATGTGCAACTTGCTTGATGTTTTTGAAGTTGTATTTTTAGATTTGAAATAAGTGTTAAAATTTGTCCTTAATACTGATTCACCCCCCTCTTAGTATTAGTGTGTGCTCTTCAAATTTGTGTTCTTGAGATTCCAATGCTTGTTGGAATTTTTTCTTTTAAAAGTTTTGTAAAGATGTGATTAAGTTTGATAAGGTATCTATGAAGGGGTTCCCTTAGAATTAGGATTAATTATAAGTGAATGCAATGAAATGACAAGCTCCTAATGGTACATGGATTGATGGTGATCTTAATGGGAGTATGGTTTCTTATAATAGGTTTCAATACGATAGAAAGTATATTGAAATACCAATTACAATGCATTGAAGGTTACTTAAATGGTCAAGGATTACCATTCTCTCTTGCTAGCAAGATCCCAGTCTCTTCAAGTGCAAGGAATGTACCAACTCCAATTTTCTTTAAGGACCACCAGAAATGGTTTACAGATAAAATTTTAAAGGACCATGCACTTATAGAAGTTTAGAAGTCTTGCATCTTTTGTTTGATGATTTAAAGCTTTTTGGCTAGATTGTTGCATGTATCTTATATACAAGTGGGACAGTTACAGCCAGAAGTACTTCATTATTATGGACTGTGGAAATATTGTCATTAATTGTATCTTAGATACTATTTTGAGAGCTAACTAGTTTGTCAAAAAATTCTCAGGCTAGGCCTCATTTATTGTTGGCATCTTAGGCACAATGATATTGGGCTTGCCCACCAAATGGTCCAATCAAACATTCAACGTTAGGGCATGATATTTTCAATTGACAAATCTATAATCTATCTTACATATCAATTCTAATATTGGACAACTCCAATTTTAAGAGGATCCTTATGCTACAGAAAAGTTTTTTTATTGAGGACGACATAAATGTAGCAATAATTCAAGTGAGAAATATGTTGTATATTTGAAGAAGATTAAACAAAGGAACAATGCAGAAATTCAAACTTAGAAATACATAACAAAATAACAAAACACGAAGATAGAACAGAACACGAATTTTTAACATGGTTCACCATAAAAGGCTACATCCACATGAAGCAGGGGAATCTCTGTATTAAACTTTGTTCTTCATACATCTACAACAACATATAATTCTCTACAACAATACACTTAACATTACAATGTCCAACAACATCTTGAATAATCCTACGAGAGGAATGTGAAGAGACTAAAGGATAAATAGATGGTAAAGGATGGTTAGACTTCATATGCCAACAATCTACCACTTTAAGTCCAATCACTTCTACAAGAAAGGTTGTTCAGAGATGTCCTCCACTTCAGGCTTATTGTCACATCTTGAGAATGCCGAGAGAAGTCCTATAGAACATGAACTTTTCCCTTGGTACTATCTTCGTCAATGCATCCACCAGATTCACCTTTGTATCAATTTTCTCCACTTTCAGGTTGCCCTCTTCAAGTACATTCTAGATGAAGTGATATCACAACTCAATATACTTGGTTCGATTATGAAAGGCAAAGTTCTTTGCCAAATGAATAGCATTGTTGCTATCACAAAAAAGAGTGAAAATAGGTTGTTTGAATCCTAACTCACCCAATAGTCATTGGAACCAAATCATCTATTTTGCACCTTTAGTGAGAGAAATATATTCAACCTTGGTAGTGGAGAGTGCAACCCCCTGTTACAACTTTGAAACCCAACTGATCGCTACCCCAATGAATGTGAAAACATAACCTGTGTGTGGACCTTCGCTTGTCCAAATCTCCAGCCATATCATAATCAACATAACCTTGCATCTATGCATCTCTCCCTCTAAAACACAAAACATAATCTAAAGTGCCTTTTAAATACCTTAATATCCATTTCACCGCTTCCCAATGAGGTTTACCCAAATTACTCATAAATCTACTTACTACTCCCACTGCATGGAAAATATCCGGTCGTGTACAAACTATGGCATACATGAGACTGCCAACAACTGATGACTAAGGAATACCTTTCATATTTTCTTTCTCTCGAGGTGTTTTTGGACACATTTTAGATGACAAACGAAAATGATCAGTAAGAGGAGTACACACCGGCTTAGCATCCTTCATGTGAAATCTATCCAAGACTTTGTCAACATACTTTGCTTGTGACAATATGATTTCTCTCTCACGTCTATCCTGAATTATTGTCATACCAAGTATCCTCTTTGCTGCCCCTAAGTCCTTTATTTCAAACTTTTGAGCTAACTGTTGTTTCAAATCATGAACAAATCTCATGCTAGTGTCAATAACTAGCATATCATCAACATAAAGCAACAATAAAACAAACTCACCATTATCCAATACCTTGTAGTAGACACATAGATTAGATTTGCAGCGTGTGAAATGTTGCTCAGCCACGAATGAGTCAAACTTGAGATACCACTTCCATAGGGCTTGTTTGAGCCCATACAAATTTATCCTCAACCGAAAATACAAATCTTCTTGACCTTTTTGCTCAAAACCTTTAGGTCGATGCATATACAGCTCCTCATTAATGTCACCATGAAGAAACGTGGTCTTCACATCTAATTGTTCTAACTCAAGATCATATACCGCTGCCAATCTCAAAACCACTCTAATAGTGGTCATCTTCACAACCAGTGAGAAGAATTCATTAAAATCTATGCCTTTTTGTTGATCGTATCCCTTCACCACCAATCTGGCCTGATAAAATTTTCTACCTCCTTCCTCTTTTAATTTGTACACCCATTGATTCTTCAAGGCTCTTCGATTGGGTGGAAGCTTGACCAAATCCCATGTATGATTGGCCATGAGTCAATGCATTTCATCTTGCATTGCCTCGAACCATTGCTCACAATTCACATCATTGCAGGCTTCCTTGAAAGTGGTTGGCTCTGCTAAATCAGAAATCAATAACTCAATCTACAAATTTTGTTGGACGTCGGCACTCTCAGATAGACCTCTACAGTTGAGGAGCTTGTTCTGTCAAAGTACCTTGTTCCTATACCTCACTTTGTTCAACATTTTCCAAATTTCCAGAATTCCTAGATTCCAAATTTCTCAAACTCCTTGGCACATTTCTTAACTCCATTATAGGTTGCATGGGAAAATTTAGATGCTACAAGGAGTTTGCAAAGGGCAATGATGGATTTTTTGAAGGCTATATAGAACTTCTAACAAGAAGCAATGCATATGGTAAAGGCTGCGTTGCATTCTCATTAATAGAGAAAGGTTGCATAATAGTTTCAAGAGGCAGTAATGAATTTAGAGTGGATTGAATAGAAGTTTACAAGGTGGGCACATGGTGCATTGAAATCAAAGAGGGTCGCGTGGAGTCTGAAGTAGGATGTGTTTGATTTAAGGACTACATAACACTTTCCAAGGGAGTTCCCATGGGCCGTGGGTTCAAAAGTTCTATAGGTTGTGTGTGACTATTGCAAGGGTGCACTGAATATTGCAAGGGTTGCGTTGAATTATCTTGTAGCACCAGTCTTGGTGCATTCAAACCTACAGTACTTTGGGCTAGATTATGAGGCAAGTTATTTGAATTAAGAGACATTAGACTTCTCAATATTTGAAGGTGACTGTAGTGAAATTTGATTGCTCTATGTACCTGTAACATCGAAAAATGTCCCCTTGGGGGCTTTTCCCTCATAAGGTTTAACTTCCAGGTCTTTTGCATGCATTTAGAACACCTTAGTTCATATTTTGGTATCTCAATGGAATGAGACCTAGGTTTCATGGCAAATGGGACCTAGGAGGACCCCTTGAGTTGTACCCTACCCAAAATAGGGGGGAGGACTTGGGTGCCCGTGCCCTAGTCCTGCCCTATTTTGGGGCAACTCTAATTTCTAGGTATTTATTTATGACCATTACTCGGTTCCTTTGCCGACATGGTAAGTTTGAATTACAAAAATCTTGGCGGGAGTGCTTGTAGTTGCATATAAAAGCATGTTTAGGCATTCATTTGTAAACTAGATGGCAATTGTGATGTTCAAGTGTTCTCAATGTGATTCAAGGCTTTCATTGTGTTGCAAGAGCAGACTTGTGTGGTTTGTGTGTTTGAATTTGCAAATCTGAGCATCCATTTCATCATGGAATGAAGAGCATCTTCCTCTCATGATATCTTCACTACAAGGTGACATTATATTGTGTTTTCATTATCAATTCCTTTGGTTTTTTCCTCTGCCTCACAAGGGCATGCACTCTCTACCTGACAACGGTGTTCAGAGACTTAAGTGTCCTTTGGGGCTTGACTGAGGCAAGCCTCTAAACACCACAACCCCCAAACCAAGTCTTGTGATTCTAGGTTACAGGTGTCATATTTGGGAAAAGTGAAGTTGCAGGAAGGATTGGCAGACATCAAGGATTCAGGATCTGAAGAAAAGGACACTGGAGCATTTCCAGGACTTGGATGCTCACTCTAGTGTCCTCCGAAGCTAAATTTTTAAAAATAGAAGTTACAGGGTTGATCAGTGTCAGAAGGAGGTCTAGATCCCACAAAGAAACTGGTACCTTGGACTTGGGCACCCGCTCCAGTGTCCCCGACTGTTCCACCTCGGAACCCCAAAAACAAGTATTCTGTGACTTGCTATTTTACTTCTGTCTGGAAGAGCATTTTATGTTATTCGTCAGTTTATTGTCATATTTGCATAATTAGGGTTTTAATGGTCAATTGAACATAAGAGATGAGAAATTTATAATTAAATTCCCTAATCCAAGTTTCCCTACATCTCACAATGACCTAGGGTATGAGAGTGCTCATCACTCGACCCTAGATCCTTGAATGTAAAGTGGAGAGGAGGATTTAAGCATCAAAACACTAAAACATTAACAAATCCAATTTTCCACCTAAACAGTACCTAAGATTGAAGGTAGATGTAAACCTTTTAGCTGAGAGGAAGATGAATTCTGAGGCAAAGAACACAAATCATTTCCACTTTTAAAAACATCAACAAACACATATTCTGTAACTTGTGTCCCTTGTTTTTGCAAACCTGGAAAAAAAATTCATTGAATATCACATCGCAACTACGCACTATATGTTTATCAATCAGATCCCACAACCAATAGCCATACTACTCCTCTCCATAACCAATGAAAATACATTTTTTGATTTGGCATCCAGTTTTATTCTTTTCTCCTTGGGAATGTGAGCAAAAGCCTCGCAGCTGAAGACCCGTAAATGATTGTATGAAATCCTTCTTCCCAACCATTGCTCCTCTAGAATGTCAAGATCCAATCGAGATGAAGGGCCTCTATTGATCAAATACACCGTTGTAGTCACTGCCTCTATCCAAAATTCCTTACCCAATCCTGCATTAGAGAGCATAATCCTAGCTCTCTCCAAGATTGTTCGATTTAGCCTCTTAGTTGCACCATTTTCTTGAGGGGTGAATGGAACAATCTTAATATAATGAATGCCATTATTTGCACAAAAATTGTCACTCCAAAGAGAAAAACTCTCCTCCATTATCCGTTTTCAAACACTTTATTTTATTCCCGATTTGATTCTCAACAATGGCTTTGAAAACTTTAAATATGCTAATTACTTTTGATTTCCTATTTAGCATATAAAACCAAACTTTGCAAGTGCAATCATCAAGAAAAGTAACAAAATAATTTTCTCCTCCAATGGAGGTTACCTTCATAGGACCAAACATGTTTGAGTGCACAAGCTCCAAAGGCCTTGTCTTCTTCTCATGTCTAGTTTTAGAAAATATAACCCGCCTTTGTTTGTCATAGATACAATGCTCACACAATGCTAAATCAATAGATTGCAAACCTGAAAGTTGATCCCTTTTGAGAAAAAATTCAAGTCCTTGCTTGCTCATATGCCCTAGCCTCTTATGCCAAAGCTCCATGTTGAATGCACAAGACAAATGAGAGGGGGGGTGAATTAGTTGTATCAAAAAACTTTAAACCTTCACAAACATAATCGCGTCCACATCAATTCACTTAAACCCTAATTTAGTTATGAAGATTAAACATGAAAAATAGATAACATAAACTCAATCACATCAATACCACACACTAGAGAATACCAGATTTTTGCATGGAAAACCCTAAAAGGGAAAAACCACAGTGAGGATTAGCTCACAATATATAGGAGTATCAATACCAAATTACAAAGAGGCTCACTATCCAAGGACTCACTATCCAAAGAAATGCTCACTACAAAAAGGGCTCACTACCATGAACTGATAGAATATCATCTACCACATGCCTGAGTTTAGTTCCAATGAAGCACAATACATATCACCTTCACAGTGTCACAACACAAACATCCTCATCATCACATTTTTCCACCTACATATGAATTCTTTACACTTATTTATATCAATCATCAACCTTGAAACATACATCAAGGTTGGCAACACATTCTACAACCTTTGGAACGGTCTCTAAGGTTGACAAACATACAGAATTGAAATTAGATCTGCACCTAAATAATCTTGTGAAGCAAAGGAATGAAAGGTAGAACATTTAATAGCTTAGCTCAGACCTAAATACATCTTCACACACTTCTGTTGATAACTGAGAGGGGGGGGGTGAATCAGTTATCCTAATTATTTCTTCTTTTGAACTTTCCTATTAATCAATGCAGCATTGAATCAAACAAACAAACATTACCATGAAATGAAAAACACATGACACAGTTTTTGACGTGGAAACCCTGTTAAGGGAGAAAACCACAGGGTGATTAACCCAAAGATTATTCTCTGTTAGAAGAATAAGGAATTACAAAATGGCACTTGCCAATTAGGGCTCACTGCCCGAGCACACTGCTCACAAAGAGGCCCACTGCCTACAAGGAGACACACTGTCTACAAAGTGATAAGAATCACAGTCTTGAACTGATTGGAAGCATCTATATATGCTGGAGTTCAGTTCCGGTTAGGCTCAGTACACTGATCTGCTGCACTTCATCTTTCCTCTGTTCTTTATTCTGCTATCCTTTCACATACCGGATCTTTCTTACTACTTCTGCTCTGTTCTGCACTTATTCGCATACACCATCACACAATTATGCCCTTCACAACTAAATCCATCCTCTATATATATCCGCACAAGTAATTTCATCACCTTTCTAGTCGGCATCCAGAACAGTCTAGTTTCTTACAAACTCTGTTCTGTCGGCTGAATCCTTGCTCACCAAGCAATGCGGATCAAGCATATACTTGTAGATATCATTAATCATGTCGGCCAAACATGATTCATGCCTTCACAACCTTTACCATCAACAGTAACACATCCGGAAAATAGTCTGATACTCTATCAGTCAGTTCTTCCTCTGTTCTCACTGTCTCTCAGGAATCTGGTACTCAACTATTCATATCTTTTTCTTTGTTCATCACCAGAGGCTAAATCCTTGGAATATACTACTCAAGGTAGTCCTCTTGACTTCCCCAAATCCGCACTGCACCAAGACACTTCCTCTGAGAGATCCGGACCAATCTGTCAGACCTTGCCACATGCTCTGTTCTTGTTCACTGGACCACAACAATCTTCATTCTGACTTCCGGTAGAGACACACCATAACTTGCGGATATGTGGGATGACCTTTGTTGCCATCAATGACAACAACCATGAATCCATATAGTGTCTCTTGCCAACAATCTCCCCCTTTGGCATTGATGGCAACACTTAGTGAAAAATGACTAAGTGTTTATACTACGCTCCCCCTTGGCTGATGCTCTATATACAATTTCCGAAACTCCCCCTTAGTTGGATTCCTCATTTTTCACTGCTCCTCACTCCCCCTTTGACATCAATGGCAAAGGGTAGGGTCCGCACACCAAAATTTTCAAAAATTTTCTATACATAGCCGCATATTTACATACTCACATATACTGAAGAATGTCTGCAAAAGATGTCTTTAGTTGGATCAGTTCTGTAGCCCAACTTTGCTTCATTCTATCCAAAATTGAAATGTGACCACTCAACAAAAATGCAAATGCATCTGCCCTTTTTAGATCTTTCGGATCACTTGTCTGGGCTGTGATTTGAGCTTCTGCTATGGCCTCATGCATGGCCTCTAGATTAGGGACAATTAACCCCCTGAGCTCACTCAACCTGCTTATTCTATTTTTCCTTTCCTTCTCCAATTTCTTGATTTCACTCAAGACTACAATAGTCTGACATTCTTGATTTGTTATAGAGGAAGAAAGAGGATCAAAACTTTGAGACAAGCTTAGTAGTGTGTCCTCTTGCGCTTTTATTTTCTTCTCAATGTCCACTGTTACCTTGGACCAGGAGATACAAAATTTGTATATTTCACCGCCATCCTTAAGAGCATTTTCTAAGCTCTTTATCCCAATGTTCATGTTTCTCCTATCATTAATGATCAAACCCTGAACCTCGGAGAACCTTTTATCCAAAAACTCCTTCCGGACCTTTTCTTCAGCTGATTTTTCTAAAGATTCAAAATGTGTATTAACACTGCTGACTAAGGTTTTGAGATTACCTGAAGAGGAGGCTGCCGGATCTATCTGGACCAATGGCATAATCTTCTCAAGCACTCCGGAAGTAGCCTCTATCAACTCACAGTCTTCCATATGAGACTTTAGGAGCTTTTCATTTGCCTTAGCATTTGCAAATGAGGCTATCTTCATTGTCTACACCGGAGAGAGGGAATCAAAGTTGAATGGGCCTTGTAGTAGCTCCGGTTCATTGATCTCTATTGTTTCTTTGCTCAAAAATTGTTGAACAGTTTGTGCAGTGTCTCTTGCCGGAGACAGATGTTTCTTTTCTTCTGCAGTCTTGGAACTATCCTTTGGGATTTTCTCTCCTTCCACATTCTTACCACTATCAGTCATGGTCTTCTCTGATGGAGTCTTCTCTTTCTCTGCACCCTTGGTACTGTCAACCTCTTTATCTTTCACCACTGCTTCCTTCTCCTGTAATTTCTCTTCTTCTTTGGATCCAGAGACTGTAGGGGAAACCGGAGGAGAGATGCTAGCCTGTTCATAGGCCACTTCTTCTAGAGCAGAGGGTTCCAAGTCCACAACTGTTTCTGCACCTAAGTCCTCTACAACAGGAAGATTGAACCTTTTGAAGGCCTTCCGGAGGATCTCTTCTGTCTCTTTGGCCACCTTGTTAGTCTCACCAAGCATGAGTTGATTCATCCTGGCTTTACTTCTGAACTCATCTTTGCAGTCTTTGAATATTATGTTCATTGTCTTGGGATCAATTTGAGGATATAGCTGAATAGCTATCTGCTCCCAGATCTCAAGATCTTTTGCCTGAGCATTATTCTTTCTTATTTCTAATTCCTTTTCTAGGCTTTTAGGGATTTCAGAGATAATCTCAATAAAAGCTTTATTGTAGATGTTCAAGTACCTTATTATAGCTTCTTGCAGGATCTTTTGATCTGCCTCGTTGTAGTCATCATAAAATTTAGCCACCGGTTGAAGGTTCCCATCCACAGTGACTGATTTGACTACACTGTCTAGGGATAGAGTGGGCTTTTCAGCAAATTCTTCTGCCATTTCTTCCTTGCCTTGGCCTGTGGAGGGTTTCCCGGATCCTTTCTTCTTCTGCTTCTTTATTTCTTTTACTCCCTCATCTGACTCAGTTTCCTCTTCATCCTTTTGGCTTTCATAAGCCCTCGTGGCTTTTGTCTTAGATCTTTTACCGGATGCCTGGACTTCTGGTTTTGAACTTTTGGTTGTGGGAGGTGCAGATCTTTTTGATGATCTGGTCTGGGTGGAAGTTTCAACCGGAACACTTTCTTTACTTTTCTTTTCTGCCTCTTTCTTTTCTTCCTCAGATTTTCTTCTCTTTTCCCGGCTGGCATCAAGTGCCTCTTTTGAGATGCCTAGGCCTTGAGCAATGTGCTCTACTTCTTTTCTCACCTTCCTCTTTATCTCAGGTTCCCTGAGTTCTACATGGATCTTTACACTCAGCTCCTCAAAGGTTCCAAACCTTTCTACCTTTGGATCTTTGGGCTGACTTAGCATGTGTTGAACATGCAGCTCCACTATCTGTTCATCCACTTCATACCCCATGGGCATGATCCAGACAGTCCTTAGCTCCACTGCCTCCATTAGGCACTGATCAGTGTCCACCATAAAGCACACTGAGTCTTTGTATTTTTCAACAAGAGACTGGGGAATTCTTTCTCTTGCTTGCATCATGCTTTGGAAGTTTTTGAAGTATCCCCATAGGGCTGTATTTCTTGCTTTGGCATCCCCAAGCCCATGTAGATAGTCTCTTATTTGGACTGCAACAGGTTTGTCATTCTGCCATGCCCATCCACTTGATCCGGGTAGCTCATTCATGAAGTAGAAGAATAGACATAATATAAGAGTACCATACTTAAAGGAATTCTTCTTGTCCTTCTTGATTTTCTGTATATTTTCCATTAATTGGCTTAAGAGCAGTTCGCAGAGATCATATTCTGCATTCTTCCTTAGCATTTCATAGGCAGTATATACTGCAGTTCCGGATATAGAATTCTTCCTGCTGGAGTGATAGATCTTGTATCCTATTATCATGGACGCATACTTGATATCCGGATCAGAAATATCTTCAATGGTCATTGCCCTCTTATCAAATTTTGATCCGGTGGCCTCAGTTACAATGTTATTTTTGACAGATTTGAGGATAGGTATCCCTCCGGAAGAGTATAGACCAGTTACTGCTCTAATTGTCTCTTTTGTGATCTTGCAGGGTCTATCCAGCCATAGGAAGTTGTCATGCATCCTGCTCAGTACATACCGGACCCATTCATCTTCTTCAAAGCAGGGGAAATGAATGAATTGATCAAATTGTTTCTTCTGGATACCCTTATACTCTGGTTTAAGCTCAAAAGCATTGTCTATCAGTTGTTTGTGATAGAGATCTCTCAATTTGAATTCCCCAAATTCCTCAATGCTTGCATGTATGTAAACCCTAATGTCTTCTGTGTGTAAAACTCCGTGAGGAACACTGGAAAATGCTCCTAAGGGATCTACTTCCAATGACTTGTATGGATGTTTCTTAAATTCAGGTCGGGGCCTATCTGAGATTTTTACTATATTTGGAGTAGCCATTTCTTCAAAAGATTTGTAGCAAGATATCGAAAGTGGAAAATAACTTTTGCGTCTTCGGTTGCACGGAGTAGCTGGATTGATTTCTATATGTAATGACTTCAGCAGGAGATCTTCGGTGTGCTTGATGAGTCTTGTTGCAGAGCTCCACTTTTCGCTTCTTCTTGAGTGCATAATGAGCAAATGATTTATGAGAAATCCCTTATATCATTTTGCAAACACTAATATCTGTTTGCAATAAATGCTTCACCTATATTATTCCGGTTTGCCTTGTCTGGATAGCTTGGAGTATCCCGGATTAGTCCTGATCTATGAACATCATGCGGATCTTTCAATCATGGATAAATCGAGATGACACATTACAAGAACATCCCAAACATTCTGTCCAGTCCGCAGAGTAAAATAATGTACTTCCGGATCTCTCTGGACCCTTTTGTAGTCCTCTGTCATTCTGGAGCATCTCCCGGAACAGGTCTTTACTTGATCGATCACAACTTCTTTATATCTTCATGCGGACCTCTGAAATCTTGTCTGGATCATCTCAGGACTGGTATCTTCAAACCCTTTACTCCGCATCTTGTGTCACATCTAGCACCACTTGATTGGCTGGGGGAACAGGATTTTCTTTGAGTCTCCCCCTGAGCCAGAGCTCACTTTTTATTTTCTGGAAGAAATATCAGCACCAGAGTCTGGTGCGGATCCAACCTCTACATTCTCTGAACTTTTCTTCACCCAAATCTTATTCATCTGATTCCTAACTTCATCCACATTCATCTTTTGTTTACCCTTGTCTTGATTCTGATTGTATACCGGACCTCTTTTGTCCTGATTCTTGCTTCTGCAGACTTTTGCACTATGACCGGACCTATTACAGATTTGGCAAATAACATTTCTTTGCATATTTGACTGATAACCTCTTGATCTGCATTGATTAGCCATATGACCTACTCTATTGCATGTAAAACATCTACCATTGAATGATTTGTTTACTTGCATATTTCTGCATTCATGAGACTTGTGTCCATACCTTTTGCAGTTAAAGCACTGTCCGGAGAAGGATGGACTAGTTTGATTCATCCTTTTTCTGCACTGATTAGCTTTGTGACCAAAGTGATTGCAGCTGTGGCAGTATCCATTGAAAGATGGATATCTTTGAGCATTGGGCTGTCTTACCGGAGGTCTTCTAGGCCTATTCCTTGGATTTTCTGATCCAAAATTCTTTTGACCGGATCCGGAGCTTTCTCCTTTCTCATATCCCAAACCATACTTGTCATCTGTCCTCTTTTGACTTCCAAGAAGTACTTCAAGTTGGGCAGAACTTATCTTGAATTTTTCTTTATATTCATTTGCTGTTTGAAGATCTCTTTTGAGAGAGACAATTTGATCCTCAAGTTTTTCTTCATTATCTTTGGCATCTTCAAGATCAGATTCAAGATGTCTGATAATCCTGTCCATCTGGTGGCATTCTTCTGATTTCTCTTTAAGAGATTGTCTTAGATTGTCTTCAACTTTTCTTTTTTCTTCAATCTCTTGAGTAAACTTTATAGTTCCTGATTCCATTTCATGTCTTAACATAATGACTTCTTTTGATAACTTTTCACATAACTTGGTTTTCTCAGTCAATTCTTCATCTGTATTGCTTTCTTCACTTTGTCTTGCCAATTGTTGGAGCAGCTCCTTTCTCTTTTTCATAGAGAGACTTAATTTGTCCTTTAATTCTCTCATGAATTCATCAGCCTGTTTGAGTCTTTCCTTTAATTCATTGACTTCAGAATTTGACTGTTCAAGATCCTCAAGGGCAGTCTTGAGTTGCTCCCTTAAACCATATGCATCCATTTGAACTCCCAGATCTTCCTCAAGCTGTTAGGCTCTATTAGGAGGAACCTTGCTCTGATACCAATTGTTGATAACTGAGAGGGGGGGGTGAATCAGTTATCCTAATTATTTCTTCTTTTGAACTTTCTTATTAATCAATGCAGCATTGAATCAAACAAACAAACATTACCATGAAATGAAAAACACATGACACAGTTTTTGACGTGGAAACCCTGTTAAGGGAGAAAACCACGGGGTGATTAACCCAAAGATTATTCTCTATTAGAAGAATAAGGAATTACAAAATGGCACTTGCCAATTAGGGCTCACTGCCCGAGCACACTGCTCACAAAGAGGCCCACTGCCTACAAGGAGACACACTGTCTACAAAGTGATAAGAATCACAGTCTTGAACTGATTGGAAGCATCTATATATGCTGGAGTTCAGTTCCGGTTAGGCTCAGTACACTGATCTGCTGCACTTCATCTTTCCTCTGTTCTTTATTCTGCTATCCTTTCACATACTGGATCTTTCTTACTACTTCTGCTCTGTTCTGCACTTATTCGCATACACCATCACACAATTATGCCCTTCACAACTAAATCCATCCTCTATATATATCCGTACAAGTAATTTCATCACCTTTCTAGTCGGCATCCGGAACAGTCTAGTTTCTTACAAACTCTGTTCTGTCGGCTGAATCCTTGCTCACCAAGCAATGCGGATCAAGCATATACTTGTAGATATCATTAATCATGTCGGCCAAACATGATTCATGCCTTCACAACCTTTACCATCAACAGTAACACATCCGGAAAATAGTCTGATACTCTACCAGTCAGTTCTTCCTCTGTTCTCACTGTCTCTCAGGAATCCGGTACTCAACTATTCATATCTTTTTCTTTGTTCATCACCGGAGGCTAAATCCTTGGAATATACTACTCAAGGTAGTCCTCTTGACTTCCCCAAATCCGCACTGCACCAAGACACTTCCTCTGAGAGATCCGGACCAATCTGTCGGACCTTGCCACATGCTCTGTTCTTGTTCACCGGACCACAACAATCTTCATTCTGACTTCTGGTAGAGACACACCATAACTTGCGGATATGTGGGATGACCTTTGTTTCCATCAATGACAACAACCATGAATCCATATAGTGTCTCTTGCCAACAACTTCAATACGCTTCCACAATCCACGAAGCACATCTGTAAAGAGTGTAAACAACCAGGTCAGCCAAAACTAGTGTTAACACTAGGATCTTTAGGCACACACTTCCAAGAACACAACCATAACTTGCAGACCCAGTACAAGCCTTTGACATGATCTAGAGACATCCACAAACAACATGAAATCACCTGGGAGCTAACAAATCTAGTTACAACAAATCTCACTTGAGGACAGATCACAGACTACTCACAATCACCACTACCAAGCTCTGCTACTCATGAAAACTACATTCTGGAGCACCAAATCACAATTCCTTTGGATGGAACATAGATATGGATCTTAGGAACACTTATCCAAAACCACAAGACCAAAAACCAAAATACGGAGGGATGCAGAGCAAAATATTTTCTCCTTGTCACACTGCAAATGCTACAAGGCACAGTCTTCAAATTGGTGAGCATAACTTTTAGGCCACAACATTTCAAAACACCAAATTCTGGGTATAACATCTTCAACCACTTCTCTAAAACATATCCAAACATCACACTCTATTCTTCAACACAGAATAAATTTGGAGCAAAAACTCAGATAGTATCCTGCAAGCCAGAATACTCTACAACACACTATTTCCTCTGGAGAACAAATTTTCTCAAAAGCACTTGGAAACTCGGCAACAAGAGCAATATACCAACATCATTAGCACTTCTTCAAGTCATTCAAATCACCTTAACACAATAACTTAATCAACCAACAACAACAACATTAGAAGATATAGTTGACACCAATGACAACACAAACATGTTGACATCAATGACAACACCGATTAGCACATACTTGCAACAATCTCCCCCTTTATCATTGATGGCAACATATGATGTGAAAAACCATCATGACACAATTCTGCACTAATCTCATTCTCCCCCTTTCTTTTATACATCTTACTCTCCCTTTGTTTTTCACATGAACTCTCTCCCTCTTTGACATCAATGGCAAAGGGTGATTCACCTTTCTCAAGCTTTCTCCCCCTGAATATGATATTGCACATACTTGCACTTTTTCTTAACTTCTTTAAATACTTCCCTCTGACTGCAACACTCTTCAATACCACTACATGTTCCCCCTAAGAAGTAGTCTCCACAATCAGTCTAAAAAGGAAATGACTCATGAATCACACTGAAATGATGCACTTCCTTATGCATCTAGTTCAAAAAAGGAGGTGCAATAACCCATAACTTTTCCTGGAGATACTCAAATGTATCCTTAGAAAGAGCCTTGGTGAATATGTTAGCAATCTAATCTTTCGTAGGCACATACTCAAGCTTCACTTCTTTCTCTACAACCTTCTCTCTCAGAAAGTGATACCTGATATAAATATGCTTTGTCCTTGAATGCATCACTGGGTTCTTTGAAATGTTAATGGCATTGGTATTATCACAGAAAGTAGGAATTGGATCATCATACTTAACTTTAATATCCTTTAGAGTTTGTCTCATCCATAGCACTTGTGTGCAACATGATGTTGTTGTAATGTACTTTACCTCTATAGTAGATAAGGATACTGAATCCTGCTTCTTACTTTGCCATGACACAACTCTGTCTCCAAGAAAGATCACACCGCCACTTGCACTTTTCCTATCATCTACACATCTAACCCAATCTACATCTATGTAGGCACTTAGATTGAAGTCATTGTTCTTGGGATACCACAAACCATGATCTAGAGTGCCCTTCAAATGCCTGAATATTCTCTTTACTTCCATAACATGTGACTCTCTAGGATCTACTTGAAATCTTGCCACAAGACAGACTGCATGCATGATATCCAATCTGGTAACAATTAAGTATAGCAGTCCTCCAATCATTGATCTATATTTCCTCTAATCAGCCTTAGGAGATTCATCATTTTTGTTCATCTTGCAACTAGTTGTCATGGGAGTACAAACTAGTTTAGATTCTTCCATTCCAAACTTCTTCAACATATCCTTGACATACTTTGATTGGGAAATGAAAATGCCCTTATCTGTCTGATTAATTTGCAATCCAGGAAAGAAGTTCATCTCAGCACACATTGACATCTCAAATTCTTTCTGCATCTCATCGACAAAGTTCTTACACATACATTCATTTCCACTGAAGATTATGTCATCCACATAGACCTCAATAATCAGAATTTGATCTTTGCTTACCTTGACATGTACAGATTACTATCTACAGATATTTTACTGAATCCCTATTGCAACAAATACCTGTCTAATCTAGCATACCAAGCTCTAGGAGTTTTCTTCAGTCCATATAATGCCTTCTTCAATCTACATACCATGTCTAGTTTGTCTGATAACTAAAATCCATCTAGTTGCTCTATATATACTTCTTCCAACTCACCATTCAGAAAAGCAGACTTTACATCCATTTGATATACCTTGAAATATTTATGTGCGGCATAAGCCAAATACAACCTAATAGCTTCCAGTCTTGCCACCAGAGCAAATGTCTCCTCATAGTCTATTTATTCCACTTGTGAGTAGCCTTTGCATACAAGTCTAGATTTGTTTCTTACCACTTCTCCATTCTCATTCAACTTATTCCTGAAAACCCACTTTGTTCCAATCACATTCTTATCTGTAGGCCTAGGGACAAGTTCCCAAGTCTTGTTCTTTTCAATTTGCATCAATTCTTCTTCCATTGCCTTGACCCTATGTTCATCTTTATATGCTTTAGAGACTATCTTAGGTTGAACCTTTGAAATTAAATAGAGATTTACCTATTCTTTTGCAACTCTTCTTGTCAAAACTTCTTTGTTTTTGTCACCAATGATTTGATCTTGAGTGATTCTTTTGCACATACTTGGGGGTTTTAAGAACTCTTTCCGAAGCTTCTTCTTCATCAATCTGAACTTCTTTGTCTTTGACTTCTTCAACTACTTTTGTATTAGCAGACTCATCTGACTCATATCCATTCGGCTCTAAGATTTTTTGAATATTTTCATCGACCTTTACATTTGCACTTTCGATAATCTTCCTCAACCTTTTGTTGTAGCACTGGTAGGCTTTGCTCTTAGTAGAGTACCCAAGGAATATGCCTTCATCACATCTAGCATCAAACTTTCCCAACTCTTCATCTCTTTTGATATAGCATTTACTTCCAAAAACTTTGAAATACTTGACAGTAGGAGTTCTTCCATACCACAACTCATAAGGTGTCTTTGTTCCATTTGTTTTGACTTGCACTCTATTCTGAATATAGACAATAGTATGAATAGCTTCTTTCCAATATACTTCCGAAAGGTCAGCTTCTTGATCATTGTTCTAACAGCTTTCTGAACTGTTCTATTCTTCCTTTCAACTACTCTATTTTGTTGAGGAGTTCTGGGGGCAGACAATTGTCTCTTTATCCCATGTTCTTCACAAAAAGCATTGAATTCATTTGAAGTAAACTCACCATCTTTTTCAGACCTCAAACACTTGATTCTCAAATCCATTTTATTTTCAACCATTGCTTTAAATGCCTTGAACTTATCGAGGGCTTCTGATTTTCTATAAGAAAGGTAACCCAAGTCATTCTTGAATAATCATCAATAAGTAACATGAAATACCTATCACCTTGTAGACTTCTTATTCATGTAGGACCACACAAGTTTGTATGCACCAACTCCAACATGCCAGTAGAGGTTTGTTCTTTGTTTTTCAAACTTATCTTTGTTTGCTTCCCAAATTGACATTCTTTGCAAATGGCATTAGTAGGCTTCACAATCTTAGGCAGGTCTCTTACAACTTAAATTGAGCTTATTCTCACTAGATTATCAAAGTTAATGTGACACATTCTCCTATGCCATAACCAACTTTTATTTGTCTGAGCCAACAAACAACAATTGTCAATACCTTTCAAATGATAAACATTACCATGAGTCCTCTTACCAGCATCAATTATTGTTCCAAAGATTTTCCTTATCTTACATCCATTGTCCTTAAACATCAGATTGTATCCTTTGTTACACATCTATCCAACACTTAGAAGATTATGCTTTAAGCCTTTGACATAAAGAACATCATCTGTATTATGCTTGCCATCAAAAGTAATTGACCCTTTTTCACAAATCTTACCAGTTACATCATCACCAAATCCAACTAGTCCTCCATCATACTTTTCCAATTTGACAAACTTTCTCTTATCTTCTGTCATGTGATTTGAACATCCGCTGTCAATGACCCATTCATCCTTTTCCTTTCTAGCATGTAATGTAGACATCTCTTTCTCTTTTTTCAGACTTCATTCCTTCACATAGCTTGCAAGGTTACCAGAAACATGTTCTTTTATAGAAATAAACAAGCATTCACTAGCATTACCATCTTCAAAATTAGATTAATAATTAGTTACACCTTCATCATCTTTAACAAAGTAACTTTTCTTTACCATCTTACCTCTACCTTCTTTGTTCTTGATCTTCAAAGTTCTATCAGGACAGCTTGAAGCATAATGGCCAATCTTACCACAACTGAAACATTTGAAAGGTAAATTACCTCTGAACTTTCTAGTTCCCTTTTTCATTCTATTTACAAAGTTTTCCTCAATCTCATCAAAGTATTCCTCATCTGATTCCATAGCATACTTATCTAATCTAATAGTCTTTTCTGATTTGGCTTTAAAAGTAGTCTCAACTTTCATAGGACCCCCAGTAGTGCCAAATTCTCTCATCTCAAAAGCAGTCAATTTTCCAAGCAATTGATCTTCTGAAAACTTTCCCATATCTAGCAATTCTTCAATGGTAGACACTTTATGACTAAGATTTGGGAAGTGTTCTGAGTATTTTATTCACAACTTCTTCATTAGTTAGATTTCCACCAAGACCTTTGATGTCGTTAGCAACTTCAACCTTCTGCATATAGCTTGTTATGTTTTCATCTTCAGACATCCACTTAGTTTCATATTTGGACTTCAAGTTCTACATCTTGGCCTTTTTGACATATTCATCTCCTTCATAGATATTCTTCAATTTTTCCTAGATCTTATGAGAAGATTCCAGATCCAAAACATTTTCCATTTCAGCATTAGATAGAGCATTCAATAGGGCATTTCTAGCTAGCCATTAGTTCATAAGCCCTAATCTCCATTGCAGTCTCCGGACCGTTATTAGGTATTTTGTATTCCTTTTCAACCATTCTCCACACATTATAACCAAGAGAAACAAGATAACTTTGCATTCATACCTTCCAAAAGGCATAGTCGGTTCCATCAAACTGAGGAATGTCTTTCTTGTGCACCATCCCAGATCTACCTTAAGTTGTTAGGCTTTCTTCCAAGGAACCCTCACTCTGATACCAATTGTTGAATGCACAAGACAACTAAGAAGGGGGGGTGAATCAGTTGTATCAAAAAACTTTAAACCTTCACAAACATAATCACATCCACATCAATTCACTTAAACCCTAATTCAGTTATGAAGATTAAACATCAAAAGTAGATAAGATAAACTTAATCACATCAACACCATGCAAGAGAGAACACCATATTTTTTATGTGGAAAACCCTAAAAGGGAAAAACCACGGTGAGGATTAGCTCACAATATATAGGAGTATCAATACTGAATTGCAAAGAGGCTCACTGCCAAAGGGTTCACTGCCCAAGGACTCACTGTCCAAAGAAATGCTCACTGCAAAAAGGGCTCACTACCATAAGGGTTCACTGCCATGAATTGATAGAATAGCATCTACCACATGCCTAAGTTCAATTCAATGAAGCACAATGCATATCACCTTCACAAACTCACAACACAAACATCCTCATCTTCACATTTTTGCACCTACACATGAATCCTTTACACTTATTTATATCAATCATCAACCTTGAAACATACATCAAGGTCGACAATACATTCTACAACCTTTGGAACAGTCTCCAAGGTCAGCAAACATACAAAATTCAAATTAGATCTAAACCTAAATAATCTTATGAAGTAAAGGAATGAAGGTAGAACACTTCATAGCTTAGCTCAGACCTAAATACATCTTCACACGCTTCAACATGCTTCCACAATCCATGAAGCACATCTGCAAAGAGTGTAAACAACCAAGTCAGCCAAAACTGGTGTTAACACTAAGATCTTTAGGCACACGCTTCCAAGAACACAATCATAACTTGCAAACCAAGAACAAGCCTTCATCATGATTTGGAGACATCCACGAACAACATGAAATCACCTGGGAGCCAACAAATCTAGTTACAACAAATCTCACTTGAGGACAGATCATAGACTGCTCACAATCAACACTGCCAAGCTCTGCTACTCATGAAAACTACATTCTGGAGCACCAAATCACAATTCCTTTGAATGGGACATAGATATGGATCCTAGGAACACTCATCTAGAACTGCAAGACCAAAAACCAAACTACGGATGGATACGGAGCAAAATACTTTCTCCCTGTCACACTGCAAATGCTACCAAGCACAGTCTTCAAACTGGCGAACATAGCTTTCAGGCCACAATGTTCTGGACCACCAAATTCTAGATTTAACATCTTCAACCACTTCTCTAAAACATATACAAATATCACACTCCGGTCTTCAACATAGAAGAAATGTGGAGCAAAAACTCAGACACTATCCTATAAGCCAGAATACTCTACAACACACTGTTTCCTCTAGAGAGAAATTTTTTCAAAAGCACTTGGAAACTCAGCAACAAGAGAAATATACCAACATCATCAACACTTCTTCAAGTCATTCAAATCACCTTAACACAATAACTAATCAACCAACAACAACAACATTAGAAGATAAAGTTGACACCAATGACAACACAAACATGTTAACATCAATGACAACACTAATTAGCACATACTTGCAACAGTCCATCCCATTGTCCACAATCACCATCACAACTCCCACTTCACTATAACACTCTAGCACATACAAAGCATTTGATTTGTTGTATCTTGTAATGACTAGAGTTCCTTTGGTCACCTTCCAAGTGTTTGAAGAAAAGCTAATGCTACACCCTTGAGCATCAAGTTGTCTAGCTGAAATTAGATTCCTCTTGAGCTTAGGAACATGTTGCACATCCTGCAACAACCACTTGTTTCCATTCTTTAATCTCAACATTACATCACCTTTTCCAATGATATCACATGGCTCATTGTTACTAAGGTACTCTCCCATGTTTACCTTCTTCATAGTTTTGAAAAACTTCCTAACACGAGGTTGCATAAAAGAAGAACCAGAATCCAATACCCACGAATCAGCTGTAATTTCACTTGTTTCCAAGACTAAAACCCCTCCATCCTCTACATATGTAGTGTTAACCTCATTGTCTTTTAGTTGATTTTGTGCCTTCTTATATGACCAATAGTTCTTCTTGGTGTGGCCTTCTTTGCCACAAAACCAATAACCTCCATTTCTCCCCCTAAACATTGATCTTTTCATAGATTTAGACCTCCTCCGATTGTTATTTCTACCTCTATCTTGTTGTCTACCTCTATTGCCAAAAATCAAGGCATCACCGAATGCGGTTCTTTGATTTTTTCTTCGCATATCTTCGCTAAGAAGAGTTCCAGCAATGTCATCAAATTTGAGTTTGGTTTTTCCAAATACAAAGGTGTTGATTCTCATCACTACATCTTCCTAGCTATTTGGAAGAGAACACAACAATAAAATAGCTTTGATTTCATCATCCAAATCAATGCTTACCAAAACCAATTAGCTTATTAGAGTGTTGAATTCATTCAAATGATTGGACACGTTACCTCCTTTCAATTTTAAATTGTACAACTTCTTCATGAGGTAAACTTTATTCAAAGCTGAAGCCATCTCATACATATCATTGAGTTTGTCCCATAATGCCTTTGAATTCTTTTCTACTGTGACGTTGAAGAGGACATTGCTAGATAATGACAGCAAAATTGTAGCTCTTGCTTTCCTATCTAATCTCTCCACTCTTCATCATCCATCTTAGCTAGCTTCTTAGCTTTTCCTTCCAACACGAGTGAGAGATCTCCTCTAATCAGAAGTGACTCCATTTGTACCTTCCATAATATGAAATCTTGCCCAGAAAATTTTTCAATCTTCCATTTATCTTGCCAAAAATTATCACAATTTCCTAATCCCCTCTTTCACCAAGCTCTGATACCAATTGTTGTATATTTGAAATAGATTAAATGAAAGAACAATGCAAAAATTCAAACTCAAGAATACAAAACAAAATAACAAAACACAAAGACAGAACAAAGCAGAGTTTTTAACGTGGTTCATCATAAAAGGCTACATCCACATGAAGCAGGGGAATCCCAGTATTAAACTCTATTCTTCATACATCTACATCAACATATAATTCTCTATAGCAATACACTTAAAATTACAATGTCCAACAACATATTGAATGATCCTATGAGAGGAATGTGAAGAGAATGAAGAAGAAACAGATGGTAAAGGAGGACGGTTGGACTTCATATTCTAATAGAATATGACAAGCATATAGATAAATTGCCTATGAAGAAGTATAACTCGTATTTTAAAATTCGTAAGATGATTTTTATCACATGACAAATCCATTTTTAAGAGCGAAGCATTTTATGATATTTACCAAGAAAAAAAAAAAAGATAGTAAGTTAGTATATAATGTAGAAGTGTTGCTTTATACAAGGCTACCATTATTATAGGGTAATGGAGAAGTGGATGCCTTAAAGGATATCTACCATATTATGTGTTGTGAGGCTGGGTTAGGAAAGATGGGAGTGGGATGTCAACTAATTATAGTGAAGCTGGTTGGAGATATTTAGTTGAGCCACGGTGCTTAATCAAAGGTCATGACTACTGAAGCTCAAGTGCAAAGCTTGTCTCTACAGTCACAAGTTTGTGTTTGGCGATGTTATAGTTGTGGGGCTTTAGGTGGTTAGGCAATTGCGAGCATGGTTCATACATCATGATACTGCAAGGAAAAAGGTACAAAAGCATGGTAACATTCCAGTATTCGGCATTGACAATGTGTGGCCAAAGTGAATATCAATTAAATGAGGAAAACTTGAGAAATTAAAAAAATGATATATTTTTTGTAAAAATAGAGAGAAAAAATATATTATTGTTATCTTTTATATGCTATATTGCAGAGATAAAAAAACTAGTAATAGCACCATATGGATGCTTATGAAATGCTGATGGGTACCATTATTTTAAGTTTATTCTATTATGTTAGAAATGCCATTTGAATCTTTAAAACACAATTATCATTATCATTGTTCTCACTGCATTAAAAATATTATTATACCACAAACAATTGCCAATTAGTATTTTATATGGTCTTTAAAAATAAGAGGGAAAAACATCAAAATATTTGTACGTAAGTTCTTGTAAAGGTTAGGAGCGCTTAAGCTTATCCTTTTACACCTATTTTCTTGTTATTTTATGGGTATATCACAAAATAAATGCATGAGTCAAAATTTGCTTTTGATATTGGTAAAAATGGGTTTCTGAAAGGGCACAAATTTTTTTACAGAGAAACAACCAAAAGGTGAGAGGAACAAGTTTTATGAGAAATGGAACCAATAGAACAACTAAGGCCAACAAGAACCATGACTAAAATAGAGACAAAGCAATGGCTATCAAAAAGGATATACTACAAAATAGTTGCAATTAAACTATCTTAGTAGTACAACTAGAGGTTAGCATCCTACACAACGTTTGATTCTGTCCTAGCAATCCGCACACCCTTAGCTCAGGTATGGGAAACATAAATTGATTTAGGAAGACTTTTCTTCCTTCTTTGAATGATTGTTCAAGAAACATCATTATCAAAATCTTTAGACCTAAGAGAAAGAAGAGGGGACTCTTTTGTTTTCACCTCAATGTGAATCACCTCTCTCGATGAGGAAGAAAGTGTAAGTGAAGATGTCAGAAGTTGCATTGAATTTGTAGGTAGAGTATGAGCAAGGGTCAAGGTCCATCAAGAGGGCAAAGGGAACTATTGAAGAAACTGATTGAACCTAATTTGAAGAAGAATCCCTAACACAATCGATGATAAGACCTAAGCTGCACCAGCCCCAAGGGGAGCCACCTCAGAAGCCATCAGTTGTTGCAAGTATGTGCCAATTGGTGTTGTCATTGATGTCAACATGTTTGTGTTGTCATTGGTGCCAACCCTGTCTTCTAATATTGTTGTTTGTTGATTGATTGAGTTTTCATGATAAGGACACTATTTGATTTTTTGCTCTGCATTTACTTTGTGTTGAAGACCGGAGTATGAGATTTGGATATGATTTAGAGAAGTGCTTGAAGATGCTAAATCTAGAATTTGGTGGTCTGGATCATTGTGCAACAAAAGTTATATTCATCAGTTTGAAGACTATGTCTAATAGCATTTGTAATGTTTGCTTTGTATTTCTCTGTAGTTTAGATTTTGGTCTTGCAGTTCTGGACTTAAGTTTATAAAGTCCTTAGCTATATTCATTCCAAAGGATTTTTGATTTGGTGCTCTGGAAAGTAAGTTATTGATTAGCAAAGTTCGACAGTGTTTGTTGTGAGCAGTCTATGATATGTCTTCAAGTGATATTTGTTGTCCTCAAGTGGGATCTATTGCAGTTGGATTTGTCAGCTCCTAGGTGATTCTATGTTGTTTGTGGATGTCTCCAAAATGCATTGAAGGTGTGTGCTTGATCTGCAAGCTAAAATGAAGTTCTTGGAAGTGTGTGTCTAAGTATTCTTGATGTTTCCACCAATTTGGCTGACTTGGGTGTTAACATTCTTTGTGGATGTGTTTCTTGGATTGTAGAAGGGTAATGAAGCGTGTAAGGATCTATTTGGGTCTGAGCTAAGCTGTGAAATGTTCTCACTTCATTCATTTGCTCCACAAGTTTGTTTAGGTCCAGACCTAATTTGATTTATGTATGTATGTCGACCTTGGAGATAGTTCTAATGGTTGTAAGTTGTATTGCCAACCTTGATGAAAGTTCCAAGGTTGATGATTGGTATAAATATATGTAATGAATCCATGAGTGATGGGAGAGTGTGCGAAGACGTGAAGATAAAGTGTGTGTGTTGTAAAGGCAAAGAAGAAGAGATATACTGTGCTTCGATGGAACTAAACTTAGGCATGTTGTAGATGCTATTATATCAGTTCATGGTAGTGACCCACCCCTTGGTAGTGTGAGCATTCATTTGGGTAGTGAGCCCTAAGGTAGTGAGCCTCTTTGTTATTCAGTATTGTTATTACATTATATTGTGAGCTAACACTCACCGTGGTTTTTCCCTTTTAGGGTTTTCCATGTAAAAATATGGTGTTCATGTTTGTATGGTGTTGATGTGTTTATGTTTTGATTCTACTATTCATGTTTAATCTTCATAAAAGATTAAGGAGTTAAAGTAAGTGAATGTGAATGTGATTTTGTTTAAAGAAGTTAAGGTTTTTGATGCAACTGATTCATCCACCCTCTCAATTGTCTTGTGCCTTCAACACCAGTGCCACACCAGGAATCACCACTTTAGGGCTACTAGGAATCACCGCTTTAGGGCTAGAAGGCTCGTCACCCTTAAAATCAATAGTCAAATGTTTGGAGAGGACCTTTTGCCATCATGTAGTCGAGCCTGCATTTTGCAGTGAGTACGAGGACAAACAGAGGCAAGATGTTCAGTAGAAAAGCATTGCTTGCAATGAAAGGGGATACAAGTCAAAATTTGTTAATGGGTATATGGAGTTGGATCATTGTGGAGCTAATTATAATGCATGGAGAATATGATCTATTCTTGATGTCTTATGGGTATATCATCAAAGAAATATACAAAGTAAAATTTGTTAATGGGTCTAAGTTAAGATAATTGTGAGTTGATTAAACTATAATGCATGGAGAATATTATCTATTTTTAGTGTCACTTACATTAAATTAAAAAATATACTAGTCAAATTAATTTCGAACTGTGGTTAAATCAATTACAAAGTATGGACCTAGATTATTGAATAATATCTCATAATATTATAAGAATATTTTATGATACATCAAGAAAAAAATTATATACAAATAATGCAATAAAAATATAAGTGATTTGAATAGATACTTACCATTTAAGCTTGGAAGATGGACCTGAATAAAAAATTCGTTTGCCCTACATGTAAAAATTAAGAATTTTATAAGAAAATGTCAACTGAAACTACTCTAAAGACTTATGCCAAATGAGGAAATTCAAACAATTTTACTCTATAATAATATTTGTTAATTTTATTTGAAGTTACCACCAATAGTTTTAAAATATACATCCTTTATAATCAGAAAGTGTCAATTCTCGAGGAATAGGTTGGTTTGCTCTTCTAGAAGAATTATAGTTCTTTATGTCATCCTAAAGTTTTGGCTTTGATGCTATGAAGAACCTTTCCCCTAGTAGTCCAATATGTCACATCCTCATTAAGGCATGAAAAAATAGTATTTAATGTTCAAGGCATGGGCATCCATCGAAGCATAAAGAAAATATTGATGGAAGGAGAGTTTAATGCATTGGACAGGGAATTACCACAGAGGAGACCGTAACATTAAAGGAGGTATGACGTGACAAACAGGAAGCTGGGGAACACAGTATGGAAATCTACCATCAGCAAATTAAAATGATATGATAGAAGTTTGGTGCTAAGTTAAAGGCTCATGTGTTAAGCACTATTCAGTAGCCAACGTTGGAGTGGAAGAGAGATTTCACCTGTTGCACCACAATTCAACCATGGGAAGAAACTTTGCATGACCTCTCCAAGTTGCTTGTCGTCCATAACAATGGCCAAAAGTTGTGCCAATCAATAGAGAAATAAGCACTATTCCCTTACCAACAATCATTAGGAAGACGGTATTCAGCAATTTGGAGAGGAATGTTGGCTTTGGCATTCATGACACACGCTGATGTGTGGGGCTTTCCATCTCCAATAATTGTGCTTCCTAGTAAGTTGGTTGTTCCATTCTGCAAGTTGCTACAAGCCTGGACATGCCTCTTGTTGTCACGTATGCCATTTATATTCCCTTGAATTGTCGGGTTTGGATGAGAAGTTTGCATTGGAGCTGGGTAACATTGTGTCTTCATAATTTCTATGGCAGAATATGTTGAGAATTTTAGTGGGATTCGTAAGTGGGCGATGGACCACCTCAAGGAAGAGGCACATAGCTTTTTTTCCTCTTTAGTATAGGTGCTCTCTAATATTGGCTATTCTTAAACATCATCCACTTCAATAGTCAAAGGTCAATTTTAGCCAATAAAAATAGGAAAAATATTTATCTTTTTGTTATGAATGAGGTGTAAAATTGCTATTGACTGTTTGACTATTGAAGTGGATGATGTTTAAGTAGAGCGATCCTACAATGCCTATGCTTTGACATGCAACTAGGAGAAGGTGATGTCATCACGTGGATGAAGTGATGAGGGGCATTTTGGTGATAGTGGAAAGCCAAAGCCACAACTTCCTCACCTTCCTCAAGCCATTGTTCTTCAACATCGTTCCTTGAGCTAAGTATTCTCCTCCTTCGTAGTTACTCTACTAAAATAGAATCAAATTCAAAGATACCCACTCATGCAGTTGAAGACAAGTAACCTATGTTGATTGATTTTAGTGCTTCTGGAAAAATTGTGTTGTTTTTTTTTGTCTCAATGTTTCGGATCACACTCCATGATCCATCATTAGGAGAAAAGGAAGAGGATGCAAATGAGTTAGAATTGCAGAGAGGGTTACTTAAAAAGAGAGAGAATAGGTGGGCACGAATGACAAAATAGTCTCAAGGAGGCATATAAGGGATAAGAAAAAGAATAGCTAAGTCAAAATAAAGAGTTTTAAAAATTATTAAAGAGTCAAAAAAGAAAAGGACTAAAAGATGACAAAGAGAGGGATAAAAAAAGAGAAGAAAAAGATTAAGACAAATGAGTAAAAATATGAAGCAAAAAAATAAGGAGATGAGGACAAGAATTAAACCAAACCGGCATGTAGGTTATAACGAGGAAAAGAAGAAGAAAATATATAGGCAAAGTTGAAAAAATATATAAAAGGATAGACCATTGACTAGAGATATACAAAAATAGTATGGTGGTAAAACTATAAAAATGTGCACAATTAAAAGACTGTGAATATATACACTAAAAAAGCATGCAAAGGAAGACTATGAATAAAGGAAAGCAACCCAAAGACAGGAGGGTTGAGATAGTGTAAAGGCGAGAGGACAAGAGAGGGAAAGTTAGGCGAAGAGAACACCACTAAAGCAAGACCAAGAGAAAGGCTCAAAGAATCGAAGGGGTTGATCAACTTCAAATTACAAATGATAAGGGAGTGTAGAAAAGAAATAAAGAGCCAAAGAGAATGAGAGAAAGTGTAAAAGAGAAATAAGATGCAAAGTTTCAAAGAGGAATACATGTAAAAGTAAGAGAAGAATATATATATGTGTGTGTGTGTGTGTGTGTGTGTGTGTGTGTGTGTGTATGTATATATATATGTATATACATATACATATACACATATATATACACATATTTATACACACACACACATATATATGTATATGTATATGTATATATATATATATATATATATACATATATATATGTATATGTATATATATATATATATATATATATATATATATATATATGTATGTATATATAAGAAAGAGGAACATATTAGCAAGTACAAAGAGGAGAAAGAGTTTAGAAGAAAGGGGTAAAAGAGAGAAATGCAAAGGTTAAAAAGATAAGAGTAGAAGAGAGATAAGTACAACACATGCCTATATCTGTATCTATATATATAATACACATATATACACACCCAAAATTGAATATGCCTACAAATAAATAAAAAGAATAAGAATACTATATTCTAAAAATATATAGAAGAATAATAATACATATACATTTGTATGTATAACAATAGAAAGAGGTGTATATTATAAAAATTGTACATACCAAAAATATGCAAAAGTCTAAATGAATGCATGTAAAGAAAAAAGAGAATATATATATATATATATCGAAGAATAAATATATAAATTTATATGTATAGCAATAGAAAAATAGGAACATATCAATTATAAAAGTCTATATAGATATATGGAACATAATAAATAAATATATGTCTTCTATATAACAACATATATGCAAGAATATATGTAAGTAAAATAGTATAAGCATCTATATATATATATGAGATTAACAAATGGGAAGAAGGATTAAAAGAGAAAGCAATGTAACGGGTGAAAATTAGCAAGAGCCAAAGTGAGAAAAAAGAAGAAAGGTGTAAGAGGGAGACAAATGAAAAGGCAATGGAGAGATACTAGAGAGGGGAGATAAGAATAAATATAAATACCATCTTTCTTGTATAAAAAGAAGGAGACTATAATATGAAAGTGGAGGATTATATAAATAAATAAATAAATATTAAAAGAGAAATAAAGGAAATTATAAACCATAAAAAGTCAAAAAATATAATGAACGTTACATATATGTGTTTATATATATATGACAATATAAAAGTATACAAATAAGTATGAATGTTACACGCACAAATGTATATATCCATAGACATACGTAAATATACATGCAACCAAGAAAGGGAAGGAAAAGATGAGGAGGAACAAAGAAGAAGCAACCAATGAAAACCAAAGGAAGATAAAAATGAATCAAGACAACCCCAACAAAGAAATGAGGGCCAGTGACCAAGAAGAGAAGAACACTGAGAGCATGACCTCAGGGGTTACAAAGAGACAAAATAAGAACAAGGAGATGAGAAAAAGAAAAGGGGGGATGGGGGGAAAGGACGGGAAGCAATGGCTAGGGGGAAGGTGAGGATAGGATGGATGGGTAAGAGGAAGGGGGGAGAGAAGGATGGCTGGGAACAAGAGTGAGGTCTCAGAAGCAGGTGAGGAGAAAGGAGGAAGAAGGGGCAAGAGAGTGGGGTGGAGAGAAACATAAGAAAAAGGGGGCGGAAGGGTGAGGTAAAGGTGTGGTTAAGGGGGAGGCTGAGGGAGGCCAAGGTAGATCAGGAGGGAAGATGGTGATTTTTGAGGGAATTAAGAAGGGGGTTCCAAGTTTGGCTTAAGTTGATCTTTATATATGGGTTGGTGATAATATTTATTCTTGAAGTTATATATTATGTGAATTCTGAGTGAGTGCATAGGTTTATTGTTTATTACACCAAATTTCATATTGGTACTAGTTAAAAACTGATACAATTTGGTAGTGAAAAAGTCGTGGTTTGCCACTAGTTTAAATCTTTGGATATGTATCTTTTGTTGAGATGGTTATAAATAGTATTCTTATGAGGACAAATTGCTAAGCTAGTTCAGTGGCGTGTGAGAATAGGGTTAAACCATCATTGCCCTTACATGATGATTACTTGGTGCAGGAGCACCTTCACATCAGGGTTTACTTGATCTTCAAGATGTTTGATTTATTTAATGAGGTTCTTGAGACCATATTCAATGATGTAATGAGGCTTGGAAGCCATGTT
Organism: Cunninghamia lanceolata; assembly: GCA_027924645.1. NCBI lineage: Eukaryota > Viridiplantae > Streptophyta > Pinopsida > Cupressales > Cupressaceae > Cunninghamia > Cunninghamia lanceolata. The sequence goes on from BSBN01001491.1 coordinate 534,623, forward strand.
TGTAATGGACTATGTCCAAATAACTAGAGTTTTCTATGGTTATGTTAGTAGTCCTAGGTAGGACAGTCTTGTAGTTATAGGTTAGTCATTTAATCCCATCATGTTGCAAGCCTTTTAAGGCATGTCTTGGGTTTGGAATTTTGTCCAAGATTAATCCAAATGTTACAAATAGCAAGATTAAACCAAAACAACCGGTGGAAGAAGTCAGTTTCTAAAACAGTTACTAAAAAGACAGCTTTGGGAATTTGAAAGGTTATTTTTGTGTCTTGGTCGTTGGAAGGAAGTGGAAACTAGAGAGACATGTTGAAATGCCTTTACTAAGGCCTTGTATCATCAAAATACCTTGGAGGTGATTGGAGATTTTAAATGAAATAGAAAAAAAACAATGCTTTTCTATGTTTTCTTCAGAAAATTGTTGTCTTCTTGCTTTGTACGGATCTGTACGGACTGGAGTACATTTCTAACTAGTTTTTCATGAAAGGTCTATCTATCACCTTCCATTTGCATTTGGTTGCATGTATTTTGGTTTTGTTTTAAGGAAGTTATTGCATTTTTTGTGTAAGGCTACCAAAAACCCTGTTAGGGTAAATAGTGACATGAAAACCCTGTGTTTCTTCTAATTTATCCATTGCATGTTGCAAGTTCCTTGGTGAAAAGGACTGTGGTGATGTGTGCCTTCAAGTTCTAGAGGCCCCTGACCAAATCTCTAAGATTGGGGTGAAGGAAATCAAGTTTTTATGACTGTTTTCTGTGACAGTCTAGAAAATAGTGTTTTTTAAGGACAGTGAAGAGGTATAAGTGTTGGGTATGGTAAAGTGTTGATGGGAATGGACTTTTCATGGATTAATGAGCATGTGCAGACCTGGTATGAAGTGTTCCAAGCACATGCAAGGTGAGAGCAGTCTTGGAGTGCCTACTTTCAATAAGACCCTATGCATACAAAGCCAATTAAGCCTATTTGGCACAGCGACAGTCCTATTTTGGATGGTTCCTTCCAAAGTAACCTACATTGATTTCTGGATATATTTTAAAATGCCTTAATGGGTACTCAAAATAGGTTTCATATGTTGGAAATCAGGTCGGGTTTGAAAGTTATGGTAAAAAAATAGTAAATTTCTGATTTTTTTTAAGTTTTTGTGTTATGAAACAAAGGATTTATGAAGGATTGGTAATAAGATGAAAGGGCAGACCTTAATGGTTAGTTGTTTTGGTTAATTGAATGTTCTTAGATGAACAAAAAAACACAGTTGTGGCCTTGATCAGGTCAGGAAAGGTAAGAGCCCAAATTTTATGCCATGTTGAGGACCTTAGTGTATGACAAGTTTGGACTTGAAATATTTTGTTTTGAAATATGCATCTTGAAGTGAATCTGATCTTTTCCTCTGCATCATTACTTAAGATTCTTTAAATGATAGTACCTTTCCACCTCTATATAGGGTCTTCTCATTATTTGGTATTCTGTAAGTAGAATGACCTTATTTGGGCTATGAAAATTAATTCATTTCATAGAAAATGTTAAACCTATTATTTGTCATGGCTCTCCTTTACGATGCAATCTACAAATACATTTCTTTGAGGCTTTTGTCAAATAGTTCATGTGCATTGTGCCTGTATTTATTTTCCTTGAGAGGTTCTCTCAGACTATTTACGTTCTTTGTGCATGCTTTCTCATTTTCGCATTTTGTATACTTGGGCAACTTTTGTCGATCCAAAACATTGTTGTAGGGTGAGATGACTCTAGAAGTATAACCTTGAAGGTTTTCCCCATGATTAGTTGTATGGATAATATCGTTGAATGACTTTTATATTGAATTAGAGAAATATTCTTATGACAATTCAGAAAAATCACTATATGATCCCACAAGATGATACCTTGCATTGTGATGGTGAACTATATGATATCATAACATGTTATTGTAGTGAATGAAGTGTTGATTAGCTAACAGATGTCTTGACTAACCTTAGGCACTGTACAATATATTCAAGGAAATACTTAATGTGGTTGTCCCCAAGTTCCTATTGAAGGTTAAAGTTGATATAATGTTGTTGGTTATGACATGTATCATGCTTCTTGTCCATCGTTTTTATAACGATTGTTCCATAAAGGCAGAGTTAACTAATAAATGAACTCATTATGAGGTCTATGTTTAAGATGAGCGTTGTGGTGTCTCATTATCGTGTTTTGTTAGTTATGATGAGTCAAGTTACATGAGTAATATGTAAATAGTCTAAAATGTGGACTTGTTAAAATAGGAGTATCATTCCATATCATCATCTGCACACCTTCACTAACACATTCGCTAAGGATGGGTTGAGAATGTAGAGTGTCATGGTGTAAATGGCACCTTTAAGTGCACCAAAGGTATGCTTACTAGGAGAATTAAAGTACCAGACCATGTAACATTATGCCTAATGGGTGTTGTTCGGTTTTGTCAATCTAGAAGGATTAAACCTTGCAAGGCTTGCATCTAGTTATGGCTTTTAGATGTGGCAATCCAGATTAGAATAATACAACTCCTTGTTTATGTTTCCACTATGGTCTAATGTGCTAGAGAAGAATGCTTCCTTATTGTTGAACAATGCCCTATAGTTTATATGATGTATTCATCTTGAAGAAGATAGTTCTAAGGACTACAATAATAGTACATTACCATGTTTACTAGCAATAGTTATAAGACAATGACATGATATGAAGTTCACTTCCATAAGTCGAAGCATAAGCATAAGATCAGTAAATGAGTTCTCAAACATGAGTCCCCTGTGTTTGGTAATTATATATTAAAGAACAATGTATGATATGGTTGGTATCCTGGCATGATGTGTTCCAATTACAAAGGATGTCATACTATAATGTGATTATACTAGTTCATATCATTGAACCATATTATAGTAGGACATCATTTGGAGCCATGTCAACTCTTTTCTTATATGTTGCATTATGAAGATATTTTATTTGTTAAGGTCATGTGTTTTGTTATGATTGGATTTATTTTATATTGATTATATGCATATTTATGTGTATGGATTTGATTATGAGAATATTGGTGTTGGTATGAAATTGGGATGACAATGAAACCTTGAGGGTAGGAACTTATGTACATATAACCCTTGAGAGATTAAGTGAGGAGAACTACATGGGACTTCAATCCCATTTGGAAGCAGGTTTGTAGGTAGTTGACCCAAGTTTGTAGGGGAGGGGTTTAGGGATTGACTCCAAGGTATGGGGTGTTCCTAAACTTGATCAAACTTCCCTCTTCTGTAGGTTTCAACTTGAGGTTGAAACTTGCATTAGATAGCTGTGAACTTATGTTTTCAATGAATGTATCGCCCTATATAGGCCTGAGCCAATAAAAGGTACTCCATCACCATTGAGCTTACTTACTCTAAGGTTTTGTATGGTGTTTGGATTTCCACAATCTACTCCATTCTTGGATGAACTTTAGAGCCACTGTCACCAAGGTTTGTCTCTAATGTGAATGTATAAGAGTGCCTCAGGACTTGTCTAACTATAATTATTAGAGTTTCACGAGTTGAACTCTATGGCATTGTGTCTAAGCTCAATAGTATGGGAAGATATAGGTTAGCATCAAGACACTTAATGAGGTCTATTCTTCCATAGAAATAAGGGCATGATAAACTAGGCAAGGACATGGCTATGAATGAGTTATGAAAACGTACTAAATTTGCATTTAATGTCCATGTTGAACTAATCCATTATGATCTAATGGTGTGATCAACTTGAAATATCCACCTGGATTTATGTTGAGTTAGGATGAAATTCTTTCTGATCGATGTTGGAAAAAAAGAGAGAGAATAAGGTAATGTTGCAGCTATGTAGCTTTAAAATGTTTTCAAATATGAAATTAATAGCATGTGTAAATCTAAAAATTACTTTCAATTTATAGGTTATAGTATTTCTCCAAATTAATCAATGTAGTAGAAGAAAATAGCTTGCAAAAAGAAGACAAATATGTATGTGGAGAAACCCCTAAGGGAAAAAACTCCACACCAAAGGTGTTTATGCTTGTATTAAATCTCTTGTGAAAGATTACATTCAATACTAAAATCCTTGGATTCCTTGATGCACTTCAAAAGCTTCTTCAATCTTCAAACCTATAAAACTTTTTAAAAAAAAAAAAAATCCTTTCTAATTCAAAAAAGTTTCTTGCTTTTTTCTTCTAAAAAAACAAGAATTCTTCTAAGTCAAAAAAGCTTCTCGTTTTTTTTTCTTCAAAGTCAAAAAAAACTTCTTGCTTTTTTCTTCTAAATCAAAAAAGCTTCTTGCTTTTTTCTTCTAAGTCTTTTACAAAAAATTTCTTGCTTTTTTTCTTCTAAGTCTTTTTTCACAATTCAACTCTCTAGAAAATGTATGGGGCTTTTTAATTAATTCAAAAGTTTCTTTAATTCAAGAGCTTCTTAATTCGAAAGATTGAAACTCAAATTACAACAAATTGTAATTGATAATATAGAAAATGCTCATGCAAAAACCAAGCGCTCCAAATAGAGAAGACTAAAGCCAAACAAAGTCAAGCCTTCAGTTAACTGCCTATCCTTGATGTGGGCACCCAAGTTTTCTCAAATTAACTTTGCCAACATCAAATACATTTCCAAATAAAAGCAACAACAGAAAGTCCTCAAATTGGGCATCCAAGTTTGCCCAGTCACTTTCTGTTAACTAAAGTGATCAACACACACCAATCTCATGCAAACAACATGCAAGATTGATGTCCCCAAAGTTATTCTGAATTACCTTGTTTTGTACATGCAAGTGAGATGCAAACACTGGATTCAACATGCAAGTAATACCCATTATCTAAAACACTGAGATGTTCCATCTTGCAAGTTTCTGGAGTTGGAGTGTTCTGCAAGTAATCTCTCAAAATTGACATGCAACAACATGCAAGATCATATAATTGACATGCAACAACATGTAAGCACATGCAAGTGACATGCAACAACATGCAAGAACATGCAAGTGACATGCAACAACATGAAAGCACATGCAAGTCCATAGAAGCAACATACAACAACATGCAAGCACATGCAAGTTCATAGAAGCAACATGCAAGCACATGCAAGTGACATGCAATAACATGCAAGTGACATTGAACAATATGCAAGTGACATGCAACAACATGCAAGCACATGCAAGTAACATGCAACAACATGCAAATACATACAAATACATGCAAGTCCATAGAAGCAACATGCAACAATATGCAAGCACATGCAATTAACATGCAACAACATGCAAGTACATGCAAGCAACATGCAACATCATGCAAGTACATGCAAGTAACATGCAACAACATGCAAGTACATGCAAGTGACATGCAAAAATATGTAAGTTCATGCAAGCTTTTATGAACTCATGCAAGCAATATCCAATTCGTGCATCTCTAACACTTTAGTTAACTCCAACATTATATCTATGCAAGGTGTCTCAACATTATCCACTCATGTACATAAAAAAGCACAACTCCAAGTCTAAATATAAGTCCCCATCAAAATGGGACCCCCAAGTTTAACTCCCACTTACTAGGAATTATCATACTCTCAAAACACACTTAAGAGAAGTCAACAAAGTCTTCATGGCCCCACTCCAAAAATGGATGCCCAAGTTTGATCCTATCAATTAGGAATTGATTGCAAAAGTCAAAGTGATATAATTAATAAATAATTAATCTCTCAAAGTCCTTATGTGTTGGAGAACACATTCCAAGAACTTTGGCAACACATGAATTGGTTAGGATTGCAAGTTAATACCAACTTACCCCAACAATTGTCTATGTCAAATGTGGGCAAGTAACAATAAATATTACCAAATATGATAGTGTTTATGTCACACCCCAAATTTTGAATGATATAGTGTTTATGTCACACCCTAAATTTTGACTATGTTTTACTTTTTACTTGTCTGTAATTAGTAGATAATTTTTGCATGAATTAATGATTTAATGTTATGTGAAAATGTCAAGATAGATCAATGATATCATGAATTTATGTTTATATGTTTAGAATTTAGACATGTGATTTTTTTATGTCATGATTATTTATTTATAATGTTTATGGATTGACAATGATACATGAATCCTAGTTTGGTGATTGTAAGTTGTAACCAGGAAACAAGTTTTCCACCCTTTGAGAAGAGAGGGAGAGTATCATCAGATAAGCATAGATTGTTGTCATCTAAGTTTCACGCCTTCATAGTTTAGTGAACCTTTCGTCGAGTTTAGTAAGTCGTGTTTGACCAAATTGGTCTAAGTTTGGTTTCAACTCAACAATCATCGATTGGTCAACAAGATCTATTAAGCATAGGTTTTGTCGAAAAACCAAGTCAAGATAGTATGACCGTCGACAAGGAATGATCAATAGTTGTTACTTCTTGTGTGATATGAATATAGATTATATTCAAGAGAAAAGATATATGAGTGGATAAGCTATTTCATTATTGGTAATTTCCATAAAGATTTTCATTATGATAACCTATCTATTTTGGCATTTATGCAAGATGGAGAGGGGGAGAATACCTTGACCCCATTCTCGTATCTTGTCGAAGTGTCAAAAACAACATAAGTATGTATGTTGTGTACACTCTCATTATGTTGTTTTATATCTTTCTAATATTATCAATAAGTTTAAACTTATGGTATGTTGTCGAAGAGCTTCTATAGGTATCGTGGTATAGTAGCAATTAATGCGAACCCATGCTTCATGTTAGTATGTGGGCACTCAACTCCTTCCTCCACGTCGGTTATGGAGATAAGGAGGAGTTTAAGAGTGATCTTTAAAGACTAGTTACTCCACTACTTCTACATGCCAACATAGCATGAGAATAGGTGAAGATGGAGAGAGGATCTCCAAGGGTGATGTAGGGAGTTAAGCCTTTTAAAAGGTGATATCATTGTGGAAAAGGAGGCAAAGAGGGTAATCTAGATAGGAGTGACACCGAGTGTTGAGAGAAAGGAATGACTGTGAATGCCGGGAGAGCTCTGAGATCATCATGCACACACACACACACACACACACACACAGATCTTGGTTAGTCGTGAACATAGAGAGAAAGGGAGCTCTGATTCAAGAACATAGAGCTTTGTGATTAATAAGTATTTGTGGAGAAGAAAGAGAATGTAGTAAAAAGCTTAAGATAGCTCAGGTAGCGGAGGTAAGGTTATCTTATCTAATCTAGTACTTCATTCTTATATTGCAATATTTGAATTCGGTAGAATCTTACAGATATACATATATTTACGTATAACAGAGAGTATTAAATGTTACTTAGAGTAGAGATCTTTTGAATGTAATAACTATGTAGACAGTCTCATAGGAAGAAGAGTAATAAACTTGTTTAGCTGAAACCACACTTTGTAAACACTATAATGTCGATATGTGTAGTCTTCGAATAATAGCTGAAACCGTAGTTTGTAAACCTTTGAATGATTTTGTTATCAGTGAGAATACTGTGTTATATGCTTTTTATGCCTTAGTGTTGTATCATCGAAGCCATAGATAATTGTGTTGTTCAATGGAATAGCAAATATGTAAATGATATGTTTAGCGCTGGTTGTTTAGAAACTTTAGTCTAATAGTAAATTGCCTTCCAACTTTGTTTATCCGAGCAAATTTAGTTTTCCAATAGCTGTCAAACATTGATATGAGTAGATAGCTACTATGTGATTACAGAGAAAAGACTAAGTTATGTTTTCTCTTTTGAACACACAGTTTTGTGGACACATATTCTTTCATAGACGTAGTGTTGTAACTAGTCAAAGTTATATTTATAAAGTGTTGAGTTCAAACTTCATGAGAACTCTGTTATAAACCTAGGAGCTGTAAGGAATAAGATTATAGAAAGTTTAGGACATAGATAGGTTTACGATTCACAATGAGATAATGGTATAAATTTTATTGTTTGAAATAAAAAGATTTTTGGAATTGATATTCATTTATTTTAGATTATAAATAAATGATATTGATATCATTAAGAACATCTTTGTATAGTGATATAATATCACTTACACATTCAACAATAATGATAAGCATTATCATGATAAACATAGGATGTTAAACATTAGTTCTTAACAGGTTGTCAATATCTAAAGTTGATAGACTTGAGAAGTCCAAGAGGTCGAAAACATCATATTATTATTGTAGACTCAAATCTATCTAGGTTGAAAGAATGACTTAGTTTAAAGATTACTATGTGATTACAGAGAAGATACTAAGTTATGTTTTCTCTTTTGAACACACAGTTTTGTGGACACATATTCTTTCATAGACACAGTGTTGTAACTAGTCAAAGTTATATTTATAAAGTGCTGAGTCCAAACTTCATGAGAACTCTGTTATAAACCTAGGAGCTGTAAGGAATAAGATTGTAGAAATTTTAGGACAGAGATAGGTTTACGTTTCACAATGAGATAATGGTATAAATTTTATTGTTTAAAATAAAAAGATTTTTGGAATTGATATTCATTTATTTTAGATTATAAATAAATGATATTGATTTCATTAAGAACATCTTTGTATAGTGATATATTATCACTTACACATTCAACAATAATGATAAGCATTATCATGATAAACATAGGATGTTAAACATTAGTTCTTAACCTTGTCAATATCGAAAGGCGATGGACTTGAGAAGTCCAAGAGGTCAAAAACATCATATTATTATTGTAGACTCAAATCTGTCTAGGTTGAAAGAATGACTTAGTTTAAAGATTAGATATGATAATGAAAGTATTCATTAAGACATTTTTGGAAGAGGATAAACCTCATGTTCTATGTTTTTATATGATATGAGAAATGTGATTATGAACAACACTCAAGTGGTCAAGTGAAGACTAGAGATTTTCATTTCCATTTTATAAACTTATACTTTTAGGTAAACAAGAGTATTTGACATACCAATATAATGGGTTAGAGAAGTTAAAACCCTAAAATAAACCCAAAAGGGTTTAGAAAACTTAGAACTCTTAAGTCAGTTATGTCATTGATTAAGTCTTTTGTATATTATGGTCGATAGTGAATAGTCAAGAAACCATAGATCAAGATGGTATAAATTAGGAAGAGTCTAAGAAGCACTTCGGAAAATTTAGATTCAATTTCTTGTTAGAGTTGAAACTTGTTATATAACACAAGCATGTTCTATCTTTGGGACTTGGAGTAGAATGATAGGAAGTCAAAGACCCTAATATTTGCAAGAATGCAATGAGGGACACTCTGAAAGGTTAAAATCATCTAAACCTACATATTGTATATATCCTAGATTAAGGATTAAATTCTAAGTTAGATTGATTAGGATTGAGTTTAGCCAAGATAGTTTATGTCTAGAATTACTAGTCAAATAAGTCAAACAAGTCAAACTGTAGGATGAGGTAGTTTCCAAGTCGAGTTAGAGGTGTGTGAACACATGACTACGTTTAATGCAAACATCTATTTATATAGAAACTTTGGCCAAAGTGATGCATTTGTCTCTACATGCATTAGTCAGTTCACAGTGTCTAGATGACGTGACCTGTTAGAATGATCATACTTAGCTAGAAGATTGTCTAGAGTTGTATGGTCAATTGAGTTACGTAGGACACAACACTAGAATGTAGATGGCAACTTGTTGGTTTCTTAAGTCTATACTCTTCATGAAGGGTAGGGCCACTTCCATATGGAAAGTGTGTGGGGGATTGCTAGTATGTGGTTGGAGGTAAAGCACACGGATGATGCTCTCCCTCTATAGCAAAAGACTTGCCAAGAACTGTGAGACATATATCAGATTCTAGATGCAGTATATTTCATTGTCAAACTTGAGTAAACTTATTAATATTGCCAAGTGCAAATTATTTGAAAATGTAAAGTGAAGTATTTTCACTATGATTTTATCTTTGAATATATTATATTTTCAAGGTTGAAAAATATTTAGAAAAGACATGCATTTAAATCTATGTTATTATGCAATGTTAAAAAAAAATTCGCACATGGTTGTACATGATCTTTTACTTTCTTAGTAAATTATGAGTAATTCCAAGTAATATGAGATGGCATGTTATAGTTTAGCTTTATGATTAGTCAGATGTAAATGTATTTACTTAGAAGTAGAATGATGTATAATATTACTACTAGGGGCCTAAATTTCTATTTAATAAATACTTTTTTTGTAGGTAATAATGGAATGATGTGAAAGGCCTTTAAGATTACTCAATGAGTTGTTTTGTTATGTATATGTGACCCAGCTCCTATGGGTACAATGCATTATTTGCATGTTGGTAATTTTGACACCAAGAACTATAAGACCATGTGCATAGGTTTATGGATCACTATGTGGTATTTGTAACTGAATTAACTAGTCTAAGGTATAACCCTTAGGACAATATGTTTTAAATCAATGTTCTTGTACTTTTTAAATGTCAGAATATTGAATTGAGATTGATACAAAAGTTGACTTCGTGTCATCACAACTAGGGTTGAGTAAGGGACTTTATGATGGCATAGGTAGAGAATAATTATTTCTCTTAACATAGCTTGTTCCACTCATCCTGAGGTGATCACTAGAATTTGTAAAACCTGTGAATCTCTTATAGATAAGATTATCACCACCCCATCTTGATAGGAGTCAAGGAGCATGCTCTGCCTAAAGAAGTATTTGGTTATATCATAGGTTTAGTAGGCTTTCACCAGCATCATGTAGGTGATAGATGCTAAGAGCTACTTGGTTTCATAGGGATCAACAGGATTTCACCAAAGCATACAGGTGATAGATGTCAGGAGCTACCTGATTTTATAGGGTTTAGATAGGTTTTCACCAGTGGCATGCAAGTGACGGATGCCAGGACTAGTTTAACTTTTGCCAATGGTATGTAGGCGATGAATGCCAATATCTACTCACCTCAGGAGTTTAGTATTAGCATTGGGGTATCAGAATCATTGTGTGTGTTTCCTATGTTGTGTCTGCTTGAAGTATGCTTCTCATGGTTCAGATTGTTAAATTAGTCCAAGTGATTGATAGTACATGCACTAGTTAGGAAAGGTAAAACCATAAGACCTCTTGATTATCTTTATCGTATTATAAGATGACTTAGATGCTTAGTGGGCTATGAAAATATTATTAATAGCCTCATGTGTTATACATTGTTACACTTACACCCTACCTAGTGATGACTACATGTAGTATGGGATGCTTACTTGTCATCACAGTTGACAGTGAACTAAAAAAAAATGGGACCCATGGTGTAGCATGAGATGCATTGAAATTCATTTTTCTAGTTGGGATGTACTTAAAATTTTATATGTTAGTGAACTAGGTGAAGGGGAAGTTGCTTGTAGTAAGGTTGCAACCTCTTCCTTTTTGCTAGTTAGTTACTAAGTGTACTTGTGATGTACGTATGGCTCAGTCACACTATGAAGGTGTGACACATGCATGATCTAATCACTTGGAGTATATGTGATGTATGTGTGAACTAATCATAATGGGTATGGATGTTGTATACATGAGCTAGTCATGTTGTGTATATGTGATGCATGTAGGAGTTATTCACATTGTGTATATGTGATGTATGATTAAGCCCCTCATTATGTGTGAACATGTGATATTTTTATGAGTTGGTCCCTAAGTGGTTTTGTGTGTACTTATACATTGATGTTGACATTAGACTAACATTTGTTTGGAATGCACTACTATCCTACTTTTGGGTATGGATGGATTTGGAAGCATAAGATCAACTAATGGTTATGATTTAAAAGTGAGATCAAAGATCTCATATAAGATAAAATGATGAAATTCTCTCTATTGTGGTGTATGAACTATGACACCTCTGATTCCAAGGAGGGGATACGTGGGCAAGGCCATTACGAATGAACCCTTGAGGTTTAGGTTTGGGTCAAGGGATAACCCTAACATTGTGATCTTACCATATTCTAGTGCAAGTTTATGAGTTGTAGCACATAATTATTGCCACGATTATGGTTGGTAAATCTATAAAGTTGGCACTTCTAATTCAGATAGAAGATGCTTGGTCGAGTAAGTAGTACTTGAATTTTTTTAAAAAAATTAGTAGGTTATTACATAATAATGGTGTATTTGTTGGAATTTTTTTAGAACCATGATATTTGTATGAGAATGAGAAAGAAAGGTCATGAACTCTTGTTGTACACATTATGTTGGGCTTTATCAATTGGTATCATCTAGGGAACATTGACTAAATACCTATGCCAATTTATATGTTTCTTGCCTAGGCTATTTTACTTACCTAGTATTGACCAAAATCACAAATGTCTTATTTAGAGCATTGGCAATGAGGTGTCCTTAAATTACAAGCTCACCATGATTACAAAAGTCCAAGTGTATGTGTAGATTAAAAGGGATTATCATGTTCCATTGTCAATTCTATAATTTATTAGTTGGTTTCCTTGTAAGGTCTTTGTTGGGTGTCTTCATGTTGATAATTCTATTTTGAGAAGGCAAAATGGTTATCAATGGATTGTTTTACTACTAATCCACTCTCTTTTTCTCATGCTTTCATGACCTTAACAAACATGATATCAAAGACTAGGAGGAGATCACTAGTCTATGATCAATTCTATTGTAAGCATGATTTTTACAAGAGACAATAATGGAAAAATGATTTCTCTTGTATGCATTATTTAACCCAATATTAATTTAACTACCTAATAAAGAATCTCTTTTGATATTAACTCCATTGGGAAAAACACATCCATTAGTAGATCATAGATCATCTCCTAATCAAAAAATGGTTTGGTGAATAAAACATGAATAATATGATGGATTTACAGCTCATACAAGATGAAATAGGAATTGAAAAACTAAGCAAGACAAGAATGTGACTACAACATTATGTTAGTAATGCAACTATTGTGGTGTCTAGGTTAGAATCATAATTGCGATAGTGGCCTCAAATCATGTAACTTTAGAATGTGAAATGAACAAATGTCATTTTATCCCTAGCATGTGTGAGATTCCTTCCTGGGCTTGAAATAACTTTCCAACACTAAAAATAAGTCTATAAAAGGATATTGAAGCATGTTTTTGGATCATGGTTCATGGAGGATTTGAGAAATTTTGTGAAGAGCAAGGAAATTGTATTGTTCAACAATATTAGGGAGATTGATAGAAAGTAGAGGATGGCCATTGTTACACCTATTGGTTATACTTCTTCCAAAGCAACACCCTACCCTTCAGCTAGTTTTCCCCTCATGGGATTTCTAAATAAAAATATGTGAATTTTTATGAGTTTCTATAACTAAATTTGCAAGCTTTATTTTAGTTTATGCTCATAATATTCTTATCTCTTAAGCTATATCATTTTTTTCAAGCAAGTATCAATTAGCAAGTAAAAAAAAATTTGTGATCCATAAATTCTATAAATTTAAGAGTTTATAGATCATTTTGGTATTAGATTTGTTTGATCTTTGTCGGATTGTAGAAGTTTTGTGTATGATAATGACTACAAGGACATAGAAGGCTCAAATGGATTAGTTAAATGTAGATGTGACTATAGTAGAAATTTGCATGAAGGGAATAATGGAGGACCAACAATGGGTGGGCCAACAAAAAGAGCACATGTTAAGGCAAAAAGTAAAAATGGTTTAAGAACAATCTTCCATTGGAGACTTTATAAAATCCTTTGCCAACAAATTTGGTATTGGGGAACAATAGGAAGAGGGTAAAAGTATTGAAGATTTCTTGAAAGAACCATATTACATTAAGGAGAAAATAAATGCAAGTCCATTTAAAGCATAAAAAGTAAAGTAGAAATAGAGACTTTTGATGGACAAATTAATGCTAAATTGTTAGATTCATGGATTAAAATCTTGAAGTTTAGTATAATGTTTATAAAGTAAATAGGTCGCATAGAATTTTATTTGCATGCCTCAAAATGGAAGGCCATGCTCTTGTATGGTGGGTGAATTATATTGTAAATTGTGAAAATAGGAAGAAGTCCATACTAAGTAATCGAAATGAATTCAAAGAATTAATTTGTAGATTTTTTTATCGTATTGGGCATGAAAGGATCAAAAAATAAAATGGATATACTACAAATAACAAAGTGGGCAAAGTTTGTAGGATTACACAACAAAGTATAGGAGACAAGCTATGTTGAAAGACATGGACTAGGATGAGGAGGTCATGCCAATAAAGTATCCTGGAGGGTTCCATTCTGATATCCAAAGGAGGGTGGTCACCACTAATCCTAAGGACTTGGATGGGGAATGTGTCCAAGCATATTATGTGGAGGAAAAAAAGAGCTATTAAGGTGAGTCATATAAACATAATGGTAAAAACTACAAAAATAATTGGAAATTGAAGAAATCAAATGCTATTGTACAAAAGGAAGAAAAGAAAGATATAAAGGATCATTGTAGCCATTGTAAAATAGATTAGCATGTTAATTCAAAGTGTTGAAAACTTTTTCATAAACTACATCCTAAGAATAAGAATAAAGAAAAAGAAAAGAAGGATTCAAAGGATTCTATGCTAACAATCTAAGATGAGGGAATTGAAATAGATGATAGTTCATATGTAGATGTTAGGCCTGGATATGTAGCCACTAACATCAAAGGGAAAAAATGAAGAGATGAATAAACTTTTTCTTTTGAAATTGTAAGTAAAGAAATCAAGGGTTAATGCATTGATAGATCCTAGTTCATAATGCAATCTAATTGAAATAACATTCCTTGGACTCTTTCTAATTACATTTCCTCGGAAACCAAGTAATGAGTTAGAAACAAATCAAAACAATTTGAATAATTAGATGCAAAATAAAAATGAGAGAAAATTGATAAAAATAATTTAGGACTTCATGAACCAAGTTATGATTACAAATATCAATTCAAGCACATATATATCATTGTATAAAGGTCATTTAGGAGGAAATGAAATGAAATTTTGTTTGAGCTAAACAACTTATATATTTATCTTTATAGCAAGGTTTCAAGAGTTTCCATCTATCAATTTTGCAAGGAAATGAAATTCAATTCTATTTGAGCTAAACAACTTTTATATTTATCTTTATAGCAAGGTTTCAAGAGTTTCCATCTATCAATTTTACAATGTAGCTCAACTAAATTAGTTCTTCATTAATTACTTATTTCTTCTTTAAAGTAACAACCTTATATAGATATTAAGGATATTAAAGTGTTGAATTTGATGACATATTTGTAATAAGATTACTTTATTTTATCTTTTATTTTATAATTTCATCATTAGTTTTTAAATATTATCTTCTCAATTTTTAAATTTAGGCTAGCATTACAGAAGAGGTTTATTTTTGTTGTGAATAGCCCAAATTTTAACCATTTATTAAAATATTTTTCCAACTTATTTTGAGATGAAGATGAATGAGCCACAACTATAGGGAAATGATAGAAATTCCATCATGTTATATTTTTATTAGCTTGTGTTTGTATAAAATATATTATTTAAGGCTTCACTTTTAATGGGAAAGATTCCCAAGATATGGATGCTATTCACTTTTAAGGTGTATTACTTTTATCTTTTTAGCTATAAATCATTAGTTATTTTTGAATGATCTCATTCATTTTCCAAGGTTTCTAAGATATGCTTCCATTCCAAATAGAAGATAACAAGTGTTACCAAAATATAGAATATTGTTTTATTAGTACCTATTATTGAGCGATGTACCATATCATCACTCAACTTGATTTTTTTATAAAAAAATATACAATATCAACCAATTAGGGGCAATTTTCTAAAGTTATTATAATGTTTAAATACAATTCATATAATTTTAGGAAATAACAAGATAATTTATGTTGTCACATGTTCCCAAAAATGTTGGCAATTGTTTTCTAAATAAAATAAATCTATATTTAACTTTAAACAATGGAAACCTTCCAATTGAAAACTTCACAAGATAATAAGCCTATATGATATATATTTTTTCATATTTCTTTTTGATCTGCAACCAACCACACTAATGTTTGCTTGATTAGCATCATTGGTTGTACGTAATTTATTCAAGAGGTTTCCCACACAAGCAAATTGTATGTTAATAAGTAGGAGGTATTTTCTGCACTGTGTCAAATTATGATATTTATATCAGGATTCAACTATGTAGTTTTTTATTCAAACTCATTAATCCATATTTCATGAGTAGTGGTTCACAAACACCCATCTCTCATGAGAATGAATGGTCCACTTAGAACTCATTACATCTAGGTGATTCCCATAGGGGTGAAGCATCGAGACTTCTTGGGAGGTTGGCCATCCTAGTACTACTCTGACTCAAGCATGCTTAACCATGGAGTTCCCCCAAGATAAAGACCATTTAGCTTGCTACCCCATTTGAAAAACCTTCAACAAATGTTGTGCATTATGAACCATTCATTATAAAGCCCCTTTTAGCCCATCCATTGATAAGTAGGACCTGTATTTTTTGTAGTGTGTCAAATTATGATCTTTATATTAGGATTCAACTATGTAGTTTTTGAGTCAAATTCATTGACCCATATTTCGTGAGTATAGTGGTTCACATGAACCCATCTCTCATGAGAATGAATGATCCAATTACAACTAACTGCATCTAGGTGATGCTCAT
This sequence comes from Cunninghamia lanceolata, assembly GCA_027924645.1. NCBI lineage: Eukaryota > Viridiplantae > Streptophyta > Pinopsida > Cupressales > Cupressaceae > Cunninghamia > Cunninghamia lanceolata. The sequence continues at coordinate 551,194 of BSBN01001491.1, forward strand.
AGGGATGAAGCATCGAGACTTCTTGGGAGGTCACCCATCTTAGTACTACTACAACTCAAGCATGCCTAACCATGGAGTCCCCCCAAGATAAATCCCACTTAGCTTGCTACCCAATTTTCAAAACCTTTATCAAGTGTCATACCTTATGAAACATTCATTATAGAGCCCCTTTTAGCTCATCCATTGATAAGTAGGAGGTATTTTTTGTAGTGTGTCAAATTATGATACTTATATCAAGATTTAGCTATGCAGTTTTTGAGTCAAACTCATTGATCCATATTTTATGAGTAGTAATCAAATGAACCCATCTCTCATGAGAATGAATCACCCACTTAGAACTCATTGCATTTAGGTGATTCTTAGAGGGGTGAAGCATTAGGACATCTTGGGAGGTCACCCATCCTATTACTACTCCAACTCAAGTGCACTTAACCATGGAGTTCTCCCAAGATAAATACAACTTATCTTACTACCTCATTTGAAAAACCTTCAAAAAGTGTCATGCCTTATGAACCATTCACTATAGAGCTCTTTTTAGCTCATCCATTGATAAGTAAGAGGTATCTTTTGTGTCGTGTCAAATTATGATATTTATATCAGGATTCAAATACATAGGTATGTCTTGATGCTTCACCCCTCTGAGCATCCCCTAGATGTAATGGGTACTAAGTGGACCATTCGTTATCATGATAAATGGGATCATGTAAACCACTACTCATGAAATATGGGTCAACGAGTTTGACTCAAAAACTAAGTAGTTGAATCTTGATATAAAGATCATAATTTGACACATTGCAAAAAACACTCCCCTACTTATCAATGGATGAGATAAAATGGGCTCTATAATGAATGGTTTATAAGGCACAACATTTGCTAAAGGTTTTGCAAATGGGGTAGCAAGATAAGTGGGATTTATGTTGGGCAACTCTATGGTTAAGCCCACTTGAACTAGAGTAGTACTAGGATGGGATACCTACTCATGAAATATGGGTTAATGAGTTTGACTCAAAAATTATGTAGTTGAATCTTGATATAAATATCATAAATTGTATGTTGTAAGAGAAAATTTATGTTTTCCCTACAATGCAAGTTCCTATCATAATCTTACATAAATACTTGGAAAATATCTTCATGTGTGAATGTTGTAGTCCTACATTTTTCTGGCATATACTTATATTGATCACCTAATTCTTAACAATCCCAACTTTCACTTAACCTCACTCAACATTCACATGCTTATCACCATCAGTGTCATGGTTGCTACCAAGTATCTCAATGATATGTGAGTATTATGTTTTCACATTTATACTCTTTGTTTTCATTAACTGGTATCTTTAATTAGATAATATGTGAATTTTGTCTCTAACGTAAATGTTGTGTCATGTATCAATTTGGTCTCATTACCTTCTCCTTTGTAATGTTCACCTTGGTATGCCATCCTTCACCATTGTTGTCCATCATCATTTCACTCAAAGAAGAATTTGAAGAGTAGTTGTCATTTGTGTCTCCATTCAATTCCAATTCATTTTTCATTTTATTGTTTTTAGTTTCTAGGACTAAAAACCCTAAAACTTGTTACTTATAAATGCATATCTAAGCCAAAGGGGGTGTATTTTTTTAATTTATTATTAACTAAATTGATTTTCATAGTGCTTCTTGTATAGATATGTTGACTCCTAAAATAACTACAACCCTAAACCCTAAAACATTCCCAAATCATCTAAGCTAGGGATAGTTGTTCTAGATGACTGGAAGAGGTTTATCAACAAGTTCAAGGTGAATTTGAGCAACCTATAGGAGTGGATTAACTCCTCTGTACTTCGAGCTCATCTTAAACTCTAGAGGGATAGTCCAAGGGGTATACCTGAATAGGTATTAAATCCAAACCAGATGAACAACTAAAAACATGGACAACCAAACCCAACTTGCCTTCTCATGCCCCAAATCTATCACTGAGCTAAGAACAACTGGCTGTCATAAAACCCCTATATGGCCGATTCAACTGTGTGAATATACATGGATATGAAAGATGGTCTTTTCCCCTAAACCACAAGTGAATAATTTTTTTGTTTTTAAAAGGTGATTGGTCCCTCTCTAATATGGACCGGTGCCTATTCCATTGGGCAACTGAGCCATAAGAAATAAAGAGGAAAGAAATAGGCTGAACCAACATCAACAAAAAACTAAAATATATTGACATATATTTCTCATATTGCATTTCATACCCTAGACATACTTAGTTATCCAATGCCAAACTATAATAACCCATTTGCAAAAGAGAAATGACCCAACACAAAACATGTATTGATTTAAATGCTGTCATACATTATCAAATCCCATTACAATCACACCAGCAAATGTGGTGAAGGTAGAATACAAAGTTGCGACAAAGCATTCCCTTGAATTATTACAAAAAATTGTGGAGACATACCAATGCATGAAAATGCACATTACAATCCTTCCTACATTGTATCAGACACATTCTTTCATTCATTGCCTAGACATTTCTCTCTGCTTGATGCCCTAAAATTTTCCTTAGGCATTTTCTAGACCAAAGAATTGGTTCAGTGACTAACAACATTACATCTTGCATTCATGCATATATAGCCTATGATTCCACTTGACCTAATCCAAGTTACAATAAATTCCCTCCTATTGGCCATGTCAGAAAATATCTTGGCCATCTAAGGGACGTTCATCTGCCAGAAATAATTGCAACAAATATTTGGATCCTAGGGCAGATGGGGGATATTTTGCCCTTCTTTAATGCGAGCAGTTGATATAACTATTGTTATATGGAGCCTAATCAGACTCAGAGGAAAACTTTTATCAATGCAATTTCCCCCCAAATTATTTAACAGGGGTTTGGGGGCAGCACCCCTTGCAGAGTCCAGGGGCAGCGCCCCTGTCGCACTCCCTATTGTGATACAGGGTAGGGTCAAGGGGCAGCGCCCCCACAGGGGCTCGGGGCAGTGCCCCTAAAACCTCAAATGATTTTTATTATTTTATAAAGGCGTCAGGAGTTATTTTTTCTATTGGCCGACATAAAAATCCCTATTTTTGTAACTGACATAAGTCTTGATAAAATGGCTAAGGGTTAGGGTTCTGTTGATATTGTATTGTAGCATTTGTAGTGGTATTGAGTTGCAAGGGATTGCTAGTTGTAATCAGTTTGATTTGCTAGATAATAATATTGAACTCTCTGTTGGTGGATGTAGCCCGAGTTTGGGTGAACCACATTAAAACTTGTCTCTCACTATTATTATTTCTATGTATTTTCATTCCTCTGTTTAATCTTTATTTGCATTTAATTGATATCTTTTGCATGCAATTCCTAACAACAACAAATATCCAAAAGGGGGCAGCTGAGAAGATTAGATTCTTTATTGATGGCAAATGAGACAAAAAATCCTCGAGCAAATCTTTTTCAACACTTTAAAATTTGAGCCCCTTGGTGATAGCATGATTCTGAAAACATGTTGCAGCTACCCTAAACACACCATAAACAGGTTACCCGATTTCTTAACCTCAAACAGTTTTTCAATAGACTTGCTGTCACCATTAGTGACGGAAACCATCAGTAATGATGAAGATAGGACAAAACAAGCAATTTATAACTAGATTCATACATATGATAGGAACTACCATAATCACACTCTTAATTCTACCCAGCTACAGGAGCTATCCATACACATGCTACAATAACATAATGAACAAAATTTACTCTTTCATTATATTTATCCAAATCGGCCACTAAATACAAAACATCATAGACTATGTAAAATCCTATTATCACAATGTATTGATCCACATGTTGGATCGTCTATCTCTATTTATCTTAGTCTGCTTCTTAACCATGTCGACCTCTAACTGGCTTCTTTCTCCTTTCTTCGCTTGGTCTAATCTATTTGGCCTTGGGCCACATTCGATTCATTCTCCTTGGCCTAATGAACCGGCCTTCTCTATTTGACTTGTGGCCTCTTCTTGCTTCCCTCAGCTATTTCAGAATGCTACCACCCCAAACTCGGCCTCTCTCTCTTCTTATTGGCCTTTTCTCTAGTTTTACGGTTGTTCCCTTCTATTGTCCATCCCCTTCCACAGAGAGGATCTCCTCTCTGTATCGACCATCTAACTTCCCTTTCATCTGTGCGACGCCCTCCTTAAAACTGCCTTCTCTCTCTCTGACATTCGCCCATTGGAATATGACTTGTTCAAATATCGACTATTTTCTTTCTTGCCTTGCCATTGACTTCTTCCTTTGCAGGGATGATTCACTTTTACATCCCTCTCTCTCTACTCTAATCGTTCACAGCTACGTTTGATTTCTTTCCTTTCCCTACTGTTATAAGATGCAATCGGTTCACAATCTCCTAGCTGTTCTAAAATCATTGTAGGGTGTTTGGTTGCCCATGATCATACCTCTGTCTTTCACGTCCACCATATTCGGCCATCCATCTTTCTTTTATAACTACCCCAACTATCATCTGTTATGGCGACATGACCTAACCTTGTATTATCAGCGATAGGAAACTCTACAGATTGGTGACAGGAACCTATGGTTACCCGGATAGAGATTCCTTTGTTCACTGGTGACAGGAACTGGTCCCTGCCTTGTAAGCGATAGGAGGATAAAGAAAGGAATGTGATAGGAGGATCCATCAATACATCTTCGAACACACAACCACCAACACACCATAGAAACCCAACACATTAAAACAAAAAATTCAAATACTAACATAAATTTTGAAAATTAAATGAGATTCCCCTACATCAGACTTCCCAGGGGACAAGGATCATGTGCTTCGATACATGTGATTCTTCAAAAAAATTACCAAAATTTCTTCTTCTTTCACTTCTTCCATAATCTTTTTGGTACAGTCATCCTATGTCTCCAGCCTTGATGTTCCATCTACAATACACCATTTGTATCTAACTTCCCCCCAAGTTTCTTTTCCCACGCAATCACATATAAATAAATGTAAATGACTCTAATCATACTTCCAACTGCTCTTCAGTCTAATCAAACTCATCCTCCAATAGAAACTCATTTGGGACTTAACCATGTGTATTACCAAACACAAAATTCCTGCAAGAATTGGTATATCTCTCTTCATTCTTCTATCCTAACTTCTCACTAATCAAAAAATTTTAAAAAAATAAAATAATGTCCTCACATAGGACCAAGATATTTACCTCCTCTTGCAAATTTGCAATAACCCCTGGTTCATAGACTCCAATCCTTCTCTTCACCTTCACTATTTCACTTGACTTCATGTCTTCATCAACACATTCCTTCAGTGTACCCTTAGGAGATTCTCTTCAATCGAATTATCAGCTGTCCCTTTATCCAAATCTGGATATTCACTTCCATCCTTTTCAACCTCAAGGTTTTCACAAATCTTTATTTCTTCAACATCTACCTTAGCTGCAATCTCTCTCTTTTTCACTTTGTTGTTTTCAGCTTTCCATGCCATTGTTGTTCTCATTTGCTTCTCACTACTCTTAAATTCCATTTGAACTTTCCTAATTGCCTTTGCTTATTATCTTGTTTCCTAGTATAATTACTTCTTCTCATTTCCTTTTCTTCTACAAGCCTCAACCTTTCCAACTCATATTCACAAATGCCATCCTCACCACTCACATCCAAACTCTTCTCATCTTCATCCATTAAATTTTTATCTTCAACAATTTCATCTATAAATTGAAAATTTTCAAAAATAATTTGTTTACCTTTCCTTTTGCTTGCACATCCTCCTCTAACTTCCTCCAAGCCACTCTTGTAACCATCTTAGCCTCATTCTTTCCTTCTACTTCAACCCCTACAGGCATGTCTTCTTCAGGACTTTGAACTTGTTGGCTTTGGCTACCCTACTGCAACACAATCTCTTCCTTCATGACTCCATTAATTTCTTTATGTCTTCCATCCTCTTGCAAAGTCTTCTTCTCACCATTTTCTGCTACACCAACTCCATAGGCAGCTGTCCTAGCTTTCACCATCCATACTTTATTGTTGGTCCACTGTCCCTTCTTTGTTGTACTGATGCTTTTCTTTCCTTGTTCTATTTTTAATCTCAAATCCTCTTCCTTAGGCCTCTCTACTGGCCAATTCATTCTCACCTTCGGTTGCCACTTATGCATCTGCATAAACCTCATTCCTTTCACTTGTTTGTTATCAAAAACATAACCAAAAGCATCTACATTTTTACCATTTAATGGTTACCCCATAACAACTTTGTTTCCCTGCCAATATGACACTATGTACCCATGACTCTTAATCACATCTTCATTTTCCAATAGCTTCTTCTTATTATCAACTTGTCTATCCATATTTACACTTCTATTCATACAATCAAAACTAATAATTTCCTTACCAAAATCATCATTTTGTCCTTCCATTACTGACTGTTTCAAATTTCTGTTCACCTTGGCTTCATGACTAATTATCTCTTCTTCTTTACAAGACTCCTTTTCTTTATCCGCATCATCCTCTAGAGAATCCTAAATCTCCATGGCTGCTTCATCATCAAACTCTTCTTCATTCTTAGGTACTCTACATTGTACCGCTGTTGCAAACTCTTCTTGACACTTAGTTGCAACCAACCTTCTCTGATTCTCATCTTCCACTCGCTCCGGAAGCTATTCTTGCCCCATCTCTCATCACCTTCAAGGCCTCATTCTTGGCCATCCCTATGGCATACTTCATACCACAAAGTCTCAATTAATAAACATGATATTAGTAAACAAAATAAGAGACCACAAAGCCTCAATTAATGCACTCTTCCTAGACATTCTTCCTTCTTCGTCACTTTCTACTTCAAGTGCTTTCTACTGCATTTCCTCTTTCTCTCTTCTTTTCTTTAAGTCCTCCACTATGAGAACTTCTTCGACCTCTTTCGGTCCATGTTGCTCAAATGAAAACTCTTTGTTGTTCCATCTTCTGTGGGTACTCTTTCCATCCTCATCTACTCTTCTCAAGGCATTTATCCTCCGCCTTTTTCTCCTTTCAATGATTCCTTTTATAGGCCACTTTAGTTTCCTTTCTATAGGCCATACCCAATAGTATTCTTGGATTTCTTCTTCATATCTTTGATGCATGGCAATCACGTACTCCTTTAAATCTCTTTTTAATGCCGCCAGCTTTCCTTCAAAATCTGCATTTGTCATTCTCTTATCTTCTTTCCTCTTGTCTCTTTTCATGAGACTCTTTATCTCCATTTGCTTCTATATCATTCTTTCTTTCTTCATCTTCCAATCACCTCCTTAGGGCTTTCTTCTCTTTCCAATCTGCCCCTGTCAATCAACAAAAACACTACAACATACAAACTTCAACAAAGATCAAATACACATTCAACATACACAAACAGATCTTTCTGTGATCTAACACCACTCTGATAGCATGATTCCAAAAACATGCTTTAGCTACCCTAAACACACCATAAATAGGTTACCTAATTTCTTAACTTCAAATAGTTTTTCAACAGACTTGTTGTCACTATTAGTGACACGAACTATTAGTAATGATAAAGATAGGACAAAACAAGCAATTTATAACTAGATTCATACATATGAGAGGAACTACCATAATCACACTCTTAATTCTAGCCAACTATAGGAGCGTCCATACACATGCTACAGTAACATAATGAACAAAATTTACCCTTTCATTATATTCAGCCAAATCGGCCACTAAATGAAAAACATCACAAACTATGCAAAATCCTATTATCACAATGTATTGATCCACATGTTGGATTGTCTATTTCTATCTATCTTATTCTGCTTCTTAACCATGTCAACCTCTAACTGGCCTCTTTCTCCTTCCTTCGCTCGCTCTAATCTATTTGGCCTTGGGCCACATTCGATTCATTCTGATTGGCCTAATGAACTGACCTTCTCTATTTGACCTACGGCCTCTTCTTTCTTCCCTCGACTGTTTCAAAATGCTACCACCCCAAACTTGACCTCTCTCTCTCTCTTCTTATCGACCTTTTCTCTAGTTTTATGGTTGTTCCCTTCTACTATCTATCCCCTTCCATAGAGAGGATCTCTTCTCTGTACCAACCATCTGACTTCCCTTTCATCTGTGACACCCTCCTTAAAACCACCTTCTCTCTCTCTGACATCCGCCCATTGGAATATGACTTGTTTGAATATCGGTCATTTTCTTTCCTGCCTCGCCACTGACTTCTTCCTTTGCAAGGATGATTCACTTTTGATTTCTACTCCAATCATTCATAGCCACCTTTGATTTCTTTCCTTTATCTACCATTACAAGATGCAATTGCTTCACAATCTCCTAGTTGTTCTGAAACCATCGCAAGGTGTTTGGTTGCCCATGATCATACCTTTGTCTTTCACATCCACCATATTCGGCCATCCATCTTCCTTTTGTAACTACCCTAACTATCGTCTGTTATGGCGACAGGAGCTAACCTTGTATTATTAGCGACAAGAAACTCTACAGATTGGTGACAGGTTCCTACGGTTACCTAGATAGAGATTTCTTTATTAACTGGTGACAGGAACTAGTCCATGCCTTGTAAGCGACATGAGGATAAAGAAAGAAATGTGACAGGAGGCTCCACCAATACATCTCCAAATACACAACCACCAACACACCATAGAAACCCAACACATTAAAACCAAAAATTCAAATACTAACATAAATTTCAAAAATTAAATGAGATGCCCCTGCATCACTTGGTTTTGTGCTTTATTAGCTTTGAAAACCTTCAAAATCCAACCTTTGAATGCCTCTACCGATTGAACTTGCACATTTCCCACCCTCGGGATGCCTAATAGTCTTCCTTCAAATATCAACCATGGATGAAATTACTTTAAGATCGATGGCCACCAAAGTTCCCTTTTGATTTGCATTGACACCACAAGGTCAATACACCATGTGTCACCATATCGTAGCCGCACATTAGAGAGTGGGCCATCTCCGTTTGGCTCTGTGCGAGTGTGCTAAGCCATCCACGTGTCCATTCACATGGGCCTTCTTCTTTCTCTCTAAAAATAGGACACGTGCCTTCATCTCACAATAGTATGGGTGATCTTTTCCTTTGACAAGATTCTTCTACGAGGTTGCACTACCATTAGATCTTTTATCCCTACAGCTCTCTTCTCTACCTGACACCTAGCAGAGCTTCCTTCATTGATTCGAAATCCTCGATCCTATGGCTGTAAGCCCAAGCATCCTCAACACATGGCGTCATTTCGTGGTTAGGCGATAGAAAGTGAGCCATTTCTCTTTAAGATCACCGGAAGTGAGCTAAGCCTTCCATGTGTCACCATAGGATAGGTGCTAGAAACTATGTTGTGAAAAGGCGAAGTCATAGATTCGAAGCTTTTCAGAACCTACGAACCACAAGTTGGGAGTTCAGAAGTTAGGAAAACTCTTGACCTCCCAACAACAAAGGCTTGAAAAGGTCGGGGTTGATGAAAGGCTTGAATCGATGAAAGGCTTGAAAAGGCCTTGAGACAAGTCGGGGAGTCAGGCACTTTTAGAACTTTAGAACCACAAGTCAGGAGTTCGAAAGTTAATAAAACTCCTAACCTCCCGAAAACAAAGGCTTGAAAAGGCCGATGACTTGGGTTCTAGAAAATGAAAATCCCGTGACAATAAAGAAAAATAAAAGGGGCCGACCACTTCATGGTTAAAAAGGCTTTAAGTGAAAACTTAAGCGACTGATAACTGAGACAAATGGTCAACAAATAAAAAGAACATAAAGTAGAAAAATGACCACAAGCCTTAGGGTTTTGAGGGAAAAGTATGAAAATCTTTTTAAGGGGATTAATTCAAAACCCTAAAACTAAAACAGGTGTCAACAAGATGAACACCTCATACATGTGTTTCATTGAAATTTGTAGGTTGAAAAGTCCATAATAAATATGGAACCTAATGGACTGATAATTAAATCCAAGACCTTGACATTTATAGAAAACCAAAGTATGATCCTTGAAGTACAACAAAACTGGTAACACATGGAAAAATTGAAGGTTAACATTACGAATTCTAAAGACCACACTCTTGGTTTAAAGATCCAACGATAACTTTAGGATTTCTTATGCTAACCTAAAATAATCAAGGTACATTAATTTGATATATTATGTTTATCTATACTAAAGTTTCAAACTTGAGCAAGTAGCTCAAATCCCATGTTGTGAAAAATGCATGAGGTCAAACCCTATTTTGCAGTATTCAAAACATATTCTAGTTACATACATTAACAATTGTAAGAAGTCATTAGACAATTTATTCTTGTAGATAACATTTGCAATGTTGAATCCAAACAAAAATCCCATGATTCAATAGCTAAAGTAATTTTAATGAGGTACAATTGTGTTATTGCACTTGAACCACACCTAGAAGCTCTTGTCTTTCTAAAAGATTACCAAGAAGCTTGGGATGCTCCCATGGATTTGAGCCACATAACCACAAGTATTTCCATAAAAAAAGTTAAACTCTTCAATACAATGAGAAAAAAATAATTTATGAAACCACTCACTTTAGTATTATGTAAGGATGTTAAAAATAATAACACCTCAAGACAAACTCAAAAGTTAATGTGATCAATGTTTGATCATAAACTTCAAAAGAGAAAATGATACAATATACCATTGCATTTATTTACATCATTTTAGTATATATTACAATTTTATTATAGTTAGTTTAGATCTATCTTCAATGAACTATTTTTTTCATCCATTCCCTTTATTTGAAAATTGTAATGTTAACCTTTTTTAAATGATGGGTAAATTCTCTCTATAGAGTTACCACACCCAAAATCCCCTTGTTTGTGATAAGATACACTTAAAATTAGATGTGATAATTTATCCAATTCATAAATTCACCTTATAGAGTGACCAAACCCAAATTTCCTTTGTCCATAATAAGCCACACCTAAAACTAAATGTGATTATTTATCCAATTTAACATTTGTATATGTTTAACTCAAGCCACACCCAAATTTGTTCATGAGTAACTCAAATCACACCCAAATTTGTACATGTTTAACTTAAGTTACATGAAAATTTAATTGTGATAACTTACCCAATTCAACATTCAGCATGGGTACAATTAAATATGTAATATATTTATTAAGAAACTAGATGTGGTAATTTTCACATCTCTATTTAATATCTAAAGAAAGTCTCTATTATATAACCTTCGATAATTTTACCACTTAAACTCATCCCATTTGACAAGAGCATAATCTTCCTATAAATTTTAATATTTGATCAACTTTAATTTTGGAGTCATACAAAAATTTAATATCTAGTGTTCCTATTTTATGTTATTTTCCCCTCATTGATGTACTTTTTTATTTCTCTAAATTATTTTTAATGATGCAAATATAAATGAGTTTGAGAAACATGATCATAACATTTCAATAGAGATACAAAGGAACCACAATTCTAAGCTTATAAACATATGGGTTATTTAAAATCACAAAGTAGAAAAAATGAATTGAAACCAATTCCTTTTAAGTTACACAATGGTGAAAGAAGTTGAAATACAAATTTTGTAAAGAGATCTATATATAAATTCTACTTCCGTTATGGAAAACTCCCTACAAACCTTTAAAATCACATGTACGAATGTACAATCTTTCATCTTGTTAAAAAAAACTATTTCACAAGCAAAATAAATTACAACAACAAAGTAGAGGTAGCTAATAGCCATTGTATGACACATGTTTTAGCCTTGGTTTCCAAATTCAACATGTCTACATTGATTTTATAAAAGATAGCATCTATTTCATATTGGAAAAAATGTTTTTCAATTCTAATGTTCTAGTTTAGTTTATGATTAAGATCAATGCAAGATATTTATAATTGTAACTATCTCAAAGGGATGATTTGAAGGAAATTTTAGTTGGATAACCTTTTGGATTTTATAATTATGATTTTGATTTTTCTCCAAACATTTACATTTACACCAAAACTATTATAATATTCTTAAAATAAATTTAAGTATTTTTAGGTGTTTGGAAAGGAGGACAATGATTTTCACATTAAATAGAAATATAATGGTGTAATTATGATGGTTGATACATGCACACCTAGTTTCTTCCAAGTATTGTTTTAAAGGATAGGGATTTGGGGAAAGTAGACAACCTTTACTCTATTGCAACTAATTTCCACACACCAACCTTGACAAGCACTTATTCAAAGTAGTAACTTTTTCTACAAGTTCAATTTTAGATCCTTGTCCTTGTCACCAAGTGAGCCTAATGTTTTGTCTAGAAATTTTCCAATACAATTCATTGTCATCCATTAATTTGTATCAAATTTGGTTAAAGATGATTTGATAGGAGTGTTTCTTGATGCATTTAATTTGTTTAAGGGTGAAGATATCATATAGACCAATAATCGCAGAGACATTGGGCAAGGCACGCAATGCATTTTAGAGTTTAGATTAGGAAACACTAAGAATCATTATGATCGAACATTGTCTTAGTGGATATTTTTTAAAACTAGTTATTGGGTTTATTCAACATGTAGCTTTCTTTTGAGGATAGCCCCGTGATAGACTCAGGGTCATGGTCTATACTAATGTGGATGTATTTAATTTTTAATCAAAGAAACAAAAAATAATAATCTAGTCAATAGTATTATTACAAATCCTTTCACTACATGTGTATTTATTATATTTGAACCATGAACATAGAAAATTGCAAATCACAAGCACATGAATACTACTACTTATCTTATTTCTTGAGCAACCTTGTTTTCAATGTGGTCTTCAAAAATTCTTGAAAATACATTGTTAAATTTAGATATTTATCGAGCCATAGAGGATTGAGCTTGGCATCATATTTGAAAATAATAGTTTCTTACATGTTTGAGTATTCACATCATCGAGAAAAATTACACTTTTGTGTGTAAAATTATTATTGCTATTAATTTTTTCAAAAGGAAATCTTTTCTCTCATATTCATTAATTTTTAGAATGTATATTAATAGGAGTAAAATAATATAGATGGCAAAGAATATTGATTTGTTTTATCTTTTGAAAGGAAAATATTGATGAATTTATGTAGAAGAAGCAACAATAATAGAATCTTAAAATGCAATAGAAATATTTAACGGCATACTCATTATACACACAATATTTTAAGTTGGGAAATCTTTTAGAAAATCCCAAGAAAAACAACACACTGACGATATTAAGTCAATTGTTCACAATACAATAAGGTATTTCATAGTAAGAATTCACCCTAATCCATGTGCGAGTACTTATAAGCACATCAATATAGGGAACCAAGTTAAGTGGTATTAAATATAATAGAATAGATATAAAACCATGGGTCAAGAAATAACCGGTAAAGAATCCAATTGTGGTAAAGTGTAGGGTCTATAAGGGGTGTAAAACATGCAAGTATACAACACATACCCAATCTCTTGTAGTTTCAACCATATAAATTGACAATTTTTATCAACTTCAATTCTCAATCAAAGGATTTAGTCATATTTACTTTGAAATGACATGCAAATCCTCCACATTATTTATCTATCCCATATATTTTTAAGTTAATAATAGAGATAAATGTAAACCCATAAATATTAGAAAGTCACCTTTTTCATGCTCCCAAGTTTTAGTAAAAAATATTAGATCTATAACAACAAGTATCTACTTGTAAGAGAATAAAATTTCTTTTACATAAAACTAAGCTAATTAAACAAATGCAATCAATAAGCAAACAATTACCCTAAATTAATTAGAGTTGGGATAGATAATTGTAATAAATACATGAAAATTAAATGTGATGGATAGGGATAATTAGCTCCCAAATTGATAATGGAAGAATGGTGCTAAAGTTGTGCAGAATAAATTTGCCACTATCAGATAATTAATTGACACTATGTGATGACTATCTTAGAATCTAAACTAGCACAAAAAATGGTGAAGTTCAATCCAGAGTGTCACTAGTTTGATCTTGACTACACAAATATGATCTTTAAGCAGAATTGATCTATGCCACGTGGGATTGAACTAGCAAAATGTGTGCCTAAAAATGTGATATCCTTTTCCTTTAAATATCTAAATTTTTCAAGCCCTGTGACAATGTTTTAAGACATTGTTGTGAACCTTTCTAACTCAATAGGCAAATGGGCTCTCCTAGGCCAAACCCCTTGGAAGGATAGATTAACAATGATGATCAACATCAAAGATAGCATACTCAAGTATGTAGATGGTTTGTATAATAATGATGTGAAATAATTTTGATTCTTTATCAATCCCTTTAGAAATTGAAGTGTTCTCTAATGATTGCCTCTTTTTATTGCATATTTGTCATTATTGAATTAAGTGCACATTGAATGTCCTTAAATACCATGACATGGGAATGTGTCACACAAACATTTGTTAGTCAACCCATAACAATCAGTAGAAGGGGGTGGGAAAGTTAAATTTTAAATTTGAATATTTTGATTTTAGGTTCATTCTCGTGCTCCTCAAGATTGAACCAAGTCAATCTTGAGCCACTAAAAAATGAACCATAGGGTAAAATGGTAATTTTGAGGTAGGGAGCAAATGTATGGAAGTTAGCATGAATGAAGGTGCAATAATGATCAATAATTGGTGAATGAACAAAAAATGGTGTAAAAAAGGGTAAATATGGATATATGGTGAATGTATGGAAATTGGTGTAAATAGGGATGAAACAAAAATGGATAGGAATTGAGCCATGAGCCAAACCAAGCACATGAGTATGCCACTTTTTGATATGTTATTGCTTTAAGACATTCCACCAAGGTGGGTACAAAACTAAATGGGATGTGCATGTGAATCTAATGAGAGCATGATTATGGGGTCGAAACTAAATGGGAAATGGCATGAGTATGATAATTTCACCACTACATTTTGATCCCACTTTGATGTGCATGTGAATCTAACATGAGCATACATTTCAAAGTACATGGACAATCTCAAGCAACATGAAAAACAAATATATAAACACTCATACACGATATTATCTTTGAAAAAGGATACAATAATTCTTCTTGTATTCTCCTTGGTACAAGTGGTATCTATTGAAACTTGCAAAATAATGAAAAGATATGCAATGAGTAGCTCTTACCTCATAATCAAAATAAGCAGTATCTACAAGTTGTTTCAACTATCTGAAAAAATAAAAAAGTAAAGAGAAGGGATAGAATTTTTTGCCTATACCAAAAGTGATGCTAAATACTCCACACAAGGTATTAGTACAATATGGGTCCCTATAATGTGACCATGTGATAAAACTTCACATGATGGGGCAATGATATAAGTATATGCATGATGTGGGAAATGTGATCAAAACTATGTATGATCAGTAGCATTGTGATCAATCCCTACACAATGTGGCAAAAGTGGACATTTTTTGCAATGTGGGCATGTAATGTGATGAATCTCAATGTGATATGCCAATGAGATAGATCTTGGCATGATGTGAGGATGTGATAAATCTCCACGTGATGCAAGCATGTGATGTAATGAATCTCCACGTGATGTGTGTGTGCACGTGTGATGTGATCAAGCTCCATTTGGATACAATGATGAGTCTATGTCTAGCACAAGATGCTATTTGAAATCTCAACCATAAAAATTGTTGAGGATAATATATGCCCCCTAGAATTGGTTATCTCCAATGGATGCAAGTAATTGGAGGATCTAGTACAAATGATGTGATAATGGTAACACTAAAAATAATAAGGTAACCGAATAAGATGTAAGCATGTAAGCATATATAGCATGTAAAAATGCATCATCTTGTAGTAAGCACGTAAGACCATAAATTGAAGATAAGCATCAAGGCATAAGATTGCCCCCAATATAGGCAAATCATAAAGTAAGAATGCCCCTAAAGAGAAAATAAAGATCATGTAAGCATATCATGGACATAATTGAATCAAAATATAAGCGTATTGATCATAGATAAATATAAAATGAGTGTGAAAGCATGTGTAAAGATGGTTTCCCCCAGGGAAAGATGATAAGATTAAGATGACTCTAAAAGAAAGATAAGGGTCATAAGAATATCAATGAGATGTATAAGATAAGGTCATGAAAATGGTCTAAAATGTGTAATCATAATCTATGAGGCATGATAAGAGAGCATAAAGCCCAATGGCATAAGAATGAAAGCATAGGCATGGCAAGATCATAAACATAAAGTGACAATCATTGAGTCATAAGTCAGTAAACATTCAATAAGAATAAAATAAGTAAATGCGGGTCATGAAAAAGATAAACAAAAAAATCATAGTAATCATGTCATATGGAAGACATCACAAGTGTATAGCATAGACCATGAAAACATCTGTAAACAAGAAACAAGTGAAAGCCCAAAGTGGGAATATGGAACATGAACAATAATAAAAGTTAAACTAAGCATGTAGGTACTATATGTTCAAATATAGGAACAAAAGCACTTAATCTTGTATGGTGCAAGCCTAGAAAACTTTATCCATTGATTTTACAAGAGGCAAGGTAATATGATTGTATCTCAAAAGTTGTTCTAATATCATATGTGGAGGCTCCTTCATTGTAGTGAATTCTCTAAATTTCTTTGCTTTGATTTCTACATGATGATCATCAAGGTACATCCTCCTTGCCCTTGTTATCCCAATATGATAATGTACTAGAAATACATCAATATAAAAGAGCATCATCTAATAAAGCAAACTCACATTTATATATAGTGGCACATACATATAAAGATGAATGATGAAGCATGAAATACACTTGGCTTTTAAAAGTAAACCAAAGTTCATCATCTTCTAGGGTATATCTCATGTTAGTAACTAATGCTTGAAATTGCAATATGTCATCTTTAATTGGCTTTTTTTCTTCTTACTTGCATTATATAGGCTAACAACACGTGTCAAAGGTTCACTATTATGATGAAAATGTTTCATGAAAGCACAAGCCAAATCCACAAATGAAGTGATAGAAACCTGTGAGAATGATAAGAATTATGTGAATGCATGACCACTTAAGCTTGTTGTTGACACTTTAGCAAGCAATTGATCCTCATGAAATAAGGAATTTTATTCTCTTACAGAAACAAATAGGAACTAGGCCACAAGCCAAACCAAACACAAGAGTATTACACCTAGCAATATGTTATTACATTAAGACAGTTCAAGTAAAGATCTTTTAATGAAAAAGATTATATCTTAAATACTAGTTGATGTTCAACTAGACATGTACCCTTCGTCCACATAAAGGCATAATGAACATATGTTAGAATCCTCATAATCGGGAGCAAAATTTGATGACTATATGGTTGTATTAATGTTTTTTTGTTGTAAAATACAATCAAAATTTTAAGAAGATTGTATTACATGAAAGGACAAATTTCAAATAGGCCATCACAATTCTTATAAGATTTTTCTAGTATGCGAAGGATAACTTCAACTAAATAACCATCACCAAATATTTGGTTACAGGTAGGATCCACTCTCAAATTTAGGCGTTGCTCATGGTTAATTGTTAATATATCTTTTTATCTACGATAAAAACTTTTCCATAAAAGGCCACTTTACTATCCAAGTTTGTTTCAAAGCCCCAATAAACCATTTTAGTTTGAAGATATTAAGAAAAATTATCATCATTGATAAAAAGCTTAAATAAAAACAATAGAGTGGACCTTATTTTAAGCTGAAGATTTTATTTTCCTTCTAAATAACTTCAAAAACAACAAATTACCAAAGCCCTATAGCTCAATTGATTGAACATAATTGGTGATGTTATCTTCCTTGATTACATCATCCACCAAGGTTCAAATCCATAGAGGTACAATAATAAGGTATGAGCTTGAGATCGTGCCCCAAATAACTTTGGTGAAATGGAAAGAAATACCAGCTTATACTTGCTATCCATGTAGGATAACAAAACGACTTGGGTTTGACATAAAACCCTCCATCGAAAAAAAAAACAATAAATTAACCCCTTTTACCAAAGTTAACCCCTTGACCACCGAAGCTTTCACATGACATATAAGAAAAAATATAAACAGTTAGCAAGCGGTTCACGGCATCTTGATATCCTCAAACCACCCCGTATACATGGCGAATTTACATGTTAAAAATATCTTGACACATGTAACCGTATTTTCATTCTTCCTGTTATCAACCTCTTTTGTAACTTTTGGTCCTAAATGGTCTCGAGGTCGAACCCCGCAAAGCTCCCCGGGCTGGGAAGCCCAAACGTCGGCGACAAATTTCCACACCTCGGACTGTAAAGAAAATACGAAGACGACGACACAGGCGAACCCCAGCCGTTGTTCGAACTAACGGGAGGTCTCGAGTTCGACTCCTGGCGAAACGCTGTAGGCGAAAGAGAAGTCTGTACAGGCTTTTCCTCCGCCTGTTCAATAAGGCTCGCCGCCAGCTCTCTGTACTCCAGGCTTACAGGTGATCTTTCCTCCAACCATGTCCATTCCATCGGCGTAAAAGCCGTCAATGGCGAAAACATTCCACGCACAGGCGACGGCGTTAACAAATCGAGCTTTAACGGCGAAGCAAGCGAAGGAAAAGCAGCCGTGACCTCTGAATTCAGCGGCGGTGGCGCGAATTTCTGCAAACGGCCGTAATTTGCCGTCGGAGGCGGCAACGGCGAGGGTTTCTGCAAGGTCTCGGGTTCGAAACTGTTGCCGGTGAGCTCCTGAACAAGGTCACGAAAACCAGAGGGATGGATGTTGTAAAGCTTTGGAGCCGGTCTAGCCATGGCTGGCGTCTTCTTCGTTATTTTGCTCGACGACTTGCTCACGGCAAGCCTGTTATTATTCTCCGCGGCCATATACACAATGAATATGTATCTTCTAGGGATCGGCGAGATTCGAACCTGCGTTCTTGCCTTTGAATCATTCTTCGCACTCACAAACCCTTTATAGAGTATCTCATGCTTTCAAAGATTTGGAATTTTGTACACACCGTTTTTGCCTCGTATTTTCGTTTTGTCCATAACAACTTTGCGTTGCGTCTACGGAAGTTATTGCCGTGCCACGTTAGGACACACATTTACAATGTCAACTTGTCCGTACTGTCGGCTCTGTGCTGGCAGCCACGTGGACACACTGAATCCGTCCGCATTTGTTTTGCTTCGCGAAGGTTTGAAAAGAGGGTAACAACTGTCGGGCAAAAGTCCAACTCAGCCGCCACGTGCAGTCAAGCATCGAGGTTTGACCGGCGAAAAAACTGGCTCCTCCCACTGGAAAAAATAATGCTAGGAGACATATTTCCTAACTTTGACCAAATCAAAATGAGAAAAATATTGCCCACCAACAGTTTGGCCCCAATCAAATTATTAGGGCAACGAAAGGTCTTTCCCCATATATATATATATATATAATATTTGTATCAGTGTTTATTTTTTCTTCTTATACATTTTGTAATTAAAAAATGGTTATATCATGTTAAATAAGTACATAGAAGTTAAAATATTTTAAAATTAATTAATTATAACATGTTGAGTAAGTATATAAAAAATTTAAATGCCTTTTAAGTAGTTGAAAAATGGTTATATTGTGTTAAATAAGTACATATTTATATTCCAAGTTCAATAATATTTTTTAATTAATTAATTATAACATGTTGAGTAAGTATATAAAAAATTTAGATGCCTTTTAAGTAGTTGAAAAATGGTTATATTGTGTTAAATAAGTACATATTTATATTCCAAGTTCAAATATTTTTTAATTAGTTGATTACAACATGTTGAGTAAGTATATAAAAAATCTAGATGCCTCTTAAATAGTTGATTACAATAAATTGAATAAATTCAGGTTGTAACAACTAAACAGATCTATTCCATCAAAATCATCTGAAATCTGTATCCGTCCAAGAATAGAATTTTATCCCTTACAAATAATTCCTTACAATCCTCTGTATGATAACTTTGTCTCACTGTACTAATCTGTTTGATTTATTCTTCACCATACAGTGAGACAAAATTCTGATAAAAGTCACAACCTTTTTAGCCTCCACAACACGTGAAACGAAAAAAACATCAAACCAACGTGTTGTGGAGGCTAAAAAGGTCTGAAAAAACTCTATTCATCACGGCGTATTTCCCGCAAAGGCTTTACCAACTAAAGTCTCTGCACTCAACTGGCTTTTGGATTGTGGTCCACTCAATGTAGTTAAAGTGGAGAAAGAAACAGGTGGGCTATTAAATTTTCTCACGACTTCGTCCCGGTTCACACTTCGGCCAAGTACAGCTCCAAATTACACATCAGTCCACTCGGAAAACAATAACTGACATGATAGGATTCATTTGTTCTATTAATGGAGATTGCTCGTCTGACCAAGGGCTTGATCAGATTATAATGGAGTGCTTGACTAATCTCTTAGGATAGGAGGACACCCCATAATGAGGATTTGAATCATACCTTGAAATTTATGAAAAAGGTTTTCAGAAATAATTGTACCAAATTTTTATTATTAATGTTTCTTTCTCAAACAATCTTATCCATTATTAAGATGAATAAAAATATATTATTTTTTAACTAAAGATTTTTATATAGATAATTTGAACAATTTATAGAATTTTAGTATATTTTGAGCATGTTCACTAATCTCAAGTTTAAATCCAACACTCGGATATGCAATATGTTTTTAGTTTAGAATTTCCTTGACTCAATTTCTAGTCATTTTTCTATCTTGAATTGAATCATATCTACAATTGTGTCCTATAGACAATCACAATTGTCCTCTTCTTCCAAAATTTAAATTTTCACTTTCCTTATTAATTACCTTTAGAGCAACGTTAACTAATGAGGATTTATAGTGGTTCATTATATGTCTCATACTTCTTATGGTGTATTCATTGATCTTGCTTGTGATTTAATTGGATACTTTAATAATCACCTTATATTATGCGTACATAGTGACACATATCTATTAACATCTAGTGGTCATTCATTAGAAAGTCTTATGGACACATCTATGATTTCAAAAGATATAGTATTTGTAGATTCTCATAATGAATCTCCTATGGAACATGATGCGTCATCTCTTGGGGACCCTAATAAACATAATTACTATTTCATCCCCTACACATTCCCACTATCCAACATGAGACTACACATCATGTCAAAGCTATCACTACTTCTTATGAGAAATATATTCGAGTAAAATTAAACATGTTTATAAAATTCACTAAATTGGTAGTTCTTTGTAATGTTAAAACTTCTACACAAACCACTAATCACCTTACCTCTCACCAAGCTACATAATAGGTCTAGATATATCTCAAAGTAATAGGTCCAGATATATCCCAAAACACTTTGATACTAATGATTTTTTGTGAAATTATCATTGAACACATGGACATACTATGGGTAAGTGCATTGTACATTAAAGCATAAAATATAAGATCTTATTAACAACAAGGTCCAGTTCAATTAGAAGATATTAATGACAAAGGATGTCAACTTATATCACCTCAACATGATAAATTAGAAGTGGAGAAGGAGGATCCTTCTAAGCTTACCCATGACGAACCTATTGGCTTTAATCAAAATTCGAAGGAAGAATACAATGTACATCACATGAACTAATGTTACAAACATAGATATCAAACACCATTACTATAAGGAAAATGTTTACATACAAGTGAACATCAATAGCACAACATGTGGTGGTATGATGATTGACCTTAATGCTCCAATACAAATAACACTAGAAACAAAGGTTTGCGAAGAGAATCAAGTTGATCCAACACTTACAAAAGATACATATTTCTCTCATCATCAAAGTGATAGTAATAACATCTCCAAAACAAGGGCATGAAATGCAGGACACATCTAAGATACCAAAATTATACACCACTTTTATGCATAAAGAGACATTACATGATGACACCTTACCACCATATCCACATGCACAATCATAGAATCTTAAGGCCCCATTGAAGCATTAGTTTCTTATGCCACATCTTTTTGACCCCATTGATATTGACACAAATTGTACTAACATTCTTAGTTATTTTGCATGTTATTTTATGCTTTATATGGTACATGATATGTGTTCCTCCATGATTTGACTTGATCTTTCCACTTGGGTGAAATGTGTTCTTGCTTTTTGTAGGTTCTACATGCTCATAGTTGCTCCTCATGAAGGTAAAAAAGAGAAAGCACATTTTCACAACATCTTCCAACACATTGGTCAACTATCTAGGTAAGTACATTTCAGGTATGCATTATATATTAGCCTTACATTTATATTTCATGTTCATTTATTAGGGAAGAGGACCCAATTGTTGCATGAGCTAACTTTGTATACCTCAAACTCCTAAATGGTAATTCATTTTTTTTGTGAAAAAACTACCACACCTCCATTGGTGATAAAGTGCTAGATATATTGTTTAGGTTCTAGATTATCAATGACATAGACATATCAACTATGTCTTTGTTAAGCTATCCAAAAACACCCAAAAAGGTTAGCCCAAAACATGTGCATCATTGTCTTGAATTACCATACACCTTATGTGTCACTACATGATTGGTTATTTATTTGATGTGACTTATAAAAAGGAGTGTTTTTTGCTCATTTATTAGGTAAAAAGATAACTACTTTAATCTATAACTTTACAAGTAATGGGTAAAAATAAAAAATAGAGGCTCCTTGTTGTACAAGAACATGGTGATTATTGGATCCTATGTGACAATTTGGTCCTCTCCCCTACGTAGTGTTTCAAATTACAATTTCATAGTTACATTCATGATCCTTAGTTTCCATTCACATATTTTATCTCTCCTAAATTTGTGTGCACCCCTTCATAGTACACATAATTGGAGGAGGAATATTACCTATTAATTATATTTTTAGTTTGTGTGTAGTCTCACAAGTGAAACATACATGCTTTAGTTTCTCAAATATTGCCAAATCCAAAAATTTGATATCATTTTATCACATTATATTTTCTTTATGTCTACCTTGGCATATATGCACAATTGGTTTTGCAAACACCAAAGTCGGTGGAAAATGAAAATAAGAAAAATGAATACCCTTATAGTCTTCTTGACTTGTTTTATGCCACTTTGAGTTTATGTATTTATGCATAATTTTAATAGAAATTTTAGCTCTTTTAGCATGTGTCGTGCTTACTAACCCCCAACCTAAACCCAACACTTGTGACTATGATATGCAGTATGACTCAACTTAGAACCTTCTTTACTCAATTCTCATGTTTTCCTATCTTAGACTATTGCACCTACAATTATGTCCCCTATATTGGATTATAGGTATATTCTCGAACATCCCCTTTTCCAAAATTCAAATTTCTACTTTCCAAGGATGATTGTTGCATTATCTATTTACTACTCATTAGCATGGACACCAAAAAGATTGAATTATGCATCTAGGGTTGTGTATATAAAAGCATCATCCTAGGAAACTATAACAATTATTAGATATGACTCATAAAGTATTAAAAAGTAAAACTTGACCTTTTCTATTTTTTAAGGAATTAGTCATCAGTTCTCATCTACTTGCATCACACATCAACAACAATTGACAATTAACATTATTGCTAAACTATAGTACAAATGTGTCTTCAAACATAGTCATTTATCTTCTTACATTGATTTTCAACAATATTTAGTGAACAAATCAGTGACATTCATTGACATACTTTATCTCTCTTTACTATTGTTGATTCAATCCTAGGGGCCAAACTAGGGGTTAAGGAATTCACACACCTCAACCCTAGCACAATAGGCTCTAGTGGCACTCCTTAGCACCACACTATTTTCCTTACAAGTTAGATATACAATGTTAAGTGAGAACTTTTTGCAAGTATTGAAGATCTATTGCAAAGGACAAAACCATGTCATCCAGATAGAATTGAACCAATTTGACTTGATAATGACAACACAATTGCATCTTAGGATTTGAGGTTCTCAAATTTGATTTGTCTCATCTCTCTGGTCTAGAATCTAATATCTTCTTAGTTTATAGGTCTATGTTACAGAGTTACATTAGTCAAAATCAACATCAATCCAATTTTAAGCTAAGCCATAATCTCTTCCAATTTCAATTTAGCACATGTCTATTTTTTATTAACTAATTTATCTTAGTTGTATCTTACTCAATTCAATAATATAATTAAAGTTTGAATTATGATTTAATTTATAATCCCTATATATATTTGTGGAGGGTCCATTTATTTCCTCTAAAAAGATACCAACACCTTTAAATTTATTATGTTTAACTATTTGTGAAATTCTTAACAATAAATTTAAATTTTTTTTTTTTGATTGGTAAGTGAGGGATTTTTAGGCTGGCCCACTCCAGCGAAGTTCACAAGGGGGACCTCCTCCCCATAGAACTGCCACCACCACTGCAGCGTGGATCTCCAGCGGTGTGGCCCTGCTAAGTCTACCATCATGCCGCTTGTGGTGCGGATCGCCACTGGTGGATTCGTCATTGTACACCATTGCTACCACGACCTGTCAAGCTGCAGAGACCAGAGTATACCAGAATTTGAACACACTCCACTTGAGGACCTCGGAGTGCTAAGAGTCACCTACATAGAGCCACAACCATTTAGAAGCCAAGATGTCTTTGGGGGGATTTGAACCTTGGTCTCCACAATAAGGACCAAGTGGTCTTAACCACTAGACCACACCCACTCGACAATAAATTTAAAATTTTATATATATATATATTAAGAACTTATTTTTAATATGATATTTTATTGGGATTAAACTTATTTTTAGTCACAACTTATATTGTAATCTATAAAGATTTCAGTTATTTTTAATTATAGTGCATTTAACCAATACATTTTATGGCTTCATAAATTTATGACTTAAATTCATAATTGTGTCATCATGTACCTTCATGCTAAGTAAAGATTATTTAGATGCTATATAATATTAATAAATTTTTGATTCAATATATTAAAGTCCTTAACTTTTAGATTGTATAATTATATTTATTTAAAATGATATACTAATTTCTTTTTGGAAATGAAATAAACAACCTTTTCAAAATATCTAAGTTAATTAAATAAAGAAAAATATAATTAATTTTGATATATGAATTAAGTCAAAAATTATTTAGGAAAATTAAATGAATAAATAAGACGCATTTTGGCTTGAAAATTTGGGTCAAAGATGTTGGACCATTGGGGTCATGTCGTTGACATTAGTTGTATGAAGTTACCTTATGCATTGTCTTCAAGAGTTCATTGCTTTTGGTGTGTTATGATGTAGAATGAACCATACTTAGGCTAGATTCGTATTTGGGATGATCTAAAGCATCTCAGATGTGTCATGAAACTAAAGTGAAAGTGTCCAAATGGAGTAGAAAACTAATTTGAGTGAAATCGAGGTTTGTGTAGGGTGCAAAAGCATCATCAACGGTAATGATTTTAAAAATATTGCTTGGTAGAAGTAGCTAAATCATCACAATTGAGGCAAAACATGGAATACAAAGGGTTTTGGTATTACAAATTACTTTTTTGACATGTTCTCTTGAGTCCTTTTTTTATGTTAGGAGGTTATAGGAAAGGCATTAGTTTATTGTAAATATGGTTAGACTGGTTGGGCTCTTATTGTATCCTTCATTTTTCATGTTCATTTTGCAAGGAAGTGACAAAACATGGGTTTCTTGTAGACAAAGACATGGTGCAGGTGTTGAGTTGTGGAGATGTTTTCATAGACCTTTGTATCCTATGAGGTAGTCTATACATTTGTAATTGATTGAAGCATATGGAAATGAGGAGTATGAAGCTCACTCTTACTAGAGCTTTCCCCTTTCTAAGGTTTCTACAAGGTATAAGTCGATAGTTATTTTATGTGCTCTTTTTTCATTCTTGTATCTTTGTTTTGAGTTTTCCTTTATGTTCACATAGGAAATGCACATGCTTAATTGGAATAACATCCATTAGAGGTAAATAAATAGTGTTCTAAAGGTGTTTATAGAGTTGACAAAGAAGAAAACTTCACTTGATGAATGCTAAGAGAATATCTCTCTTGGTGTTTTAAATATATCATACATAGCTAGAATTTTAATGATTTGATAAATGGATGTAGATGATTCAAATGTCAATGTGCAAGAGGCCCAATCAGTCAAATAATTTTGAACCTAAAAATTCATTATTTGTCATTGTAGCTTACTCCCACAACTATACAAATGATATGCATGAATTGTGCATCTAACCCAACTCTGTGGATCTAAAATTTTGTGTGTGGATTTGATCTGTCAATTTGTGACACTTCTATACTTTCAAATAGAGATGTGCTTAGATGTTTGGACTTGTAATTGAAAGGAAGCTAGGTGTGTGGAAATCGCTTCCTACACTAATCTAAAGAGGAGAGAAGAGTGCAAATACATTTTTATCCTTACAATTACAGAATGTTAACAACAACAATGGAGATATTGAAGCAATACACATACACAGAGAAATGTGATAGAAGAGAGAGACACAAAATATACGTGGGGAAAACCCTTATCAGGTGAAAAACCCCACACTCTAAAACCTGCACAATGTATTATCAAAATTGAAAATGGTTTACAATACACTTGCAATGCAAGTTCTCAAGAGTCTTCGAGACTCGTATCCGGAGACAAACTGGTAGCATAACAGTACCTGTCAATCACATAATACATCTCCTCTCCAAAGCACCTGCTTATATAGAAAATACAAGGCAAAAATGGCTCTATCTTGAGATGGGTGTCCAACATGGCCTCATGGCCCAAAACCCATGCCCATGGACACTTGTCCAACACTGTAGGATGTTCATGACGCTTGTCAAGTCACCCCATCCCAAAGAGGTCACCTATTCCCAAGTTGGGCAATGACAGATGCTCTTACGACTCTTACAACCATCATAGAATCCGTCATAGCTGTCATAACTTACAACTGTAAGAGAATCTGTCATAATAGGCTATAAATAGCATATTCTCTTACAACACGTCATAACCCTCCTTGGGGTGCCCAAATATGCCTTCTTCCAAGATGCCTTGTGACACATGTCTTCACCTGTCATAGAACCTTCTATTTCTGACTCTAACATATCATAGATTCTGTCATAGGAATCTATCATAACCATTTCGATCAAGATTCACTTACACACTAGTCAATATGCCGACACATGGTAGAAAACCTCTACCACACAAAAGGGATGCCTATCTCCACATGGAGTGTGTTGACCATCCTAGTCATCTTACAAGTGGAGTGACAACTCATCGTGCCACTTCACACTAAATGACAAAACATGATGTGCAACAAAATTACAACATAGGCTAAATAAATAAATTACATTAGGGTATGTGCAGGATCATGATGGGCCAAACTATACCTCTAAGTGGCAATGAAAATACAAAAAATCAGACTTTATCAAGTTCATGTGAAATTTTGACTGGATTATCTATACAATTTGAAAAATATGTAAGAATGAAATTTGTAGAGAATTGAATCTAGTTTATAGGCTACTGATTTTTTTTAAAAAAAACTAAATTTACGTAGTGAAAATTGAATATTTCAATGAACAGCTATTAAATTTTTCAGAAAAAAATAAAAAGTGGGTGTCTGTCCAGCCAACCTAACTATGAATAAATATATATATATATATATTTGAAACTTTCAAAATAAGTAGAGGACTCATGTCCGGATGTGATGCATATTTATTTGAAATTTTTTTCTAATAAAATAATTAGTTATGATTTTTTTACTGTGACTTTTTAAAAAAAATAAAAAGTAATTTTCTAGCCAACCTAACTCGATAAAAAAAATCAAAATTCAAATTTTTTTTTTAACCTATAGCCAGAAAAGCATAGAGTGTGACGCAGGTTTTGGATCTCAAAAAGGTGAAATGGTTTGAAAGTTATGGATGTTTTTCAATCAGTGTGTCCATCAGGATTTCAGAGACACGGTATATTGAAAATTATTAATAATTATTTAATAAAATGATAACCAAATAAATCTTATATTTTTAGAAAGCTAACAATTTTTTCTATAAACCCTTTTCGTTTTATCAATTTTGCATAAAAAAAGTCGTCAGCATGAAGAGTGAAGTTCGAAGAAGAGACTGAAACATTAAAACACGTTACAATCCATAAAAAGTCAACAAGCAAGACGGATATCAGTTTTGCTTCGGTAAAAGCAACTCAAAATGGATATTCATTCTGAAAACGGATATTCGTTCTGAAAACGGATATCCGTTCTAAAAATGGATATCCGTTTTGTTAATCTATGAAAATTTTTGTACCATTGGTTTTGGATGAAGAGAAGCAACATATTTTGTACCATTGGTATTGTTTCACCGAAAATACAATCCATAGGTATATCATTTATGTATGCATGGACATTTTGTGTATATCCTGCTATTGTTTATCGTGGTTGTAAATGGTGAATGTACATGTCAAAGGATACAAAGGTTGACCGGCCATATCGGGAAAATTGGGAAAAGATACGTTAGTCGACCGGTTATAACAAGTCGTGTTATGTATAGGCTAAATCGAAGACATTGGACTGACAATAGTTATCGAAGAGACAAAGTTCCATTGAGCCGACAACATTGATCTCACCGATCAAGTCATATCGGGGTGACAATCATTAAGTGTCACCGATGGGTTATTTATCGGCACATCGGAAGAACGGTTGAGAACTACACCGATGAGAGGGAGTCACACCGACAGAAGGAACATCAGAAAGAGATGGACTCTCGGAGGCGAGAAGAAAAGTGTCACCGATAGAGGCGGTCTGGGCGATGGTGTAGTTTGGTGTTTATTGTTTCAGTGTGAGATACGATATCAGAAATCGAAGAGAATGTCTGACCGATGTAGAAGTCTTACCGATGACTAATGGATGGTAAACACATCGGGGAGAGTTATAACGTCGGAATGCAAGTAAAAAGTCTCACTGAGGGTATTGGTCTTACCGATAGACAAGGGTGCTGAATCTCACATCGGACTAAGTGTGTATATATCCTGCAATCATCTTATTCCATGAGACCACATTTCTTTGAGGCATTTTTTCAAACAGTTCATGTGTCTTGTCTATGCTTCCACACTTTCTGTACATGTCTACCAGAGCATTTCCAACTAGAATATCTACAAAAATCCCACTTCCATTATGCTTTGATGAATGTCCATACCTTATTCCAAAGCTCCCATTTTGGTAGAGGTAGAGAGGATGCTGACAAAGGTTGCAGAATCTAGCTTTACACTTGCCAATTGCATTTGCTTGAAATTTTCTAAAGCCTTTTCAACAAACCCGTTTATGCATATCCTACAATAATAGTAGTCGAGGAGACCACATTTCTCTAACTAGACTTCTACCAATTCAGAAAATGTGTGCTTCTGGACCAGTGTTTGGTACAAGAAACATACCAATAGAGTGGTGGCCATAATTCTCCCTCAATTGGAATTAAAAGGTACCCTTTTTCCATCCGAAGGAGGTCTCTCCTTGTTATGCACTTTAAATCTCTCTTTTAGTTCTTTCAAGGGAAGGATTCCACCTTGGTTTGACCAGTTGAAAGCGTTGAAGATACTTGACTTAAGAAGAAATGGACTAGAGGGTTCTATTCCCAAATCTCTTGCCAATTACTCACAACTTCACTGGAAAAGAATTTCACACAACAACTTGAAGGGGAGCATACTTGCAAAATTTGGTGGTCTGGGGAAGTTAGAACATCTTTGTTTGTCCTACAATCGCCTGAGCGGAAGCGTTCCAAATTCTCTAGGAAACTGCACGTCTCTACTTGATTTGTCCCTTTACAATAACCATCTCACAAGTGCTCTATTCTCATGTCTTTACTTTGAAGGGAGCATGCTAATTACGTTGATCCATCCTCTTATACATAGTGGAGAACAACAGAGGAGTCACACCAATAGCATAAGCCTGAGCGATGGATTCTACACATCGGCGAGAGGTCCCACATCGGGCTAACAAATTTGAAGGTTACCGATAATGATAAGTCTAGCCGACAATAGAGAAAGGAAGAACATGTGAAGCATAGTTCGATGAGACATTAGAACTGTCTTGCTGATAGTAAAGAAAGAGTGTATTTCGGTCTCGTTTGGACCTTGGGAAGGATATTTTAAAAGCTATTTGAGCAATTGGTGGGTTAATGTGTATTTTAAACCTTGTTTGTAAGCTTTTGTTGTGTTGCTCTGCATCACTTGTCTACAACATACAAAGTTTACCTTTCTCACATACCTTCAGCATATAAAGGACATTAATAGGGAATTTTTAATTTCCACTCAGTCAGTGCAATCTAGGAGAGGATAGATTGTCTAAAGTTGTGATCTATTTCCATTTACACTTGCCATAACTACAAATGCTTAGTGTTTATTCTCAACCCTGGTATATGAATAATATGTGACCTATTGTTCTAATAGGCCTATAGGGACAAAGAGGTGATAAAGCCTTTAATTTTAAACATGACATGGTTTTGATAACTTCCCATATTGGTAAGGTCTTGGATGACAATCCTTTGATGCACCTAATTATAATAGGTGTTATGATAGTCATATCTTTTCATTTCTTTCTTGAATGGCCTACAAATAAGACATAAGACATATTAGGTCCTTCATAAATAAGAATTCTCATACATTACATTTAAACTTAAACTCCCTAAGCATCCATCAATCCATCCATTAATATCAAAATGCCATGAATATCCTATGATCAACCATTCTAATTCCTAGGATAGTCATATATTGCAATTTTGCTTCTCTATACTAAAATAGCCCAAGGAATATCTAACCTTGAATTTGTATTTTAACAATCTAATGTCTTTACGAATAACATTGAGCCTTCTTTTGGGACAACATTTTTGCCTTTAGAAGCTCCTCATTTGATGATAGCCTAAAATCAAATAATGGCTTATATCCAGAGCTTTATTAAGTTGATACCTAGGTGGATTAGTGTGTAAACATTGAAATTAGATGGTAATTCACAAGTTTATTGAATAATACAATGAATCCCTAGTCTAGAATCCAAATGTACATAATAAAATAGATATCTATTTTGTAGTAGCCATATGGACATTGCAAGTGTCCATTGCAAAGAATTGAGCTTTTCCAAAATGGATATCCGTTTTGTAAAAGCAAAAAAAAGACAAAAGGAATATTGTTGGGCCCGACTTCCGCAACTAGAGACCCTCTGCTGTCAAAATACTCGTGATTTCTGGCTATGACAGTGAAAGGAATATTTTTATGCACTTTTGGAGACACAATTTTCTTGTTACAATCATAAGGGTGATATTTTTGTTCCCCTAATGGGGAGCAACAGTTGTCGTAAAGCAAAAAGGAGGAGGAAAGTTACATTGGAGGAAATTGAAGCAATTAGGAAAAAAAATAGGGAAAAGAAGAGGATTGGAAGGGTGGGTTTGGTGGATGCTCATCAAGGTGAATCTTCTTCTTTACCATCTAATGACATGCAAATTGAAGATGTTAATTTTGATTATAATGAAATGTTAGATAAGAATGAAATTCACCATGATATTGCAAATGAAAATATTGAAAAATGTTATGAAACACCTATTCATAATAGCAATACCATGGACAAAGAAGAAGAAGAAAAATGAAGACGTGCACTTGAAGAAAGTGGATATGAACATCATGATGTTGAAATTGCACTCCATAATCCATTTGTTGATAAAATTAATGAGGTTGATAACATGGATGAAACAAGAACAATCAATGTATCTCCAAATTTCATAAGAAGAGAGGACATTTGTCAAGAAGAGAATAACCGTGATGAAATTGGAAAACACCCAAAAACCCCAAAATGGTTACTTGAAATTGATGAGAACATAATGGAAAAACTTGAAGGTAAGAGGTCATCACGAACAGTTCGGTTGTGGGCTACAAAACTCTTCAATGAATACTTTGAGAAGAAAACATTAACTGAACAATGCCAACTTTTTGTGCAATTATTAAAGATGTACAAAATGAGACCTTTACTAAAGAAATTAAAGATTCGGTTAAACAAAGTGTCTGATCGAAATAAAATTATTGTAAGAAGCCTTTTCAATGTTCTCAATTCTATTGGAAAGACTAGCAAGGAGAAAGATAAAAGAGCTGCCCATAGAGTAATAACAATCTCAATAGTAAGAAAGCAATTAAGAAATGCTTGATTAATGAGGCAAACTTGTGTTGACTTAAGATTGAATCATAATAACTCTAGGGTATAACCGAATGCAAAAGATGTTGTAAAGTTAAGAATTGGTGATAAAGACCGCACACCACATCCTAAACATTACTTGGAATGTAGCCAAACAACATTGTACAAACAATATTGTGAAACTCACCCAGGTATGACAATCTCACAAAGAGCATTTGAATCTCTTAAGCCATTTTATTGTGTTCATCTTAAAGTTCGTAATACATGTTGCAAATACCATGTAGAATTTTCTATGTACCATGAATTATTATGCAATATTCGTTCTACTTTGCACACTAACGAAATGTTACAGGAGTGTGGTGCAATTCAACTACCAAAGTCATCTAGGGACTTATTGGATTTATTTCTATGTATTAGAGATGATGGTTGCATGTTCTACAAGAATGATTGTTTAAATGAAAAGTGTTTACAATGTGGTGGGTTATCAAAGTTTGTATCATGTTTTCATGAGGGCAACAAGCATGATTTTGGAAAGAGAATGGTTGAGAAAAAGAGATATGAGACAGTGAAATACAATTTGAAAAGTGGAGGTGAAGGTTCTAGATGTGAGTTGATTGTAAGAGAGGTAAGTATTGCTGATTTTATTGATGATTTTAAGAAAAATATTTTCTACAAGTATGTCAGACATAGCCATAGGTCTTGATGGTTAGATCAATAGTTTAGGATGTGTAAAGACTCTTTCCCGATTGGAACTATTGTCTCTATAGTTGATTTTGCAGAAAACTATACATTGCAACCCCAAAATGAAGTTCAATCCCAGTATTACAATTCTATTCAGATTACTATTTTTGTTCACATCACATACAGACATGCCCCCGAGAGTACAGAAGAGAACAGGAAGATTGTCAGAGAATACCATTTTTACATGAGTGATGATCGATCTCATTCAGCAGAGTTTGTGCAATATTGTTTTCAACAATTTTATGGGTTCTTGCAAGAAAAAGATATTAGAATAGATCAACATCTCATTTGGTCAGATAATTGCACTGGTCAATTCAAGAATGCTCGTAATTTCTATTGGTTGAGCAAAATGCATGTAGAGAAGGGTATACTTCATATTTGGAATTTTTTTGAAGCCGGGCACGGAAAAGGTGAACATGATGGAGCAGGTGCATGCGTGAAGAGAACTCTTTTTAAAGAACAACTAAAGATTAGAGGTGGTGCTACATTCAATGATGCGGAATCCATTGTTAAGTGGTGTAACTATGCATTGTCACGAGGAGTGGCTCTTGATTCTGAAGTGCGCAGGTTCTTTTGGTTGGTTGATGATGGGATAGCGATAGAGAAATTGGAATGTCAGAGAATCAGTGAATCATCAAAGATGCATTCATTTCAAATCTCAAATGCAAGTACATGGACTATTTGGACACGAGAATAAGCTTATTTTTGTCAGAGTTGTATTAAATGTGATTGGAACAATTGTGAGTCAAGTGAGTGGGTAGATGAATGGATTCCACAATATTTAATCCCTTTATATGAAGGTCAGTCATCTTCCATCAATGACATGGAGAGCTCATTTGACTATGAACATCTTTCAAACCTTGTACAGCCAGGTCATGTTTATGCAATTGTTGCACCGCATGGAAATGAAGAGAGGTCAGACTATTGGTTGGCACGATGTGTACATGGAAAACAAAAGCTAACACAACCTATGACAGATGATGATGGGTTCACATATTCTACAAGATCAGTTGTTATTGCTCGGACTTGGTTACGAACATATATGGTTAAAAAGAATGGCATCCCAGCCTTTGAAGACTTTGAGAAGCATAAAACCATATTGATGTATTCTCACCTAGTTGTAGCAACAAATGTGAAGTTACTAAAGCGTCGTGGAAAACCAAAATCAAAAGAACTATGGACAATTAGTAATGCTGATCATGAAGCAATATTGGATACTTTGAAGGTAAGAGATGACTCCTCAGGGACGCTTGACTAGCATTTAAACTTCCAGATAGACAGGTATGACATTTTTTTATCTTAACTTGTTCTTTTTTTTCTATTTTTTAGAATTGTTTTATTAAAAATCTTGTTACTTTAACTATAATGCATGCTTTTGACTATACAGGACTACGAATAAAGTTATTTTACATGGCATCGTAGATTATTTTGCATGGCATCGTTATAGCATCATAGGTTATTTTGACTATACTCGAGGTATGATTTTTAGTTCTCATTTGTATTTCTTAATATTGCACATTTGTACCTTTTTCTATATAAGGCATTCCATGAGATGACATGTCTTTTGCCAAATAGTTCATGTGCCTTGTCTATGCTTTCACATATTACATACATGCGTCACATGGCAATTGCAACTACAACATCTGACAAAATTCTTATTTCTTTGAGGTATTCCACCAAACAGTTCATGTGCCTTGCCTATGCTTCCTTACTTTGCATTCTTATAAAAGTCCTATAATAGTCATAATTAATCTTCATACTAATCTTGATAGTAATCTTGCCATCATTGTATTCCATGAGATGACATTCCTATAACAGTCCTATACATGTCTACTAGGATAGTTTTAACTACAACAGTCCTAAAATAGTACTAGAACAGTCCTATAATAAGTGCAGCATTTAATGTATATATTTATGATATTCATGTTTACTTTTAAATCTGCTTGTTCATGCTTCTCACAGGACGTCACCTCCCCTACCCATCCAGCTCTATAGAAGAAGAGAGACAACAAATGATCAAAAGGGATCACCAATTGGTGGTAAGTGATTGATTACTTATGTCATGTTATATATTTTGAATATTAAATTCTATATTAATGTGCACGTTGTTTGATTGTATTAATAGGTGGAGATTCAAAAATCTCTATCGAGGAGGTCTAGTCGATGAGCGATAGAAGATGAGTCATTGACTGGTTCACCATCTTCATGGCCTAGCAAGAGCCATAGATTATTTGATAGCAATCCATAGGAGATTTGATTTTGGGACATTTTGTTACATATGTGTATTTGGCTTTGTAAACATACCTTTGTATGTTATCGATGTATATCATTGTATATACCCATATGGTTTTATTTGTACATGCCTATATGGCTTGATATATACACTATACATTATTTTCATGACATTATGTGCATATATGTATATATAAGATCCTAATTTGCCACAAGTAGGGAGAATGCTTGCATAGGTTATGGAATTTGGTTTTAAACGTTCCAATTGTATTTGCTTCAAAGTTTCTAAAGCCTTTTCAAAAAATCCATTTTGTGCATATCTTGCAATCATTGCATTCCATGAGATAGCATCTCTTTGAGGTGTCATGCCAAACTATTCACATGCCTTATCTATGCTTCCACACTTTGGATTTACACCCGCCAATTGCATTTTCTTAACATTTCCTTTCAATCCTTATCAAAAATTCTGTTTTGTGCACATATTGCAATCATTGCATTCCTTCATTTACAACACATGATTAAATAAGAAGATGCATATTTACAACATTTAAGACCTTCATGAAATGATACATTGGTTTCTTGATATTCAATCATGCATTGGAGATTTTCAAAGTGTTAAATATGTTTGAAGTGATGAAGAAACTTGTTATTTTGATGTATTTTAACTCCAAACTTTCGCCTAGAAATGAAGGCGCTAATCCTTTATCAAACTAACCTAAAAGTGCACCTTGGTACTTAGGGCACTAGATTATGATTGATCAACCTAAAATGTGCGCCTAAGGCTAGATAGTGAATTGGAAGGATAAAATGCATCATCAAAGGAGTTTATAGTTATTGAAGGCATCAAATGATGACTTGGGCGCACATCTACCTCTCTACACCATATGTGACTAGTGCCAATTATTGAATAAACAACCTAGAATGAGTGCCTTACTATTTGAGGTGCTAGTTCATGCTTCTAGAACACCAAAAGTGCGCCTCGATGTTGAGGCGCTAGCTCTTGCTCAAGCAACCTTGAAAGTGTGCTTTCACAAGGAGGTTAAAATGTATTATCAAAGGATTAAGTTGAATCAAGGAATCATCATTGAAGACAAGTAAAACATGACTGTGAATGAGGCACACTTTTCATCATCTCTAACCTCACAATTGCGCCTTCCATTGGAAGCTCATATTGTGCCTAAAGGAATGGTACTGAGATATCATCCATGTCAATGATTGAGAATGTGTCAACTAGAACAATATTTTTTGTTCTGCTCATCGTGGAGTCGAACGGACTGTGCCAACATGTCGGGGTGGGTAGGTAAATGCTAGGGGAGGTCTCATTTTGTGTGCCAAGCATCCCAGTCATTCCAGGCAAGACGCTACCGGCAAAGTCCCTTAAGATCCCTGAGACCAAAAAACTGCCAAACTTTGACCGGGTAGTTCTCAGAATTCGTGATAGTTGGAAATGTTCTCTTTGGATCTACAGGTGCACGTGACATCCTTCCATAATAACCTCTCTCATTTTTGGTCAACTCCATTCCGTTTGACCATGCCGAAATCAAACACATTGTTGCAAAATGCTTCAATTTGATGCAGTGGAAAGGTGCTAGGTGCGACATTTTTCATTCCATAGCTCGTGGGGTCGAACAGACTGCGCCAACACATTGGGGTGGGCAGGTAAATGCTAGTGGAGGTCTCATTTTGTGTGCCAAGCGTCCTAGTCATTCCAGGCAAGAGGCTACCGACAAAGTCCCTTAAGATCCCTGAGACCAAAAAACTACCAAACTTTGACGGGGCAG
Organism: Cunninghamia lanceolata; assembly: GCA_027924645.1. NCBI lineage: Eukaryota > Viridiplantae > Streptophyta > Pinopsida > Cupressales > Cupressaceae > Cunninghamia > Cunninghamia lanceolata. The sequence continues at coordinate 588,028 of BSBN01001491.1, forward strand.
TTCTCAGAATTTGTGACAGTTGGGAATGTTCTGTTTGGACCTATAGGTGCATGTGGCATCCTTCCACAATAACCTCTTATTTTTGGTCAACTCCATTCCGTTTGACCGTGCCGAAATCAAACGCATTGTTGCAAAATGCTTCAATTTGATGTAGTGGAAAGGTGCTAGGTGTGACATTTTTCATTCCATAGCTCGTGGGGTCAAATGGACTGCACCAACACGTCGGGGTGGGTGGGTAAATGCTAGTGGAGGTCTCGTTTTGTGCGCCAAGCATTCCAGTCATTCCGGGCAAGAGGCTACCGACAAAGTCCCTTAAGATCCCTGAGACCAAAAAATTGCCAAACTTTGATGGGGCAGTTCTCAGAATTCATGAAAGTTGGGAATGTTCTGTTTGGACCTATAGGTGCATGTGACATCTGTCCACAATAACCTCTCTCATTTTTGGTCAACTCCATTCCATTTGACCGTGCCGAAATCAAATGCATTGTTGCAAAATGCTTCAATTTGATGCAATGGAAAGGTGCTAGGTGCGACATTTTTCATTCCATAGCTCGTAGGGTCAAACGGACTACGCCAACACGTCGGGGTGGGTGGGTAAATGCTAGTGGAGGTCTCGTTTCATGCGCCAAGCGTCCCAGTCGTTCTGAGCTGTAAGCTACCGGCAAAGTCAAAAGTTGCTAGGATTGAAATTTTGCATTCCACAGGTCTTGGGGCCAAACGGTTTACGCCAGCATGTCAAGGTGGGCGAGTAAATGCTAGGGGAGGTCTCATTTTGTGTGTAAAGCATCCCAATCCTTCTGAGCTGTAAGCTACCGGCAAAGTGACAAAATTTCAATCTTAGCAACTTTTGACTTTACCGGTAGCTTACAACTCGGAAGGACTGGGATGCTTTGCACACAAAACAAGACCTCCCCTAGCATTTACTCACCCACCCCGACGTGTTGGAGTAAACCGTTCGGCCCCAGGACTTGTGGAATGCAAAATTTCAATCCTAGCAACTTTTGACTTTGTTGGTAGCTTACAGCTTGAAACGACTGGGACGCTTGGCGCATGAAACGAGACCTCCACTAGCATTTACCCACCCAACCCAACTCATTGGCATAGTCTGTTCGACCCCACGAGCTATGGAATGAAAAATGTCGCACCTAGCACCTTTCCACTGCATCAAATTGAAATATTTTGCAACAATGTGTTTGATTTCGGCACAGTCAAATGGAATGGAGTTGACCAAAAATAAGAGAGGTTATTGTGGACGAATGCCACGTGCACCTATAGGTCCAAACAAAACATTCCCAACTATCATGAATTCTGAGAACTGCCATGTCAAAGTTTGGCAATTTTTTGGTCTCAGGGATCTTAAGGGACTTTACCGGTAGCCTCTTGCCCGGAATGACTGGGATGCTTGGCGCACAAAACGAGACCTCCACTAGCATTTACCCACCCACCCCGATGTGTTGGCACAGTCCGTTCGACCCCACGAGCTATGGAATGAAAAATGTCGCACCTAGCACCTTTCCACTGCATCAAATTGAAGCATTTTGCAACAATGCGTTTGATTTCAGCACGGTCAAACGGAATGGAGTTGACCAAAAATGAGAGAGGTTATTGTGGACAGATGCCACGTGCACCTGTAGGTCCAAACAGAACATTCCCAGCTATCACAAATTCTGAGAACTGTCCCATCAAAGTTTGGTAGTTTTTTGGTCTCAGGGATCTTAAGGGACTTTGCCGGTAGCCTCTTGCCCAGAATGACTGGGAGGCTTGGCGCACAAAATGAGACCTCCACTAGCATTTACCTACCCACCTCGACGTGTTGGCACAGTCCGTTCGACCCCACGAGCTATGGAATGAAAAATGTCACACCTAGCACCTTTCCACTGCATCAAATTGAAGCATTTTGCAACAATGCGTTTGATTTTAGCACGGTCAAATGGAATGGAGTTGACCAAAAACAAGAGAGGTTATTGTGGATGGATGCCACGTGCACCTGTAGGTCCAAACAGAACAATCCCAACTATCACAAATTCTGAGAACTGCCTCGTCAAAGTTTGGCAATTTTTTGGTCTCAGGGATCTTAAGGGACTTTGTCGGTAGCCTCTTGCCCGGAATGACTGGGATGCTTGGCACACAAAACGAGACCTCCAGTAGCATTTACCCGCCCACCCTGATACGTTGGCGCAGTCCGTTCAACCCCACGAGCTATGGAATGAAAAATGTCACACTTAGCACCTTTCCACTGCATTAAATTGAAGCATTTTGCAACAATGCGTTTGATTTCGGCACGGTCAAATGGAATGGAGTTGACAAAAAATGAGAGAGGTTATTGTGGATGGATGCCATGTGCACTTGTAGGTCCAAACAGAATAATCCCAACTATCACAAATTCTGAGAACTGCTCCGTCAAAGTTTGGCAGTTTTTTGGTCTCAGGGATCTTAAGGGACTTTGCCGGTAGTCTCTTGCCCGGAATGACTAGGACGCTTAGCGCACAAAATGAGACCTCCACTAGCATTTACCCACCCACCCTGACGCGTTGGCGTAGTCTGCTCGACCGTACGAGCTATGGAATGAAAAATGTCACACCTAGCACCTTTCCACTACATCAAATTGAAGCATTTTGCAACAATGCGTTTGATTTCGGCACGGTCAAACAGAATGGAGTTGACCAAAAATGAGAGAGGTTATTGTGGAAGGATGTCACATGCACTTGTAGGTCCAAACAGAACATTCCCAACTATCACAAATTCTGAGAACTACCTAGTCAAAGTTTGGCAGTTTTTTGGTCTCAAGGATCTTAAGGGACTTTGCCGATAGCCTCTTACCCGGAATGATTGGGAAGCTTGGTGCACAAAACGAGACCTCCCCTAGCATTTACCCGCCCACCCCGATGCGTTGGCGTAGTCTGTTCAACTCCACGATGAGCAGAACAAAAAATATGGCATCCATTTCATTTTGTGCATCCATTTTACCTAATTAAATTATAAAACATACCCACTTAGCATAAAAACCAAAAAAATTGCTTGAATATACAAAACAAACAAAAAAAATGCACGAAATCTTACCTCTTTGGATCGGATATCTGTTCCTCAGCTCTGATATCCATTTTTTGAAGATGAGACTACAATTTGCAAGCCGCGGGTCTGCAAAAGCGCAGTCTTTTTTTGCTTTTTATGATCTCCAAAACGGATATCCATTTAATTTTTCCCTATTGTATTCATTGTTTTTTATTTTATTATTTTAGCATTTTTAGCATTTTAAGTATTTAGGCATTTTAGCTATAAAATACAAGCAAATTTATAAAGGATTATGATGATATTTAGGCATTTTAGCTATAAAATAGAAGCAAATTTATAAAGGATTATGATGATATTTAGACATTTTAGCTATAAAATACTATCAAAATTTATATAGGATTATGATGATATATATATTTGATTTTTATATGATTTACTTATACTAAGGTATCTCATAGTATTTTAAAGGCACTTTTGAATAGATACATGAGAGAGGTAGATGCGGGTTAGAGGTTAGGGATTAGGGCCATTATTTAGGGTTTACGGATTTATAGAGAGAGACTACTTTTGACATGCAACCGTAAACCCTAAATAATGCCCCTAAACCCTAAACCCAAGTAACCCTAAATAATTCTTCCAAATACTAAACCCTAACCCCTAAACCATAAACCCTAAATAATTCCCCTAAGCCCTAAACCCTAAACCTGAGAAAGGGAGTCCTAGTTTTCTTGTTTCCATTTGCTTCATCGATAAGGGAGAGGGAAAGATAGAGGGGAGAGATAGGATATATAGGAATGATAGGGGAATGACTGGGATGCATGATTAAACCTAACCCCTAACCCCTATTTCCTAACCCCTAAACCCTAAACTTGAGAAACCATAAACCCCTAAATCCTAAACACTAAACCCAAGAAACCCTAAACCTCTATCTCTCTATCTCCCTATCTCACTATCTCCCCATCACTATCATTCCTCTACCTCTCAATCTCTCTCCCTATGCTTTAGCCATGTCCCTCACTCTATATCTCCCTATTGGTCCTCTCTCTCTAAACACTAAACCCTAAACCTCTAAACCTTAACCCCTAAACCCTAAACGTGAGCAACCCTAAACTCTATCTCCTATCTCTCCCTTATCTCCCTATCTCTATCATCCTTCTACCTCTCAATCCTTCTCCCTATTTCTCTAGACATATCGCTCACTCTCTATCTCCCTATCTCTCCCCTTTGTCACCTCTATCTCTCCCTATTTGTCTCCTCTCTCTTTCTATCTAGCTATCTCCAAAACTAAGAAACCCTAAACCCAGGTACACCCTAAATCCAATCAACTCTAAACCTATATCTCCCTATCTCTATCATCCCTCTACCTCTCTTGATCTCTCTCCCTATGTCCCTGGCCATGTGCCTCACTCTCTATCTCCTTATCTCTCTCCTCCATCTCGTCTCTCTATCTCCCTATAATTCCTCTCTCTATAAACCCTAAATCCAAAACCCTAAACCTCTAAAGCTAACCCCTAACCCCTAAACAATTTAAATCCTAAACCCTAAATAATGCCCCTAAACCCTAACCCCTGACCCCTAAACCTGAGAAACCCTAAACCCCTAAACCTTAAACCCCAAACCCCTAAACCCTAAACCCAAGTAACCCTAAACCACTATCTCCCTATCTCTCCCCTATCTCCCTACCACCAATGTCCCTCTACCTCTCAATCTCTCTCCCTATGTCTCTAGCCATGTCCCTCACTCTCTATCTCCCTATCTCTCCCCTCAGACTCCTCTATATCTCCCTATCATTCCTCTCTCTCTATAACCCCTAAATCCAAAACCCTAAACCTCTAAACCTAACCCCTAACCCCTAAATAATAAATCCTAAACCCTAAATTATAATGCCCCTAAACCCTAACCCCTAACCCCTAAACCTGAGAAACCCTAAACCCCAAACCCCTAAACCCTAAACCCAAGTAACCATAAACCACTATCTCCCTAGCTCTCCCCTATCTCCCTATCACCTTTGTCCCTTTACCTCTCAATCTCTCTCCCTATGTCTCTTGCCATGTCCCTCACTCTTTATATCCCTATCTCTCCCCTCAGACTCCTCTATATCTCCCTATTGGTCCTTTATCTCTCTCTAAACCCTAAACCCTAAACCTCTACACCTTAACCCCTAACCCCAAAACCATAAACCCTAAACCCTAAATAATGCCCCTAAACCCAAGCAACCCTAAACCTTTATCTCCCTATCTCTATCATCCCTCTACCTCTCAATCTCTCTCTCTCTCTCTATGTCTTTGGACATGTCTCTCACTCTCTATCTCCTATCTCTCCCCTTTGTCTCCTCTATCCTCTATCTCTCCCAAACTCTATCAGTCCCCTCTCTCTATCTCTCTTTAAACTGTAAACCCTAAACCCCTAAACCCGAGCAACCCTAAACCTCTAAACCCTAAATAATTCCCCTAACCAACCTCTAAACCACTTATCTATATAGGTGCAACTAATACCACTTTTTCATTGTTTTCCACATTTAATTATATTCTTTTCCATTTTCCAAGTCCTACATGTGTCCAAGTTGTATTTTTTGTCAAGTTTTTAGTCTAATTGTTAGTCCCAACTCTCATGGTTATTAAAATGTTAGTATATTATAGTTAGATTTATCCTTCAGTAACATTAATTTACACATTGTTGCACAAACAACCACACTAAAACATAACCTTACCTAATTAAGGTTAACCTTTTAAAAGGTTCTTTCATAAATGGCGAGCTTAACAGATCCAACTAGTTCAATGTTCTTATAGTCCATGCTTACCCTTCCAAGAGAGTTCATGCCATGTTAACTTTGCATTATGTCCTAACATATCACATGAAGGACATCATCATCACAAGGAATAACAATGTCATGAAGGATTAACGAAGGTGTAGCTTCACCACATAAAGTATCATTCATAATTTTATCACTAGAGGGTAAGGGTATATCATGTGTATCCTTCTCAAACCATGTATCATGAATCAATTCATATGAAGGATTGCGTAAAGCAATTTAGGGCATGAAATCCAAAACCCCCCAAAACACAACCCCTGTTGCCCCACCATTCCTTTCCCCGAAATATTGGAACATAGTCTAGAAAAGTGATTATTTCACCTGATGAACAAAATTGAATATTTTATTATTGATTATTTGAGTAATTCATTAGTGATGATTCTTAGTGTTTAAAAAATCCTTATGGATCAATGTGTAAAGAAGCTACCAATGTTAATTTGCCCTCCTCCTTCACTAGAAACGATCTTTAAGGAGGTTCATATATTGATGGGAGATCCAAGATTTAAGAGGTGTATTTTTAAAAAGAGTAAAAAGCCTCCCCTCTTACCCCTCCCCTCTTTCTTAACCCGATCTTGTTAGCTCCCCTCTCCCTTCTCCTATCTTTGTCCTATTTTCTCCTCTTTACCGGTTCTTGCCCCCGCCCCCCCTCTGTCCCCTCCTTGTCCCCTTTTGTGGGATTGAGTCTTTGCCCCTCCTCTTTTGCCCTCATCTTATCCCCTTTTCCTCTCCCCCCTAGGCTCCTCTCCCCCCTTTCCCTTTGCTCCTTGTCCTCCATCCTCTTACCCTCCTTGGCCCGTTCTCACCTTTTTATTTCTCATACTCTTGTCCCCTAGCTTAACCTCCCGTCTCCAATCTCTGGATCTCGTTGCCCCCTTCTCCCTCCTCTTTAATTTCTAGGTTTTTAACCATATCCTTCGTTTCTTGTTGCCCCCTGGTGCTCCGTTTGTGGCTTGGAGTTTGTTGTGAATATATATTTATATATATTATTTGGTCGTTGTAGCTTGTCTTCCCTTTTATGATTTACTCTTCTCTCTTATGCTTTCTCCCAGTTAGTTTCTTTCCTCCTTTGGATAGTTATTGGCTTACCTTTGTTTTTTGTTAGCCCCCCCCTCCTTTGCCTTCGTAGTTCACCCCTCTCTCTCTTTTAATTTGGAGCCCTCTCTTGTTCTCTATATGTAGCTTTTCCCAATCTATCCCTCACATTTTAACCTCTTCGGTTGTCCCCCCCTTTTTACTATTTATTTAATTATTTAATTATCTTATCTCTTTCATCCTCAGTTTGTTCTTTATGGTTGATTGTATTACAGTTATTCCTCTTTTTGCTCCCTTCTAATTTGTGGCCTTGCTCCTTTGTTTGCTTTTTTAATTTTCTTTACTTGGGTCTTCCTCTCATCCTAGTTAGTCTTTCTTTGTTTGTTTTGTCTTAGTGTGCCTAGATGTCCCCCACTCCTCTTTGTCCCTCACTTCACTAGGTTTGATAGGCAGCTATCCTTCTCCCTTAATTGATCTTGGTTTCCGCCTCACATCTCTCTCACTCCTTTTAAGTGGTCTTAAGTCTGCATACTGTCATTCATGTTCTCTCTTCTCTTGCTTGTTATCCTTCTCCTGATGATGGATCACTGTGTGTGATTTGAAATGTTGACGAAAATAATAATACACAGTCAAATCCAGAAGCATTTCAAACTCAACATCATGGACTATAGAAAATTGATGACTACCAGTAAAAAGCCTTTTTCCCAAATTTTTTTCGAAAACGAATATCCATTTTGGTTTGGTATCCAAACCAAAACAGATATCCTTTTCAAAGTCAAACTTTGCCAAGTCACGAATTTGGCTAAGTAAAAACACGATTTTTTTCCTATTGCCACTGTTTGGCCCGCGATGATCCTGCACATACCCATTACAATAATAAATGCAAGGAATTACCAAGGTTGAGACACCTTAATTCCCAACATTCTCCCACTTGTCAAACACCTTGTAAGAGCTAATAAAAATAACAGGATTTAACTGCTATAGGCTGAGAGGCCCATAGACTTTGAACACCATCTGAACTTCTCTATGCCCACTGGTTTCATCAATGCATCTGCAACATTCTCCAAAGTATCTACCTTTTCCAAATTCACCTTCCCATCCTCTACCATGTCTTAGATGAAGTGAAATTGTACATCAATATGCTTTGTTCTGGCATGGAAAGTTGGATTCTTTGCAAGGCAAATTGCACTCTGACTGTCACAACAAATCAAAATTTGTCCTGTATCAACACCAATATCTAAACACAATCTCTTAAGCCAAATGGCTTCCTTACAAGCATGAGTTGCTACCATATACCTAGCTTCTATCATGGACAAAGCAACCACAGGTTGACGCTTACTCATCCAACTAATTGCACCACCAAACATAGTGAACACATAGGCACTGGTGGATCTCCTGCTGTCAATGTCACTTGCCCAATCAGAATCCATGAATCCACGAATACAAACTGAATGCGGAGGTCCTGTATCATTACCATGATAGCATATGGAATACTTGGAAGTACCCCTCAAATATCTAAACACTCGCTTAGCTGTATCCCAATGTACCTGTCTAGGATTAGCCATAAATCGACTAAGGACTCCCACTGTTTGGGCAATGTCTTGTCTTGTGCAGACCATAACATACATCAAACTGCCAACAACACTAGCATTAGGTACTCTTCTCATGGCCTCCACCTCACTAGGAGATTTTGGACAATCACTAACAGACAACTTTGTCCCCAATGAAACAGGAACACACAATGGTCTACAATCTTCCATGCTGAACCTATCCAACACGGTCTTCACATAATTCCTCTAGCTTAACCAAAGTTTTCTGTTAGCTTTGTCTCTTCTGATTTCCATTCCCAGAATGTACCTAGCTACCCCTAGATTTTTCATCTCAAACTGTGCTTATAACTGAGACTTCAAATCAGAAATCATATTCTTACCATTCCTAATCAACAACATATTGTCAACATACAATGCATTAATGAGAATGCGATCATTGTCAAATTTGTAATAAACACAATGATCTGATTTTGATCTCATAAATCTAATCAACAACACAAAGGCATCAAATTTCATATACCACATCCTAGGAGACTGCTTCAAACCATACAAAGATTTCTTCAACTTGCAAACCAAATTTTCTTTACCTTTCTCTATGTAATGCTCTGGCTGTGACATGTAAATTTCATCCTCCAAATCACCATGAAGGAAAGTTATCTTCACATCCATCTGTTCTACCTCTAAGTCATAAGTAGCTGCAAGAGATAACAAGAACTGAATGGATGTCAGCTTTGCAACGGGAGAGAAAATTTCACCATAATCAATTCCCTCCACTTGTGAGTACCCCTTCACAACCAATCTAGCCTTGTACTTTTCAACACTGTCATCTGCACTGAATTTCTTCTTGAACACCCATTTACATCCAACAGGTTTCTGTCCTTCAAACAAAGGCACCAAGTCGGGCATGTTTTATTCTTCTCTAAAGAAGCCATCTCATCTTCCATGGCCTCCTTCCAAGAACTTGCATCTTTCACGCCCATAGCCTCTTTCATAGTTCTAGGCTCATCAGTGTTAGTAAGGCAAACACACAACTAGAATCAAGCAATGAATAACCAAACCTATCAGGTTGCTTTCTTGTTCATGTAGACCTCCTCAATGGCTGAGGTTGAGGTTCTACTTCTTCAGAGCTTTCAAAGCTACTAGATCTCTCCTCATCATCAGGTCTCACAGGGTCTATTGGTTCAGTCTTCTCAGGGGTAGAAGGAAACTAAACCACATCTTCTTTCTTTTATGTCTGTTCTGGCTGTAGAACAACATAAGAAGGTGTTAACTCTCTGAAGATAATACTTTTGCTATACAACACTTTTTCAGCCATAGGATCCCAAAGCTTGTATCGTTTCACACCGACACCATAGCTAATGAAAATACACTTAACAGTGTTGTTCTCCAATTTGGACCGTTTCTCCCTAGGCACATGTGCATATGCCTCACAACCACAAATTGTGTGCAGATTTCTCTTCATATCTTTGTTGTAATAATTTATTTTCAGCCTTCTTGCATAGACTTGTTGAAGTGTTGTGCTGCAGATTTGAATGGATTAGTATCTCATTGTTGCATCAATTGGTAAATTAGTAGACCCCCTTTGCATCAAACACGAAGATGTCTAACTAAAGGCTTCTTACCAGACCACACCTCCATAAGTGTCTTACCAAAAAGAGATGATGTAGGAGACCTGTTTACCAGGTAGCAAGTAGTGGCTACAGCTTCAGCTCAAAAATTTTGTTCAAGGCTTGCTCCACTAAATATACTCCTAGCCTTCTCCATCAGTGTCTTGTTCATCCTCTCTACAACTCCATTTTACTGTGGGGTGTATGGAGTTGTCTTATGTCTTCAATCCCTTACTCTTTACAGAACTTATCGAACTCTGTCGAACAAAACTCACCATCGTTGTCAGTTCTCAAACACTTAATCTTTTTACTACTCTGATTTTCAGCAAAAGCTTTAAACTCTTTAAACTGACTAAAGGCTTCAAATTTGCTTCTGAGAAAATAAATCCATGTCCTTCTACTGTAGTCATCTATGAAAGATACAAAATATACAGATTTGGAATTCGAAGGAACACTAACAAGACCAAATACATCAGAATGAATAAGATCCAATACACTAGAAGACTTGTGAGGACTAGAGTAAAACTAAACATTGTTTTGCTTTCCATATACATAATGTTTGCAAAAGTCAAACTCGAGATTACAATCATTTAACCTGTCAATGAGGTTTTTATTTTTCAAGGTTCTACGACCCTTCTCACCAATGTGGCCATATCTCAAATGCCATAACATAGTCTTTTCAGTAGGAAGTTTAACTTCCAAAGCATGTGCACTACCATCAAAATATGTTACAACAGATTTCTTCACTGCTTGTTCAAATGGTGGCGATGAAGTGACTGTAGCTCTTTTCTTCGAGTCAGAAGAACTATTGCACTGTGTAGTGCATGCCTCCAGCTAAAATAGAGTACCCCTCCAAGTACGCTTCATAAGCACCATAGATCCTCTAGTCATCTTGCATCCATCCTTCGAAAAGACAACCTGCACACCTGCATCATTCTACATACTTACAGAAAGTAGGTTCCATGCCAAGCTTGGGATGTGCATAACCCCAGTGATCCCCTTCACTCGTCCATTAGGGAATTGGATTAAGACTCTTCCACAACCAACAATCTTCAGATGAGAATTGTCACCTAGGTACACTCTTCCACCATCGAACTCTTCATATTTCATGAACCAGCTTCGATACGAGGTCATGTGGAATAATGCACCAAAATCTATTAACCATACATCATCAGATGCATGGGTGGCTAGGGTTGCGATGAAGGTATCACCATCATCTTGTGACTTGTCAAAATCTGAATCTGGGGCATTCTTCTTTTCCTTTTTCTTTTCCTCTTTGCATTCCTTCCGGAAATGCCCAGATTTTCCATAGTTCCAATAGAGAGCCTTGGACTTTCCATGGGATTTGGATCTCCCATGGGATTTGGATCTGCCCTTTTCACCTTTCTTGTCCTTCTTCTTCCCTTTCTCTTTGGGTCTTCCATGAACCACAAGAGCATCTTTGGCCGACTCGGTTGTCTTTCTTTGCACTTCTTTAGATAATAGCGAAGATACTACATCATCCATCTTGAAGGTGGTGGTAGTGCTTTCGATAGCCATGACAAGATGATCCCACGAATCTGGCAAAGAACAAAGCAGGGTCATACATTGATCCTCCTCCTCCATTTTCACACCCACATGTCAACTATGCAACAAGCATGTTAAAAGCATTCATATGGTCCGCAACAAATCCCCCATCTTCCATTTTCAGAGCAAACAACTTCTTTTTCAGAAAGAGCTTGTTCACCAAGGACTTGGCCTAATAAACAGAGCCCAACTTCTTCCAAAGATCTTTCACAATCTTCTCCTCATGGACATTCAATAGGACAGAGTCAGCTAGATAGAGTCTTATGAAACCCTTATCCTTCTGATCTTTGAGGTCCCAATAAGCTTGTGACATTGTCGTAGGTTTTGTTCCATCAACAGTTTCCCATAGGTCATGATCAACAAGTAGATCTTCCATCTTTAGTTTCCACAACTC